>NQII01003620.1:402577-436766 GCA_002778355.1 Clitarchus hookeri | reverse complement strand
CATGATGTTTAACTAAAGTTAATTAATAAGAAAGAAATTTTGATTGTAAGTTGAGGAGTAATTAATTTTTTTTTTTATTGAGACAAAAGGCTTGTAAATTTTGTCATGAAAGATCTTTTTAGTTATTTAAAACCTTAAAATAATGAAGCTATTTTACTTTAATGCTTTAGTTGAAGTTAATTACTTGATTATCATGCTGTGATTNTTTTTTTTTTATTGAGACAAAAGGCTTGTAAATTTTGTCATGAAAGATCTTTTTAGTTATTTAAAACCTTAAAATAATGAAGCTATTTTACTTTAATGCTTTAGTTGAAGTTAATTACTTGATTATCATGCTGTGATTTAAGCTAATTTTTTAAAACATGTATTGTCTTCTATCTTACCATTTTTGAGACTAATTGCATTACATTCTCTCTCTTATGTTTATACAAAACTGTCAAAATTTGTTTGTAAGATAACAAAAATAATTATCTGTTGAAGACTTTTTTTTTTTTAATTTTTTAATAAATTCTAAAGAAAAGATTTAGTAAGGCACAACCACAAATCATGTCTTATTATTTACTAGGGAACCGACCTGGCTTTGCCCAGGTACAATTGTATTTTACAGTGATACACTAATAAATAAATTGGGAAAAGACAATTCATTTATGTGAAAACAGAATTATAAAATTATACTATGATGGCCTAGGTTTTTAACTGATTACAGCAACCCAAAAGGAAGGAAATATTTTTTACCAGATAGCCAAGAAGTAGGGTATGGTTTTTGGAGTGTATCTGTGCAACTATAGCGTAGTTACCAAATTTCCGCTTTTCAGCGTCGATATATGAAAATCACAACATGAGTTTCATCACGTTGTTACTTTAGAAATAAGTGTTCCTAGGTAATACTTTTTGCGCTTGGCTGAGGGATCTTAATCGATCACCAAAGTTAAGCAACGTTCCCAGCGGCACACATTTGGATGGGTGACCGTTTAGTGGAATAACATCTGAGCGCTTCCGGGCTTTGGAAGGCACGTTAAATATTCTGTCCCGGTTGTTATCAATTGATAGTAGTCATTAAGCTATTTCAGAGGTCCTTGGGCAACCTGATAAACTCCGACACCAAAAAAAAAAAATATTTCTGTCACGTTCCCAGCTGTTGCAGAATTACGTTTTCTTGTTATTCCACAGGAACCGTACAATTTTCCGGGATAAAAAGTATCCTATGTCCTAATCCAGAACTTAAGTACCTACATACCAAGTTTCATCAAAATACGTTCAGCCACTATGGAGCTGAGTTCGGTCACGTTCCCAGCCGTTGCAGAATTAAGTATCGTTGTTACTTCACAGGACCTGTATAAAAAGTATCCTATGTCCCATTCCAGGACCTAAAGTACCTATGTACCAAATTTCATCAAAATCCATTCAGCTATTATGGAGCTGAGTGGTAACAAACATATACACACAGACTTTCGCATTTATAATATTAGTAGGATTAGCAATTAAGTCTTCCCCTGGGCCCATATGTGTTTTAACTATACAAGAAAGTCTTGTTTGTGTGTGTGTATATATATACAAAATAATAAATAAATGAAATAATAAATAAATGAAATAATAAATAAATGAAATAATAAATGTGTGTGTATATATATGTATATATATAGGGGATGGACAAAATAATATGAACACCATGCAATATAGTACATTTTGTTGCATGTTGGCAACACTGCTTCTGTGTAAATAATGTGACCCGTATGTATTGCACAGTTTACGTGTCAAGTCTTGTAGGTTATATTTCAGTGTATTATACGCTTTGTTCTGCAACGGTTAAAACAAGCGATCAGTGAAAAGTGTGATCTCTCTGACTTCGAAAGAGGGCAAATCGTTGGTGCTCTGTTAGCTGGAGCGTCTGCGACGAAAATCGCTGAATTGTTTAACGTTTCACGAGCGACAGTATCCACGGTAATGACAGCATACACAAAACATGGTAAAACATTATCTGCGAAGAGGAATAGTGGGCGAAACCCAAAGTTAACTGACAGAGACCAACGAACATTAAAAATAATTGTGGCCAGAAAACATAAAACTACCACGGTTAAGTGACAGCAGAACTCAACACTCACTTGAGTAATACTGTTTCAACAAAAACAGTATGGCGGCAGCTCCACATAGCTAACATTCATGGAAGGGCTGCAATTGTGAAACCCTTTAAATGGAAGCCAACGCTAAGCTGCAAAAGAAGTGGTGCCACAATCATAAAACCTGGACACTTGATGATTGGAAGAATGTGGTATGGTCCAATGAATCATCGTTTACATTGTTTACTACAATCTACAAGGTTTATGTAAGGAGAACACCAAAAGAAGCCTACGATCCAGACTGCCTGCTTCCTACAGTCAAGCATGAGGAGGTTCAGTTATGATTTGGGTGGCTATATCGTGGTATTCAGCTGGTCCTCTCATTCACATCACTGGCCGGATTACTGAGAATGAATATCTCGACATTCTCAATGATGAAGTACTTACTATGACTAGTATATTGCTGCCAAACACTGCCATATTCCAAGATGATAATGCGCCCATACACACAGCCAAAAAGGTTCAGTCTTGGTTTAAGGAGCATCAGAATATCATCAAACATCTTCCCTGGCCAGACATCAACATAATTGAACCGTTATGGGGAGTTTTAGAACAGAGAGTGAGGAGCAGATTTCCATCTCCAGCATCATTAAAACAATTGGTGGATGTTTTGGTACAAGAATGGGACAACATTCCGTTGGAAACTATTCAGACACTCTACGAATCTATTCAGCGAAGAATTGCAGCTGTTCTAAAAGAAAATGGTGGCCCAACACCTTATTAATAAAAAAACATTATGTATATGTCAGGTGTTCATATTATTTTGTCCTCTCCTATATACACACATATATATATATATATATATATATATATATATGAAATAAAAAATAAATGAAATATTAAGTATTCTTTTTATTATTTCATTCTCTGTTTTGTGCCACGTATGATTACCCAGCTTGTTTATTAGTGTTTATCACTTCCTTTCTAGTTGTTTGTACTGGATCCTTTGGTAATTTAGTTATTTTTAAGCCACTTTGTTTGTTATATTTTGTGGCATTTGTCTTGTGTTTGTGACAAGGACTCTTGACATTTCTGTGTTTGTGGAAGTCAATATTTTATTATTTTTTATCTTTTGGTCATACATGGGCACAACACCTCCAACTCTGTACTGACTACCCATAGCACACAAAGTCGGGTAACGATACAACACCCCAACCTACATAGTACAAAGAGCCCCAGAAGACATTCAACCTCTATTTCTGCTATGTATACATTGTGCTCTAGACTAAGGTCACCAAGCTGCAAGTTCACCTTTCACCTACCTGTAGCTGGTGTGGTCTCACCTGCTACTGCAATGTTCCATACTTTCGTTGGACAATTACTCGGGGGAAGGCTCGAGGATGACTGGTCTTACTATTTTTATGGTTGCCTAAGTGTCGACGATCTTCTGACAAAGAACATCATTCAGGTTATTTTCCACCAATATGGTATTCAAATCCAGTTTCTCCAAACGTACATGTAAGAACGTTGGGACCTTCCTTCCAGCAGTCACTGACCTTTATCCCCCAAGATTGGTGTTAATAATTTTTCTGATTATTGTACTCTCACCTGCCTCTCGTTGCATATTTTCCTGCTGCTGCTTCTGTTGTGGGCAGTAGGCTCTCAGGTGCCCCGGCCATCCACATGGCCAACAATCAGGCTGTTTGAGTGAGGGGCGGCGAAGCTCTATAGCACGTACCCTGGAAGCGATGTCCCTCACTGCCATCTGCAACTCCATTTTCTTCTTCATGCTGTCATAGTCATATTGATTCAGCATCACTGCCCATACAAGATGTTGGGTTGCAGACCCCTTTCTTGCTGACCACCTCCAGTGCCCGGGCCAGGGCATCCTGCATGGTGTGGGGTGCAACTAGGTGTAACACTTGCCGTACCTCTGTGTCGGTAATGGCATCAATGAAGAAGCCAACTGTGATGACATTGCGCACCTCCTTGGGGCACCGCTCCAAGAGACAGGTGGGACAGCCACACTATATCTTGCCATAGCTCCTTCAGAGGCTCCTCTGGTTGCTGGGTGTGGCTTCGCAGTTGGGCAAGGTGGGCATGTCGCAGGTATCTATCAACGAAACGTAGCTCCAAGGTAGACACCAGTGTGGGATACTCCAGTCGATGTCGCACTGGCAGAGTTTGTAATATGCTCAGTGCGGGGCCTCTCAGTACAGTGACAAGGTAGTAAGCTCATACGTCTGACCAGCCATTCAGAGTGGTGACTATTTCAAACTGGTGTTGGTACTCCCACCAATTAGCCTGGTCACAGTAAGGGGAGGGCTTAATTGTGACCCCTTCCTCTCTCCTGGACCAATGCTGCAGAGCTGCTGGCTATCCTCTGAGGTTACTGTATAGTATCTTCCCACTTATCTTTACTGCCAAAGTCGGGATAGTGGCACTCCACTGCTTAAGAAATTCCTGGCATTCTTTCTTCATTGCACTAATTTAGTTTGACACTGTCCATCCTTCCACTGACACTGTCCACAACTTAAGTTAGACTGTCAATTTTCTTGTCCAGGCAGTCAATTCTAGTATTCACTAACTCACTAATGTCTTCTATTTTTTCTACCTACATTATTATCTGGCTTTATACATTTTCATGTACATTTTATATTACAGAACTTGGGTACTTACAGTTTCATTCACACTGCTCTTTTACACTACTAACTTGGTTGTTTACATCTTCTTTCAAGCTATTTACACTTGCACTCACACAAACCATTTGCCTACCTTGCCCCTCAATTAATGCTTGCAGTGCTTCTAGTTCTGCCGACATTTATATAGCTAACATTCAGTACGATGGACGTACAAAACAGTGTTATTTCGGCCTACCATTATTACAATTAATTAATTTCAATATATATAATTACTAGTGTATTGCACCAGTGTTACAAGATGCCAGAGGGGCGTATCCAACTTCGTGAGGGATGGTTATCTTAATAAAAAATAAAAGAACTAAACTTGATTTTCAATTTATTTATACTGCTATAAATATTCACACAGCTATTATTTTTAACACATTAAACTTTTTATCTCCAGTATTACTCTTGTTATTCTTATTGAGAGCAATATTTAATGTCAATCTCAATCTTAATTAGAGTCCTCAATAACTCTATATTGGTTATAGTTATTTCACACTCAGTATTTGCACATGTTCAGTCTGTCTATTACAATCATTTCAAATGTCTGTCACCCAAGCATTCAGTTCAATAGTTCTGCCCGCCAGTCTCGTTCTACTGCACCAATGCTCGCAGTCCGCAGATTTCACGCTCGCTGATCAATTGCCACTTGTTACTTTGTTGGCTTGTCACATTGCTGTCTTCTCACACCAGGCGCTTAAGGTCGCAAAATCCTCCATACCCTAAACTGTCTGCTCGGAGGTCCGTCGTGGCTTAAATATTTTCGCTGGCACAATCTATAAGATGCCCTGCACCCCAAGTCTTGTTGAGAGAGGCTATGGATATTCTTGCGAAGATAACACCAGAAATGCAATCAGCCCACGTACAGGAGAGCCAGAGTCCCAATAGGCTTATCTGGCGCACACAGTGGCTTGCCTTTATAAATCTCCACACGCTCCTCTGGTTACAACTTACCTGGCACTGGAGTGTTCATTCATTTGTTCGAGCGGGATGGGGAAAGGGGAAGCGATGCAGAGCAGCAAGCATGTAACATTACTTACTGTTTTAAACTATGGGGAAAAAATCAACTAATTCATACAAAAAATCCCAATGCCAAATAATGTTGATTTCCCACCCATGGGTTAAGAAAAAAGCATTATGCCAATTGTTCTTCACGAATTCATAGTAATCTTACAGGATATGTTTAAAAACAGTCACCAAAAATATCAAACTTACCCTGACATTCTCAAGAAAAGGGAAAAATTTTCTGACTACTGCATTGAACACTTCAATATTTTTGGGCTCTATCCATGCCATATCCTGAATTCACCACCTTAAAATTAATTCTTATTTAATAACATTACTGTTCATATAAAGAGCCTAACATTTCTCTTCCAGCAAGAGCAAACACCAATAAATTTATAAACAAACATTTTCTTATTCATTATTATGTATAATTAAATTTATATATTTTTGAAGTATTTTTTTTTTAATCTGGTTCATAGTTCACATTATGAAATTAATTTTTTTATGTGTTCTTTGTTGTGGTTGTATTTTGCAGTGTGTTCAAACAAAACTACCTAATCCCACATGTTGGCTGGTGGGAATGTAAATGCCATACCAATCTGGAGATCAAGAGGGCTGATAATGTGTTTTATCCCCCTAGGCATTGTTTTGCTAAGCTTAGTAGATCTTCTGTTTCACAGTTAGGGATGGGGCTGGTTAAGTTCATTAACTTGTTTTCTGTAATCTTTTTGTGTAATATTTTTTAGCGTAAAATTTTTTTTTTATAATATACGTGATACAACCTGTAAATGTATGCATCTGTAAAGTGACTGTGTCTTAAGGCATTCACTGTTAAGCCATAATGTAAATTAGCTAATAAATAAATTTAAAATATTAATTTTTTTCTATGCAACATGTAATGGCACAGCTAATACAGATTTTGTAGTAACATTTAGTTTTTTTTTGCAAAGGAATGTAGTTATTTTTCAGTATTTCCCACTTTTGGCAGTATTAGTATGTATGTGTATTTGTCGCAAGTTTGTTTTTTCTAAAGTAACATCTGAAGTTGCGTTAGGGATCAGTAATAAGGGCTGTTAGGATGTTTGCTGGTGTTCTTTCTTTTCATGTACATTCTGGAAACTGTTGTTTGTTTTTTCGGTGCAGTTTGGCTCGTGTGGGAAAGTGGTTGCGATGGGGTTCACACCAGTGTCCGAATAGACTATTCCGGGCAATACCTTCTTAGGGAGTGAATGGGAGGCGCAATAACAGTAGCGCTGAGCTATGTCCTTATTTGCGTATGTTATGGCACAATGGATGTGAGGGGTAGGGGTGGAGTGTTCTGGAGTTAATAGCCGTGAGCACCCGCTGCCACCTCATACTTCTCAGTTCACATTTCAGTTGCAGTTCGTAGTAGACAGCTACCTGTCCAACATGCAGGACCGCAGTTGCAGCAACAGCCATGTAATATAAGTTATTAATAGTTTCTGCCAAGCTGTTCTTATACTCAGCCTGGCTCACTGTATCACAAACGGTTTTGTGTATCTGCTGTGTAAAGCTTGCTGCATAAACTTCAATAAATCTCAGAAAAGTTTAGACATTTCAATTGTTTATTTTAATGATGCCACAATATAAGAACCCTTCTTCTCATGCTTTTGCCAAGTGAGTGAACCGAGCTGAGTTTCAGTTGTCTGCTGTTTCTGACGGCTGCAACATTACAATCATCTTATATCACCAACTACAACCTTACCAGAGGGGAACATAAAATTATTTTAATTAAAATGAAGTATCAGAAACAGTTTGAAAATAGGTAAAATAATGTATTCTTTTATACTCATCAGCTCTCATATTTATTCATCTACATTAATTTCAAATGCCATATTAATTTATAGATATAAAATTTACACAGAGGTTTGTTATGATTGGTCTGATATGAAATGATTCTTTCCTTACCCATATTTCTAAAGATGCATTACAATGAATGGCAATTTTATGATATACCTCCGAATTATATTCATTTTTGTCTGTGGTTTACATTACTCCTCTAACAAAAAAAAATTATGACATGAATATTATAACTGCTGAATTGGGAAGGTTAACTACTCCTTACCTTCTGAAAATATCCTCGTGGAAGAGATTTCTCTTTCACTTGACGAAAATAAACATAACCATAAAAATACCCTGGATCCACTTGTAAATACACAGGGCATTTCTGATTATAAGATATGTGTTCTGGTAACAAGATGCTGTGACCAGAGGATTGCCGTATTCTCACATGGAATTGAGTATCTCCCATGCAGCCAGAATTAGAGTCTGGGAAAGCAAGATAACATATGTTGGATTTCTCCTGCTCTGATAACTGGACATGGCTTGGGTAGATTGTCTGCAATGAAATAAAATAATTCATTAAAAACATGGATATACCCTCACAATAATTCATTGAATTGAAATTTAAAAAAATTTAATTATTTTGGTTTATTCACAGTTTTAAAGAAAAAAATTAGTTTGTTATGTTAGGGATATCAAGTTTCCCTATAAAACCCAAAAACTTATATTGAAAGCAAATTCATGTCATCTTAAGTAGCCTTGTCTCTCTAGATTGAAAATTTCCACACCACCTCTCTACATTACTTAACAAGCCAATGTATATCCCATGGGTCCTATATCATAAAACTTACTAACCTCATAATTACAAGTGAGTAATAAAATTAGCTATTAGAATTTAGTTTTGTTTCATAAAAGATGTAGTGTAAAAATGTAGTTAGTAGCGTAGGAGTAATAATAATGAATGATAAGTTTATTTGCAAGAGTGTTTCATATACACTGGACACTAATATTAATCACAGATTATTAGAACTGTATTTTATCAGTGTCAAAAGAATGCTAAATCAACAAGTCCAATCTATTTGATTAGTAAAACACATTTTTTATATATGTGTTAAATAATGTAATACTTAGATTACAATGATGTGATAGTAATATAGCCACAAACTTTTCAAGAAAGGAAAAGTTATGCAGTGCTCGAGGAAACAAATGAGTACAACAAATGAAATACTTTAGGTTAGAGATCACATTCCTGTATGTGTATTTATCCGTTTATGTCCCCCTAAAAATTTTTGAACCAGTGAACCGAATTTCGCCAAACTTGGAGCATAAATATAACTTAGTAAGGGCATTTGACACTTTAGTTTTCAATAACGTAAGATGCCTATTTTCAAACTGACTGCAATATAAATATTTTATGATAATTCACTTTACCTATCACACTATTTGACCAATTTCAACCAAAATTTTGGCTCTCATGACCTTATGTTAAGAGCCGCCCAAATATCTTCACTCACTCACTCGTCCAAAATTTGTTTGCAGTAAGCACCTCTTACAAACATCAAGTATGCCATTAAATAGCAGTCTATTGTCAGCCATTTTGTAAGATAGCACTACATTACAAAATAAAGTTTTTATATCATCTTTCAGCAACAAACCAACTGATTACTACCAAATTGGATTAAAAAAAGTAATACTACAGTAAATTGGTACATTTTACAAAGTCACTCTTATTTTTAAAATGGCAGCCACATACATAGTTTAGTTTCGAATGGTATATCTTAGAAATCATACAACCTCTTTCAATCTAACTTTGTATAACGGTAGTATCTGTTACAACAATTGAATGTGTCTACAGAGAGCCTCTTTTATCCATTTTGCCAAATGAAAAATGAATGTTTTGTCATATCTCTAAAAACAATTTACCAATTCCTACCAAATCTTGGAACAAAGTAGTACTATGGCAGGCCATGTAAACTGGTATGTTTAATTAAGTCAAAACCCTTATTTTAAAAATGGTGGCTATATATAGGAGCCAAAAAACTGGTACAGGTGTGCATATGCGAATAACAGAGGTATGGAACCAATCAGAGCAAGGCAGCGCCTATATAAGACAACAAGCATCTGGCAAAGTTACTAGATCAGTTACTGCTGCTACAATGGCAGGTTATCAAGATTTAAGTGAGTTTGAACGTGGTGTTATACTCTGTGCATGAGAGATGGGACATAGCATCTCCGAGGTAGCGATAACATTTGGATGTTCGCGTACGACCATTTCACGAGTGTACTGTGAATATCGGGAATCCGGTAAAACATCAAATCTTTGACATCGCTGCGGCCGGGAAAAGCTCGTGAACGAACGGGACAAATGACGACTGACGAGAATCATTAAATGTGGCAGACGTGTAACCCTTTCTCAAATTGGCACAGATTTCAGTGCCTCCTTTATACATTAGTTGAGTCCATGCTACATCGTTTTGCAGCACTTCAGCGTGCTCGGGGGGCCCTACACGATGTTAGGCAGGTGTGCCAGTTTTTTTGCCTCTTAAGTGTATATCAAACTATGAAACCAATTTCAAATTAACTTTGTATGTTGACATCTTTTGTCCACCATTCTGTAGGATAGCACAATATGAAAAAATTAAATTTTTTGTAATCTTGGGAAACAATACACAGTTTCCTATCAAATTTAACAACCAATTATTACTATGGTAGATCATAAAAATTAATATTTTTTAAGTGGGCCAACCATATATTTTAAAAATGGCAGCCATATAAACATTTTAGATTAGTAAACTATATATATGAAGCCATATAACAAATCTTAACTTAGTTTAGTATGCTCACAGTAAGTTATCTATTACGACCCTCAAATGCATTTATACAGGGCCTCTTTTCTACACCATTTAGTAAGATAGAACCTAATTAAATTTTTATGACACATCTTGGAAAAAATCACCCAATCCCCACCAAATTCAGGCAACAAGATGTACTTTTGTCATCAATCTAAATTTGTATGTCTTCAGGGGGTTGTCACATTTTTCAACATAACATCTGCGTAAAACATTTTAGGTTAGTATGCCATATGTTCTAAATAATATTACTTTATATGCTAGCAGTAGTTATGACAAACATTAAATATTAATAAATAACATTTTGTCTGACATTTGTGAAGATAGCACCATAAGAGAAAATTGAGTTTTCATGCCATATCTTGGGGACTAATCAACTGATCCCCACCAAATTTTGCACACAAGTAATGCTACCTTAGGTAATGTAAACCATGATTTAAGTGACACACATAGGTACTTTATTTTTTAAATAACTACCCTAGACTGCATTAGACTTATTAGAACTGAAGTTGATGCTCCTGATCATATAATCATAATGCAGTTGGTTGTATGCCAGCTTACAGTGTGAAGGATTCTGGTTTCAATTCCTGGTTAAGGCTCGTATTTGTAATTGTCTCACTTGTGTTTCCGGTTCCACCTCTAATGATATTTCTGCCAACAAGACATAAAAGACTACCTACAATCTATGCTTTTAAGAACTTCAAAACTATTTGCATCCAAGAAGAGGAAGTAGGCTTGTTAGTGATATTGGAAACATCTTGTTAATTATATGCTCACTAGCACTGAACATTTGTTAGTCCATTACACAGGAAGAAACATGGCAAAATGTAGCCCAGTATAAATGTTGGTGCAGTGGTGGAATGAACTGATGTGAGGGGAACAAGCAGCATGCCTCGTATGCTCCCACCTCTCATTTTAAGGCAGTTCACTTGCCACAGATTTCCCCACCATGCTGTCAAGTGTAGAAGGACTGTGGCGCTCTCACTCTCCTGTGGCCATATTTTCTATGGTCCCCAGGGGCAAGGCAGTGTGATGGTGAATGATGGGATGGGTTAGCAGCCCCAATGTAGCAGCAGAATTATAACTGCAGTGGAAGAGAGGGTGTCTCTACAGGCCAGGAGGGCGGATGTTGGATGCAGCAAGCCGCTTGGAACAGCAAAGCAGTGAGGAACCTTCCTTTGCATCTGTCTCATCATTATTACTGCTGGTCGGATGGAGAAGGAAACAGAGTTGCAAGTTACGTAAAGTGAATGGCTGGGCATCCACAAAGTTTTGACTGCCTGGGCTGAACAAGTTCAAATCAGCGTCAGGTAAACCTACACTCGATTATGGGAGCGTCCAGAGGGCATTGTGGCAGTGCTTAGAAAGAATAGTTCCCAGGGTTTTGTCAGACCAATGGGTTCCCTGGTTGTGGGCCTTGGGTGGCATCCATATTAAGCGAATGTCAAGGTACTGCAGTGCAGAGGTATGATGTCAGTAGCGGTTGGTGGGACGGTGGCAGGTGGCGATTCCCTCAACAGACTCTCTGCTTCTCTTGAGGATGCCAATGTCTTTTTGCTAAGATACCAAAGTGCTAGAAGTAGTCAGTCACTGGTGATGTCAGGTGTCGGAGGTGGCATCTTCGTGATGCAGGTCTTATTGGTGAACTCTTATTCTGTAAAAACTGCTGCGGCAGACTAAGTAACAGGTGTTACCTAGTGCTTGAACTACTTTCCGCAACTTGCTCCATTTTGGTGCATGAAAGTATGTTTCCTCTGCGATAGTGAGGGCTCTTGTACCTATACACAATCACATTGATATAGTCGGGGAGGAGGGCAGGTGGAAGCAGGTAGGCACTGTTGATGTTTGCTACTTGGACTGCTGGAGCAATCTCTCGGTGGACAGGCAAACTCTTCCAAGAGTGGGAATGCGTGTCCTTTTAACAATTTGGCTGGGGATTTCCCTGTGGCATGGTTAGTGCAGTGGTGTAGTGGTTGGCCCAGGAAGCGATGTTATCACCCATGCACAGATATGAGTTTTGATTTCCTGGTTATTTTGCTGCTCAGTTGGGATGGCGTGTGGATGAAACACAGTGGTAGTATCATGTAGCACTCCATATTTAAGTAGAACACTTCCTCTATTTGCGACCAGTAAATTGCATGCCACTGTCTGTTAACAATGCCTGGGATAACCTCAGCTGGAAAAAACTCAATCTCCAGGGGTCAATTCATATTAGTGTAGAACATCTTGTAGTGGACATTAAGTTCAACCTTGAAACTGCACCAACAAAACCATACTAAGTGCATCCTGCAAGTGTTGGTCCCCTGCAATACATGCTTGGTGAGGTACAATATTTTGATGTTTTCTGTATACATACTACCAAACCATGTCCTGTGCCTGTACCCACTTACGTGCGCCTGTGATGGCACCTTCAGGGTGATATTTTTTTGCAAATTAAGTGTATTTTCTTCTTTCTTTGAAACTTGCAAAAAAAATTCAAGAATATGTATATACGAGACATATCCAGAAAGTAAGAGTACTCAATTTTTTGTATTGTTAAAAAAAATTTATTTAAACAAAATTACAGGATATTGTAGGTATATATGTTACTTATTTTTCCACATAGTCACCTTCCCATTCTATGCAGGTTGTAAATTGTGGCACAAGCCTTATGATGCCCTCCTCATAGAACTCTACCGCCATCTCCTTCGTCCACTTCAAGACCTCTTGTTTCACCTCCTCATCGGTTAGAAATTTTTTTCCACCCATGTAAGTTTTCAGGAAGGTGAAAAGATGAAAATCTGAAAGTGCCAAGTCAGGGAGTACGCAGGGTGGTTCAAAATGCCCCAATCAAACGAGTTCAAAAGCGCCTTGGTGGCGTTGGCCATGAGCGGGTGGGCGTTGTCGTGCAACAAGCACACTCCCTTCCATTTGTTTTGAATTGCTCTCTTGAGCTTTTATAGGGTCTCACAGTATCGTGCTGCAGTAATTGTCTCCCCCTGAGGCAAAAAATTGATCAAAATGATCCCTTTTTGGTCCCAAAACACGGTAGCCATGATTTATTTTGGCCGAAATTGAGGTTTTGAATTTTTTGGCAGGTGGGGAACCAGTGTGCCGCCACTGTGATGACTGTCTTTTTGTCTCAGGGTTGTAATGAGCCACCCATGTTTCATCACCAGTCACAATGGAGCTCAGAAAATCCTCACCTTCCAATTAAAATCGCTCAAGGGACTCGCGAGCGCTAGTGACCCTCAATTTGTGCTGCTCTGTCAGTTGTTTTGGGACCCATCCTGAGCACAATTTTCGATATCCCAGTGTTTCTGTAATTGTTGCATGTAACAGAGATCTATAAATTTGTGGAAACATCGCAGAAATTTCATCCACTGTCAATCGGCGGTCTTCACGAACAGTTTTCTCGATTTTCTTCACCAACTCATCGGTCACAATTGAAGATCTTCCACTCCTTTCCTCGTCATGAATATTCATTCTTCCTTCATTAAACTCACGACACCACTTAAACACGTTAGTTCGGTTCATAGCACCTTCGCCATAAACATTTTTGATCCGTGCAAAAATTTCAGTCTGCGTTTTTCCTTCCATGAGAAGGAACCTTATGACGACGTGCACCTCGCACTTGGCAGGATTTCTGACTGACGTATTTCACAGAAACGGACACTACGAGGCGAGTTTTGCTACTGACATGGGTCACTGATGCTCGTTGTGTTCAGGAGACTCCCNCCCCACTACCACTCAGTGTTGCCAACTGTTGAAAAAAACATTCCCAAAGCATGACAGCCCAACAGTACTCTTACTTTATGGACACGCCTCGTATTTAAAAAAATTCAGTTATGCATAAAACACATGTGTGATTCAGACATGATTTTTAGGGTTTACTCATTTTCTTTGTCAAAACTTGCTAGCCAACTACATATTTACAGTTAAATTGTTTTATATCCAAAACTGTGGTAGTGTTCCACCAATTAAGCTTAGTTTGGTTTTAGTTGTATGTAATTTCCATTTTCCAGCTTAGAGTGCTGCTATTTACTGTGGAAAACATTTGAAATAATTATTTGAAAACATGAAACCATAGAGTTTTTAAAGAGAAACAGCATGCTTTCAAAAAACCATGTTGAAAGCACTGGTTAACATAAAACATAATCAAAATGAAAGTAAAATAAATGTTTTATTGTTGATACCCAATAACTAAATAATTAAAATTATTAACATTTTAAGAAAATTTCAGCCAACTTACTTAACAAAATAGTTATATCAAGTGTGATGCATTCATTCCAATAAAACTGGTTTCAAGCATAACACTTGAATTAGCAAAACTAACATTGCTGTGATCTTGGTAATTTGTATTTAGTTATTTGTGAGTTTTGTAATTGAAAATGCTAAACACAAATTACAAAAATTATTCATCAATTTTGCAGACAAAAATTAGTCATGTAGCCATTTTGTTAACAAAAAGTGCCAATTGGAACATGGGCTTAGACTTAACATTTTTTGTGTGGAAGTGAAATGATTTCAGTTTCAACTCATACTTGAAAGAATACACAAAAGCATCAACATTGGATTTTTTTTCTTGCTTTGTTACTATATGATTGTTTTCATCCAAAGAGTTAGTAAACATCTTATGACATTTACTGAAGAATTTACATTTTTGAAATTAGTTCAGTTGAAAGTAATTTCTGAAGCATGAAGATATTAACTTGCTGTTATTAGGCCTATTTATACCAGTTAAAAAATGTATCATGGCACAAGCATATATCATGGCACAAGCAGTACTGGCTATAAATGTAGAAACTTGCACACAATTAATTAAAACTATATGTAATACTCAGATTTGATTGCCAGAAATCCATCTTAACTGACACGAGCACCTCATTCAAGAACCAATTAATTTCCAAATTTGCAGGCTAAACTTATGATAAAAAATTATAGACCACAGCTTACAATCCCCAAAACCAATGGATTTTGACAAACACAGTAAATAAAACAATAAGGGAACACTATGTATGCCAGTTCTGATCCACAGCATTGAGATAAATATCTACCTTTGGCCTACATTATTTTCAACTAAAACATCAGTATAAACACATTTATGGGATTTTTGTTGACATAATGATTCCTGCCGTCACCGTATTGGCTCTTGGGTGTTGTTACGTCAGCGTAACAGAAATTTTTTAAAAAGCTCAGTAGCCATTCTGTCTTTGGCGGTGTGTGTCACGACGTCCCAATCCGACGGATTTGAAACGGAGAAAGCAGGAACGAGTGCTTTTGTGCGTTATATTCGGCTATGAACGAGTGTCAGTGCGTAATATCCGGCTATGAACAAGTGCTTTAGTGCATTATATTAGTGTATGTGTCTATATAGTGCAACATGGTGTTTCGTCGAGTGAGGTAAGGTTGAATTGGCCGTTGACAGAGGAATTGTACCAGCCGCCTTCTAGGCGAGTTATTCTTTTGGTGTGTTTTACAGTTCCTTTAAATCCCTAAAATCCTAAATTTGTAGTTTAGTGTAAAACCCTACAATCCTTGGTTAGTGTAAAACCCTACAATCCTACATTGGTGTAAAACCCTGAAATCCTGTGTTAGTTTAAAACCCTAAAATCCTAGGTTAATGTATAACCCTAAAATCCTAGGTTAGTGTATAACCCTAAAATCCTAGGTTAGTGTATAACCCTAAAATCCTAGGTTAGTGTAAAATGCTTCACTCCTAGGTTAGTTAAGAAATGTAAAATAGTGATTCATTCATCGTGGGGTTAGGTTAAGTTAGGTTACATGGGCACATATTAAGAAATCAGACCAACGTTAAATTGAGGTGTTTTCATATTTTCTGTGGGTGACTTTACCCCACAATTTCCCTGATCTTCATAGCACTCCCCACTATCGTTTATGTGGTTTGTAATCATACGTTAATGCCCCTAGTAAATTCGCGTTCTGTGTAATTAGTAGAGTCGAAATATACCACTTTTCGGGATTGGTTTATTTTCGGAAAAGCCGCTATTCTTTACAACTACCCTGTGTTAAGTGCAGTAACCGTGAAAGGCCTATAAAAAGTGAATTACAGCATCATGGAGGGGAAATCGTGTTGGCTTCAAAGTTAAAAGTGTAACAACAGAATTAGATACACCAATCGACAAATGAAGTTTCCGAAGAATTAACGAAACAAAAACTGCCAAAATTGGCCCTTTTAAAAATACAATAAAAAATATTACTTGCTCTTACTTCGCCCCACAACCAAACAAAATTAATAATTACGACACTAACTCACCTCTATTGCTTGTCCAAGTTCTAAATCAAACGTAACTATGCACATACAGTGAATCCACGCAGAAAACTTATCCCAAGGCAAAACTGTATCTATTTTACCGTCAAAATCTTCATCGCTAAACGCTACATAATCGTTTTCTGAACCAAGCCCTGCAGCCATTTAAGATTTTTAAGTTATAATCTTAAAAAACTCTTCGTTAACAACATTGTCACATGTAACTTATTGACACTTCACTTCAGCTAATGCGGCGCAAAAGCGCCTGGCCTTAGCTCCTAGCCTCTGCAGCCAGTGAATACCACAAAAATCAATTAATCTCAAAACCTCAATAATCTTCATAATGCGAAATATTCAAAAATCGAAAGCCCATTAAACTCGCCAAATAGTCAAACGGCACACAAACAAAATGACGTCGCACCCCCAAGGCCGAGGTATAAAAATCTGAACGTCTACGAAGGCGGCTACATAACTTTTTTTTTTGTGGTAATGTGGCCAACAGGAAAGCCCACAGTCAAGAACAGAAGACAGAGGAGAAATACTAGACGGGATCACAAATACTACTCTTCTCGGTAGAAGATACCCATCAACCATGGAGGGAAAGAAAGGCCATGGAACAGGCGATAGCAATGAAACAGTGGGCTGTTCACTGATGACATCTAACAGGACACCTAATTCTTAAGATCAAATAACAATACCGTGCGGAAGTAAAAACCGAGCGAGAACGACACAAACTACCCAAGAGTCATGAAAAAGTACCGAAGGATAAGATACCGGAAAAATCACATGAAGCATACGAAGAGCAGCATACAACGAACTTCTATCGCCTCCAGTGGAACACTGAAACAAAATATGAGACAATTCTGCACTAGGGGCCCCACATACACAGGAAGGATTAGAGACTATATGAAGTTTATACAAATGAGACTGGGATGCATTATAACCTGAAAGGAGACGAAAAGAAGTAACTGCTAAACCACGGGAACTACAATAATGATATTTTTGCCGAGAATATGCAGGAAGTAATTGTGCATATAAAGTATTAGAAACCGAAGTATATAAGTTTCCCACGTCTGTTTCCAATGCCGAAAAATATCCCTGTTTAATAGGGGATATAAAACCTAAAAAAAAAAGTAGGGGCTTCGAGACAACCTGTAAAACACTCAATTTCACAAGTTAACCACCATCTCATTCCTCTGAATCCCGATGTGCCCTGGTACCCAAATGAAGAGGACAGGAACATTTAGTCTATCCAAAAGAACACACTATTCCCGTATGAACCATATAAGGACTTCCTTATGGGGAGTAGGAGAAGACAAGGCCGTAATTACACTATGTGAATCAGATATAATCAGAGGATTTAAGACTTTGAAACCGTAAGCATAACGTAAAGCCATGTACACTGCAAAGCTTCGGCGTAAAACATTGTGGTGGTAGAAGGGAGTTTAAAGAATCCAGAACATTTATGTGAAGCATCAAAATAAGCAGACCCAACACCTTCAACAGTTTTTGAGGCATCAGTGTAAATCAAAGTACAGCCAGGATATTCAGCAACTTTAGCCTTAAATTCTTGTTGAATAATAATGGGAGAAACAGATATAGTAGGGCAAAGAAAGATAGGATAAGGAAAACGAAACGAAACTTCATACTGCAAATGGTGTAACAATCTAGGTGGAGGGTGAACAAAACGTGCAGTCGTTAATAATACTTTTGGTAGGACATAACCAAGGTTGTCAACCACCTGTACAATACCTCTTATGCGAGAATTACGAGTACGAATCCAATGTTTACCTTGCAACAGTATATAACAGTCGGATAATGACATAAGGAATGATTCCATATGCAAGGCCATAATGGGCGTAGAAGAGAGAGCGCCAAGAATAAATCTGATGCAAACGTTCTGTAAAGTCTCCAATTTTTTCACCAAAACCAGCAATCGGAGTACCATAATCTAAAACAGACCGAATTGTAGAGACATAAAAAGAAGGTAGAGCAAAAAAGCTATAACCCCAACGATAACGGGCGAGAGCCTTAAATACTGTACCTTTGTCACACAGGGAAGAGGATAACCTCTGATGGTTGGAGAAGGAAGTGGCAACTGGGACTGTTCATGCATAAAAAAGTCTCACCATCATGCGTATGCCTTAAGTATATAGCCGTCCCTCTGTCATCCTTAGGGGAGACGAAAGACTGAAAGGATCTGATATAGAGAGGGGAGATGTGTAACATCCGGGTTTCAGACAGTAGAACAACATCTGTATTATGAGCATCCAAATAATGAAGATGGGGAAATCTATTAGACAGGAGAGATCTAGCATTCCACTGTACAGCGCAAAAACGTGAAGGAAACAAGGGTAGCAAGAAAGTGGAAAATAATAGCAGACACACTCTCCTCAAAAAGACAAGCCCCCTTTTAGAGAATTTGAAGAAATTATTGAACAAGACTCTCCCAGTCAAAATTATAAGTCGAATTTTTTTTTATATGATGAACATATGCTCAATTGTGTCGATCAAAGAATTCAATTTGTCGTTATTAAGTCTAGGGACTTCACGTACCTCAGCAGGCAGAGCCTCCTCAGGTATTGAGGCACGAACAGGAAAAGAAATATTTTTGACAGTGACGCGGTCGGTTACCAGAGTTGGAATGTAATGATTATGGATTTGCCCGGTGCCACAGCTCCGCGGTGAACTGATGAGATTTTTGGGTCGTTCGGCCGATGGGCCAGGGGTTCTCTGGTAACACACCGTCAGATATTAAGAAATTGCGAGCTGTATGGCCGCTGCACACGCCTGAGTTAATAACGCACTCAAGTTTTATATGTATATAATTATTTTATTGAACACTTTGATCAAACACGTGGTGACCGCGTGGTCATATAAACACACTACTGGATTTTAATTACTTAAGGCGCGTGACGCTGCTCTCTCCTCGGTGAGATGTAACATAAAAATACTAGTTGCTTCGTGAATGATATGATGATGCGATTGCTGAGTGAGGTTGTAGCCTGAGAGGCTGGTACCGAGGTTCTTGTGAAACGAGAGACTTACCACGTCCGCTCGCGCCGAAGTGATGTTGCCTACTATGCTGCGCAATGCATCGGCTCGCGCCACCTAAGCATGGCCGACACCTGGCGGTGGAGAGATGAAACAAATGCGACTAAAAATGCTAATGAGATGTAAACATGATATACCTTATATAAACATAATTAAACACAATTTACATAATAAAACACAATTACCCTTGTATTTACATAATAAAACACCATTATATTAATATTAAATATAAGTATTGACTCGTAGCAGCCACTGCATTGCCAACTTGAAAATGTCACATGTCCCTGGCTGGCTATGTATGTGATGACTGTTTTGACACACGATAATTATGGTATACATCAATACTGATAAATACTAAACACTAATGCACTCGTGCCCACAAGCCTGTCGGTGTGGTGCGTCTGGTGTGGGCACACTGCGGCAGTCAGTGGGCAAAAGGACTCGTGAACGTGCGGTTCACGTCAACAGCATCTGGTTTGAATTGAGTATAATAGTCTCTAATATTAAATGAAGGAGTAACAATGTTAGAAGTCACTGGAGATACTGCATCGTAACAAACAGTATATCCATTGAACCTCACTGTGGTCATACGGGAGGGTCGTGTGGAGCTTTGTGTAGCCAATGAATACAAAGCCGGGAAGGCCGGAGGCGATGATGTGGAAGGGAGAACTGATGGTGTGGGCAGAGGTGGAAATTGAGCCAGTGAGGTGGGTGGGGACATTATTGGATGCGATGGTTGTGATTGGTGCACCAAAAGACCCTGAAATACGGGTGGACTTTGGTTTTGGCATCATCATAAGGCCGGTTGTAGTATGCCATGACACGTTTTACCTCGCGTTACATTTCCCAAACTGGGCATTTAGCCTTGTCATGCGTCATGTGTTGACCAGAACAGTTAATACATACAGGTGTATCTGCAGTAGTACATTCTGATATATCATGAGGTTGATAACAAGCAGGGCAACGAACATTCTTTGCGCGACAATGTTTTTGGGTATGTCCGAAGCAGAAACACCGAAAACACTGCAAACAGATTGTACCCGAGGATTTACTTTCAAGGTCTCTTCATATATTACGATTTCAGTAGGTAAGTGTTGCCCTTCAAAGGTCAGACTCACCAGTCGGATAGGTACTCGTTCCGATAGAGTTCCATTAACCACATGTTTGGATAACCTCTCAATATATAAAATCTTGTAATCACATTCTAAACCTTCGAGAATGTTATCTATCGACATATCGAGAGGAATGCCATATATCAAACCTTGGCGTTGTACAAGACTAGTAGGGATAGTTACATACACATTCAATTTTGTCGGTAATTCTGAAGACATAAACTGATTGGCTGCAATACCAGATGTAAAAGTAATTTTCAATTTTTTCTGGGCCTGCTCGTTGGATATGTATAATATCTCAGTTGGGATGAAGTTTGTGACCTAAATAATTGAGGTGTATATTGCCAATATTCGTATCTTGCAACTCAACAAAAACAACAAAATACCCTGGACTATCCCAAGGATAGCATAACTGGGGAGGTTTAACTTGTCTCGCAGTATTTAGAGGCTTCATCGAAGAGCCATCAATCCCTACACGATTACCCTTTGCTTGACGACTATCATTATGGACTTGCCCAACTGATAATTTTCTCTTGTTTTCAGTTTGTTCATCGACATCCATTGCTTACCTGTGGTCAATATTTATAGATCACAAAAACTAATTCGACCACATTACCACCACCTAATTCCTACATACCACCCACAGCAAACCACAAGTCACTCATCACTCCACGACTACTCACAAACGAATGCTACATAACTAACTTTATTGACAAGCACTCTGTTTACTGCCATATATATTTTTTTCTAAGGAGTTGATCATGGCCTATGGAATGCACCCACGCCCATCATCGACGATTCCAAACGAAACACGCAAAAATACAACAAAATTTTCATAAGACGAAATATAAAAAAAAATAGAAGGTCTATTTAACTCACGAAAATAGTCAAAACAGCACAAAAACAAAATGGCGCCGCTACCCCGATGCTGAGGTCCAAAAAACCAAACTGTAACCGATGGTTACAGAATAACTGTTTACGAACAGACGCATGGAGCTATTGGTCAATGAGAATATGAGGGACCTGCAACAACAACAAAAACACTGCTCGTGACACGAACGTACAGCAAATAATCTTCATTAAAATACTGGACACTTGGCAGTCATATTGGAAACACTGCGATCAGCGCCCAGTGGAGGGTAGGTGGATGCAGATGTGTATTGGCTACTTGTTTACATTGAGATGCGAGAAATAATTTCAGAAAATCTTTGATATTTATGAAATTAACCGTTGTCAATGGCCCAGGCTTATGGTGTCGGAGGCACAACATATGCAGTGTTCGGCTGTAACTATTACAGAGTTGAGAAGAATAGGAAATATTATTGATAATTATCCAAAATAGCTTTTTCTTAAGAAAAATATACCTGGAAAATGGTTTAAATCGACATTATTTATTGCACAGATCACGAATTTACTAGGGGCATCACGACATTCGCTGTAATACTACAAAATAATAGGGAGTGCTATTCAATCCAAGGGAATTGTGGGGTAAAACACATAAAATGTACCTATGTAAATTACATGTAATTTGGGTTCCTTAACCACGTTAAATCGATATTACTAATCACACTGAACACGAATTTACTAGGCGCATCACGATTTTNTTTGGGTTCCTTAACCACGTTAAATCGATATTACTAATCACACTGAACACGAATTTACTAGGCGCATCACGATTTTCGCAGTACATACTACCAAATGCGAAATTGGACATGGCTATGAAGATCAGGGTAATTGTGGGGTAAAACACATAAAATTAATGTAATTTACATGACATTTGGGTTCCTTAGCCACGTTAAAAGCAATATCACACCTAACTTAACCTAACTTCTTGATATGTGATTACAGAGGGAGAGTGTGACCACATAAGATAGTTTGTTAGAAAAAGTATAATAAGTATGCTCGAATCGATTCATCCAACCCCTGTGATTCACCTATTGTGAAGTTAGGTTTAATTTGGTTTAAGTATTCTGCATTTTACATGGCTGGTGGCAGCAGTACATAAGCCCTTCAATTCCCACAATCAAATGCAATGCTACACAGTACAATCCACTACACTATTACATTACTCACCCATGTAAGCTGCTAATATAGCTCCTTTGTGATCTATTGCTGATAACTGACATATGAGACACATTAATTTCCATTCAATTTGTTTAAACTCCGAAAACACTCGCATTTCCGCAATAATTATATTATATCACTTCACATGGTCACAATTGCAAGGAAACACTCACATTTCCGCACAATAATTCTATGTAACATGTCTCATGAAAATTATCGCAAAGAAACACGCATAATAGCACTGGTAAATCACAAGCATTCACACTGTCAAATTCACTCGTTTTATAAACTTCCAGACACTACCAGCATACAACTGCGACATGAAATAAATAAAAATTGAACCGGAATACCAAAATTGTTGCATATTTGTTTCCAGACTCTGTGAATTATTCTTAAACAAATGTATCATGGTGATACACATACACTCTAAGTAAACAACACTTGGGAACATTTTGTGTATGATATACTGTAAATATATTTTTCTACTACTTATATATTATGCAGTACATTCAACTGTTGAATATCCAGAAAGTAAGCCTTGATTTTTTTTTCTCACTTACTCTAAAGTTAAGTGTTATGCGTGAGCCCACGGTAGGGACGGGAGTTAATTGTGTCTCAGGGCTAAGCCCCATGCGCCTACAAGGGAAGGAAATCATGCAAGGAGACATGCATCGCNGGGAGTTAATTGTGTCTCAGGGCTAAGCCCCATGCGCCTACAAGGGAAGGAAATCATGCAAGGAGACATGCATCGCAGCAGCAAGGGATTGGGCTGCCATGGCCACGATTCGGCCATGAAAACTTCCCTAAGTGTACTTATAGCTAAACTAANGGCAGCAAGGGATTGGGCTGCCATGGCCACGATTCGGCCATGAAAACTTCCCTAAGTGTACTTATAGCTAAACTAATATACTAAGAAGAGAAAGGGAAAAACCGGCATAGTCACCGTAAAAGCCCCTTCGACAGGAAATAATTAAAAATGTTTGCATGCATTATCAGAAAATGCCACAGGATACATATGGGTGGAAAACATGCTCTTTATCAATAGGAAGAGAAAATACTAGTAGAGAGGGGATAGGACATATTTCTTTGACTTCAATTCACACTGGCTTAACCAGAGTGGTGTTTGCACATCACTCTGGTGGGGGGAGTGGCGCGATGCCCCCCCCCCAACACCAGTGGATCCTGAAAACTTACAGAAAATATAATAAATTGCCAGTGAGTGTTAGAGCCAACACTGACCGGCTTTTATTTATTCATAATATGATGGTAATTTACCTAAAAGTAAAAGAGTTCATGTTAACCTAAATAGTATATTACTAAATTTAAGTCCATTAGGACTTTTTTTTTTGCGTACTATACATTATAGACTAAATAACTCATGAGGTGTCCCTTTAGGATTCCTCGTGTTAATCTAAGGCTGTATGTCAACAAGACATACAGCTACTAAATTAATTGAACTATAGATTATAACTATCCTAAAAAACTGTGCAGATGCTAACACAATTGGCCTGGTGGTGTGTTATATGCAGGACTGAGGGGGGGCTGTGTGCTAGAAGCGACTTTGGGGGCTTATAGTGCTGAGTTAAATAAGTATCATAGTCCCCAAGAGCAGTTATGAGAGGATTTGTATGTTCCTCGCTTGATTTATAAAAACGTTCGATCTGCTTGCGAATTACTTCATCCAGCATTTCTTGTTTTAATGCGGCGTGCTGTAAGCCTCGAAAAAATTAACAGAATTAAATGATATTCCGATACTGCTTGATCACCATGGTTTATAGTTGTATAACCTTAGCTTATCAGCAAAAACTCACACTGTTAATAACGTTTCGTATATTATGGTTACGTTTCTAGATGTGCTCTCGCATTTAAGATGATTCAGCAAATGGAAATAAATATATTTTACATAAATACTACACATTTTACTGCATATACACCTCGATTTTCGTAGCCCTCCTCGCCATCATATTTCATGGTATATACTCCAAAGCATGTGAATCCCCAATGAAATTCCTATTAAGTGTAATTTGTAATGACCATATACACAATTTGCAGGTATTATTTTCTCATGAAAATCCCCTTATTATTTACATTCTCGAAATATAACCTGTGTACTTTGCTCTTTGTGTCTTGTAGTCGTCCTAAGAATGTGTTCCTCAGATCATTGTCATTGTTAAAGTGATTAATTTTATTTTTATTTTATCTTTGAGTTCACTCCAGTAATCTTGTTAATATGTCTTGTAGACAATAGAGACTGGATTTTTGTTTTAAAATTCTAAAAAGCGTGAGCATGGTTTACAAACTTAAAACACTGAATATCATATTCCAATTATTATTATCTGTAAAAAACATTCATTTATGTCACAAAATTAAAGAATCCTCAAGATATATGTCTTATATAACTACTTTTAACCAATTTTTTTCTAGATGAGACTCAGGCTTTCACTGTATGGTTTTGATAAAGTTGTAACAACTTTAAAACCAAAGAAAACTGAGATACAGTATTTATATTCATTCCTAAAATAACACATGAGTAATTATGAAGACAAGGGGCTCATCTGAAGGAAATGTTTACACAACAACATAATTATATGTATCGATAATAATATTCATACTAATTCATAATATTATTCATATATAACTACTATACAGAATGATTCTAAAATCACGAGACAAACATTGAGGGGTGGTAGAGCTCAATAAAACAAACAATTATTGTAAAGGAATATATGGGCGGAAGTGACGTGTTGAGGCACAAACACAAAAATAACACATGAAATGCAGCGCATTGTTTATTTACAACGTCGCAGCTAAATGCCTTTTTGCAGCAATGTTTATAATAATTGCTTGNTGCCTTTTTGCAGCAATGTTTATAATAATTGCTTGAAATTGCTACCACCGACAGTAATGTAAGCTTGGTAGCATCGGTGGAGTGATTGGCGAACAGATTCAAATACGCCGGGTATTTCACGCATGCCACCATTGTCAGCAAATCACGCCATGTGTAGAGGTCGCCAAACATGCGTGACTGTTGGTGGATGCATTTCCAGCAACTGTTTTAACATTTTCTGTATGGAATCACTCGTTAAGTATGCTGCTAATGAACATGTTATGTTTTCGTTAATGTGTTATGTTTTTGTGTTTGTTCCTCAACGCGTCACTTCTGCCCATATATTCATATACAGTGATTGTTGGTTTTAGTGAGATCTACCACCCCTCAATGTTTGTCCCATAATTTTAGAATCATCCTGTATAATTCATACTATTCATACTCATTAGTAAATTTATAATACAAGATAAGAATCGTGGTTATGAATGCCAGGGAAGTTTTAGGGCGAAATACATTAAAATGCGGGAAAAAAGATAAATTAATTAAAAAAACAAAACAAATGGCTACATAACAGGAGTATCATGCAAAATCTGTGTCACTCTGCTCCGTGGAGTGCGAATAATAACGAGTTCAAAGGGCCACACCAATTCACCTATTCTATTTTCTTACCCAAATCATGTGTGAAAATGTAAGCAACAACTCGGGGAAAATATGAAGCAGATAAATTAGTGCTTCCCTACATGCTTCCTATCGATCGTGCTCCAGGAGGAAGAGTGGCAGAGATTTTGTATGAAATCACAGTCCTGAGGCTAGATTTTGTGTTGAGAGCATGGCAGGGAAATTTTAAAAACTATATAATGCAACAATCAACACTTATAAGCATCAGTGACATTTTTGTGCTCACCTGTGTTGGCAGCGCATACAAGTTATGGTGGCGAGGAGGAAGTGGTGCACCCTCATGGTTTCGTTGGGGAAACCTATGTCGAAAAGTGAATTCTGTCAAGTAGCAAATTATATGCTAATTGATAAGCATCAAGGTAATATACTCTGCTCAGCTTACTTGAATCCCCAAATAAACCAGTGCATTTACTATCAATTCACAAATTCCAATTCTTCGCAGTAAAATAAAGAAAATTGTGATACCGAAAACAACCACATTCCTCTCACCACATATTACAATACCTTTGATACAGAATATTGGGCATTAGGCTGCAATTTTCAACACTAAAGCCCATGGCACAATAGGCGATTGGTAGTGGTGGTGGTTGTTGTTGGTGGTTTTCGGTTGGTGTGTGATGTGTTCCATGGCACAATAGGCAGGGTTGGTGTTGTAAATTGTTTTGCAAGGCCATCTCGTACGCCTGAACTATGCTAAAGAAACAGTGAAAACACGTGGTCTTAGATTGAGACGCGATTGTGTTAAACTCTCCGGTGAGAGGGCGGTTGGCTCTCCCCACAGTACATTAAAATAAGACAAATGTTCCGGTTGACTAATATATAACTATTCTAGTGAAAATGATTGCAGCCTACATGCTGGTACTGAGGGGGCTTGCGGAGCGGAGCGACCAACGCCGCTGGTCTTGTTCAAGTGCTGAGACGAACTGGGGCGAGTCATGTCCGCTGTCGCCACAAGTGACGACAATCGACATCAAACGCAGAACGATGAAACATTACATGTACACTCTGTGATGCGATTATGATAATGAAAAATTGTACAAATTAAATTGAACACATTGGTGACATCCCCGTTTATTAAAAAATGTCCGTTAATGTTAAAGTTGTGAAATGGACGGGGAATGTCATCACACTAAATTATTTCTTACAATGCTGGAGACCTTTATAGGCAATCTCTATTTTAGAAAAAGATAATTACTCTTANTCACACTAAATTATTTCTTACAATGCTGGAGACCTTTATAGGCAATCTCTATTTTAGAAAAAGATAATTACTCTTATATAAATACACATTAAATAAGTAACTACATTTTCTCACTTCCGATTATGCGTTTAATTACATTGGCTACAGCATTGCCAGGTGGCTGTCTCCTGAAGGGATGGACGAGTCCACCTGGGCAAAGGGGTGTAGAATGCCATTCTTGATTGCCATTTATACAATGGAAAACATTCCTGGCTGTAGCCGTGAATGCAGTGACTGTGTTCAATATGTTTATAAAAATTCTGTACACTACTGGGTGACACTTTGGGGCACCTATATATTTAACTCCGGCCTACCAGCCAGTTAACATCACCTGGCGGTGGGTTGCGTCGTATTTAGTCGCGCGAGCTGCGAGGACGCAACGACCAATTGCTAGTGCCCGCAACGGCTGTGGCTTTGGGGTAAACACCATTTCGGATCGCCTACCCACTTATTAAAATAGTTGTCTCTTGTAATAATTGAGTAGGCTGTCTTTTGAGTTGCGTAATCCTTGTCGGCAAGACGGTGCACGTTCCATTCTTGTCGACCCGTACTACTCACTCTTGGCCTGATGTAGTTGGTGCGGCCCGGTGCAGCTGGTGTAGTCGTGACTGCGGCAGTCAGAGTGGGCACAAGGAACTCGTGGACGCGTGGTTCACGTCAAAGTGTTATGATAAAGCCAAAATAATTGGTTGCATGTCTTGGGTAAAATATTGCAAATTTATAACTATTATGGGTAATAAACCTCACCCCTGAAAGTATTTATATTAATATTATAAATGCGAAAGTATGTTTGTTTGTTTGTTTGTCCTTCTTTCACGTCGCAACGGAGCAACGGATAGACATGATTTTTTGCACTGAGTTAATTCGAGGGCCGGGAAGTGACATATGCTACTTTTTATCCCAAGAAAATGTCTCATTCCCTCCGGGAAATTCTTATTTGAAAATGAAAAAGTACACAAACGGAATAACAATGCAACGTCAACAATGCAACATCGCAACCGAGCAACAGATCGACGTAATTTCTTGCTCAGGAATAGTTGGTGGGCTAAAATATAATATTAGCTACTTTTTATCGCGAGAAAATATCTCAAAAAAGTTACTCAATATGTAATTTCCTTTAATCATTCTATGTTAAACGACATACCAATTTTAGATTTTAAAATTGACAATAGGCGGTGTTAAAATAGTTTCAATTGACTGGATTTGCTTTTGGTTTCCTTTGATTCGCTTTTCGTTTTGGTTTTGTTGTTTAGGAATATTCGAATATTNATTGACTGGATTTGCTTTTGGTTTCCTTTGATTCGCTTTTCGTTTTGGTTTTGTTGTTTAGGAATATTCGAATATTTTTCAATTTATTAGGGTGGATTGACCTTTGGTACTGATTTGCACTTTGAATTGGATTTGTTGGTTTGATATTTGTTTTTGTTTCCTTTTTCAACTGTTTTTTTTTTTGTTGTTTAGTTTTCCATAGTCTGTTAAATAAATAATGCCTGGCAAACGAAAATCAAGTCTTTCAANTTTTTTTTTTTGTTGTTTAGTTTTCCATAGTCTGTTAAATAAATAATGCCTGGCAAACGAAAATCAAGTCTTTCAAGAGCATCGCCTCAAGCACATACTAAAAGATTTGCTCGATCGCAAGAGTCTTCAGAGATGTCGAACTGAGAAGACAAGAGCAAGCACAGCGACAAGCTGCTTTGAGAGCCGCTGAATCGTCTGCTCAGATTCAGGAAACGCTCGAAGAACAGGCTGCACGCCAGGAACATCTCAGGATATTAGAGACTCCTGCCGATACTCAACTCCGTCAAGATGAACAAGCAGAGCGTCAAGCCGCTTTGAGAGCCTTAGAAATTCGTGAACAAACGCAGCTGCATTTAGATGAACAGGCTGAGCGTCAATCCCTGTTAAGAGCCTCCGAAACGCCTGTTCAGACCCAACTACGACTGGAAGAACAAGCATAAAGACAGGCTGCTTTAAGGGCATCCGAAACACCTGAACAGTCACAATTGAGAAGAATCGCAAACGCGGAACTCCAAGCGGGATGTCGACGAACTTTTCAAAGAAACACTGGGTCTGTATTTAATGACGCGGCATTTCATTACGATCCCTTAATTTAAACTAATATTATAAATGCGAAAGTGTGTTTGTCGGTTTGTTTTTTTGTCCTTCTTTCACGTCGCAACGGAGCAACGGATCGACGTGATTTTTGTACAGAGATAGTTTAATGTCCGGGAAGTGACATAGACTACTTTTTATCCCGAGAAAATATCTCATTCCCTCGGGGAAATTCTTATTGGAGAATGAAAAAGTACACAAACGGAATAACAATGCAACGTCAACAATGCAACATCGCTACCGAGCAACAGATCTATGTAATTTCTTGCACAGAAATAGTTCGAGGGTTGAAAGGTGATATTGGTTGCTTTTTATCGCGAGAAAATATCTCAAAAAATTTACAAACGATAATAGTGAATCAAGTCGGAAAAAAGTTTGCCNCGCGAGAAAATATCTCAAAAAATTTACAAACGATAATAGTGAATCAAGTCGGAAAAAAGTTTGCCGCCAGCGCGCTATTTTGCAATACGCTGTCTAAACCGTTAAAGATGGGACAATATCATATAGTAAAGAATTGTGTAGAATAAAAAGACCTAAAAAAACTCTGCCGTAGCATATATATATATATATATATATATAAAACAGAGAAATACTAATAAGTGTCTTTACCATTTAATTCACCGAGACGTTGAGTTTTATAATACGCATAGAGTATAAAAGATTAACACAAAGTAAAATCCAACTTTATTAAAAAAAAAACTAAACAATGATTCTGTAGTCCACGCGAGCGGAGTCGCGGTTACAGCTAGTAAAGAATATTTATTAAATACAATCCCTGCATTTCAGGTAGTGTTTTAAATTAACAAATTAAAAAACTGCTGTATTATTTGTTAAAATTTTTTCCGTTATCCAAAAGAAATATAAAACATTTATTCTAGTAATCTCCAAAATAAATTATTTTTCGAAATAAAACCAAACATTATGTGACATATGTTATTTAAATGCACATGGGTTTACAAATATTGAGGATGAGAACTAATTATCGAAGATTGACAAAACAATACATAGTCATGCTTTAAATGCATATCAAGAAAATAACAAATAAAAAATAAGCGGTGCATTAGATACAGAAATATTACAATAAATAAATAAAAATGTGGCATGATAAATAAATTTTCTAACGGTACTGCATCTTCAACAACATTTAAAAAACATATTAAATGACAATTTGTTTTACGCAGTAATATGACTATTAAAATAACAGTAAAATATTTCAAAGTTTGGGGTAAATATGCAACTTAATTAAAATATATTGATGATAGTAATAATCCAGGTATAGTTTTGTCATTTAAACGAGGTATTCCAAAGTATAACGAAAACTTTCGTTATAATTAAAAAGATAAAAATAAGGTCAGCACATTTTTCCGCAAAACCAAATATATACATTTAAATACATATTTTAGGGCGGAAATGTGTAGATTTAGGCCCACGTGCGGAATAAACTCATTAAAACGTAATCTATCAAAAGTCATGCTACTGCCATTTTGCAGAATTCTCCACAATTTGGCAATTTAGGGAGGAATTATGGGCACGCAGATAAAGAAGAAAATCTGTAAATCTATGAAATACAACCACCAAAATTCGCTCTGTCTGCTCGTCGGCATCTGCGAGCACAGAGTGAATCCTGCTTTGTGCAGTCACCCGAATGTCTGTCTGAAATGCATGACTCCCCATAATTACTTTCAAACCCGTGAAGCAAATTTCACCAATCTCGGTCCACATATAGTACTTGGTAAGGAAATGTGACTTTTATAGTTTTTTAGTAATGACATATGCTTATTTTCAAAATTGTGCCCATTTCAATGTTAGCGTGATCATTACATATTTCCGGAAACAGTTTACGATTTAGACCAAATTTTGTATTTTGAAAGTCCATCATGTAAATATTAAATTTAGGGAGATATATTAATATTAACCCACCATTTTTGAAGGCAGCAAAACATGAAAAAATTTAGCTTTTGTAACATATCTCGAAAACTATCCAAAAGAATCCCACCAAAATTCTGAGATAACTAACACTATGGTAGGAGATATTACCATATGTCATATGATTTATTTTGAACATAGTAACTATAAATATTTTAGATTAATTTTGTTTGTATATATATATATTTAGACACCACACCATTTATTCAATTTCAACCAAATTTGGTATGCTGAAAATATTAACTACAAGGATTAAATTTGCTATTACATAACTTCTTTTGTACAGCATTTTGTAAGATAGCACTACACGAACAAATACAATTTTGTATCGTAACTGGGAAAACAATCAGCAGACTTGTACCACCTTTGGCAAACATGACTACTATGGTATGCCATGTGAAGTAGAATGCCTTAATTCGGCCGGAAACTTGTTTTTAAAATGGTAGCTATTAAAAATGTTTTGTTTACTAGGCTGTATTTACATTGCATCCTATTTTAAAAAAACTTTGTATGCTGTAACGTTACTAATATTATAGTAGGTGACGCTAACAGTTGCGATTTAAATGAACAAAATCTTATTCTCACTATGGTGGCAATATAATTATCTTGAGTTAATTGGTTACACATACCATACTTTTTCACCAATTTAAACCATACTAAAAATGCTGAAAGTATCAACTGCAAGGATCAAATATGCATGTATGTAGCCTTTTTTGCTGACTATTTTGTAAGACAATGGCATATAAAAAAATATATTTTAGGTGGGTCATCTGCTTACTTTAAATGGTGACCGTGTAAATAAATCGATTACTATGTCATGTCTACAAAACAATGTAACTAATTTAAAAAATGACCCTTTATGTTTGCAGGTATCTGATGCTATGGTATGCCATGTTAACATGTGCACTTTAAATGGACAAGAAACTTGTTTCCAACATATTGGCCTTATAAATTTTTTATGTTATTTTGATTTATATACCACACTGTTTGACCAATTATGACAAACTTGGTATTCTGGAAGTACCGACTACAAGACTCAAATATGCTTATACATTGACTCTTGTCTGCCATTTGTTAACATAAATCCACGTGAAATATTTAATTTGTTGTATCATATCTCGGGGAAATACCAACCGATTCCTAGCAAATTTGGCAAACAAAAAACGTTATGGTGCTCCATGCAAACTAATATATTTAAGTGGGTCAAATACTGATTTTAAGAATGAAGGCAAAATTAACATTTTTTATTTCCATACTATATCTATAAAACCATGTAACCAATATCTACCAAACTTCGTATTCTAGCAATAGCCTATATACATAACAATCATCAGATGTGTCTAAACAGAGTTTTCCCCACCATTTTGTAAGATATCTCCACTTTTATACCAGATCTCGGGAACAATAAACCCATTCCCACAAAATATTAGCAAAAAAGTATTACTATGGTAAGCCATTAAAACCAATATGTTTTAAGTGGGTGAGGCAATTATTTTGTAAATCATGGAAATTTAAAAATAAATTTTACCACTAATCTTTGCTTTGTCTGGCTCGTAGAGTAGTACCTACTTCACCATATTTAGTAGCATACATATGTAGAAGTAAGAAGGCTAATTGGTTACCTTGGTAAATTCCTTGTTATCAGTGTGTTTAATACTAGCTCAATCACAAGTGGTTTAGGAACAATAGGTGGTTTATTAATGATGTTTGAATGTAATTCATCTCTCTCAGAATTAATTATGTCAACTCTATATGTTTTGTTCACAAACCTATTTTATGTATTTTTTAGATTGATATAATTTATTTGGTACAAATCCTTTTCTTTTTTAAACTTGAATGGTTATAAGTAAGTTGAGATAGCATCTTCATTCCCATTACAGTTGATGACCTCTTTCATTAAAACATACAATATTCCATCTTCTTCAACTCATCCTGTACTTTTTTGTTCCATCTAATTTTAAATAGTTTTGCCTTTTATACTCTCTAGACGCAGTGATGTAAATTATCTCTTGCTTCTTTATAGTCTCTCCTTGATATATGATTGCTTTTATATATAAGACCCTTTCTTTCTCTTGTTCCATTTCACGTTCTTTGAGATTAATTTCAGCTAATAAATGTTTTTATTTAATATCAACCTGTATAACTAATGTACTTTTTTCCCTAGTAATTATGAATCGATCGTAAAAATTTCACTTTGAACTCATTTTTAGCCTACTTTCCTTGGAAAGTTTGGCTTATGAAATCAATTGAATATCTGTTGGGATGTAAGGCCTAGAGGCTAGCTGGCTCGAACAGATAGTCCAAATTTGAGCAGATTTTTAATTTCGCGAGGAAATATACGTGATTTACGAGTACATCTAGTAATACCCTGCGACCTGTTGAAATGGAATAGCAGAAATGAAAATACCTTACCAGAATGACTGCTAAAAAGACAAGGTACGAGGGAGGGTGGTCTTTCACATCTCGCATAAAATGAGAGACTATGGCGAGGGGCGACTATGTTCACAATAACTACTCCCCCCCCCCCC
>NQII01003620.1:356794-402384 GCA_002778355.1 Clitarchus hookeri | reverse complement strand
GGAGGGAGGGAGTCGGGTGTGATGTAAAACCAATAAAATATCTGATGGTGGGAGGGAGAAAATGGTGACATTTAAACTGCCAATACAGTTTGGCAGTGATTGGGGTGAAAGGAGGGAGTCAAAGAGAGTCAAATGCAATTTGTGGAGGAGGGAAGGGAGTGTGATGTATGTACAATGAGATATTTTAGTGGAGCCAAAAAATGTGTTGTGGGGGTGAATGGCGTCGAGCTATGGGTTGAAGGGAGAGGGGTGTGACGTATTAACTAATTAAATAATAGTGGTGGGTGTCAGTCGACTGCTGGTCTTCGTGCAGGAAGGATGTGTGCTCCAACATCTTTGTTTCGAATCCTGAACATCCTTAACGTATTTAAATGCTGTTTTCAACGAAAAATTTTCAAACTGTTTACAATTATTAAAATTTTTATTAGAAATTTTTTGAAACTCTTTAAATAAATGTTGGGAAGTTTCAGAATTTTTATTGTATTTTTTGAATTTATTGGGTTTAAGGCTATCCAATGTCATGGGCACAGGGCCAAGATTATGGGCGCGATGTCAAGGTCAAGGTCAACATGGCTGTCGAGTGACGCCAAAACACGATGGTCGGCTGGCAACGGCGCCAATTCCCCATCATCTTGTGCATGGAACTACTTTTCATTCTACTTTATCTACCATATATTTGTCTCATTAAAAAAAATTGGTATGCGAACATCTTTTTTTTGCGATGATCACCGTATCTTAAATAACGAAATTACTTCTTAGTCTGCTATTTTCTAAGACAGCGCTATATGAAACAAATATGTTTTTGCCATTTGTGGGAAGATATAAATCAATTTTCATAAAATTTGGTACGTTTGTAGTATACATTAGGCCATGTAAAATAACATGATACAAGTGGGTGAGATACTTAATCTAAAAGGCATCCATTCAAAAATATTTTATATTAATATGGCATATCTGACAAACTCTACAACCAATTTTAACCAAACTTTGTATGTTGACACTATCTACAACCAGCATCAACTTATTTATTAATTTACTTATTCAAATCCATTGCTTCTGCTTTTGAGCGCAGTAAGATTTGGGATGTAGGAAACATGTCAAAGCATTACAAAAACAATAACAAATACCTTAAAATCATGACATACAAATACGAAAGAGTAACGAGTATATATTAACATAATGCCTATCACTACTAAGATAATGCAGAACAATAATTTTGGTTAAATAAATAATCATGACATACATAGCAATACAAAAACCAATTTCACATTAAAAAATATATACAGTACACATTAAGATGACAAATATTAATTTACAGCGTAAAATTATTTGGACATTAAACCCCCTTAAGTCTATTTTTTAATTTTGTACTATTACTCTCATATAAGAGCTTAATACCCGATGGTAATTTTTAAACATTTTATAGCAGTATAATACAGTCCTTTTGATGCACTGTTTGAGCATTTGTTCGATAGTGTAAATATGTTGTGTTGTGCTAGTACAAAGTAGTATTTTGCATAACTAGCCCAGTTTTATTTAACAAATAATAAAACTGAATAAATATACAAACATGGTAATGTGAGTATACCATTAGCAATAAATAAAGATTTGCAAGATACATGGTTTTTACATAGACATATTGTTCTAATCACAGATTTCTGTAATTTAAAAATTATTTTAATTTCCACTGAATACCCCCAAAATACTATCCCATAAGAAATAATTGACTGAAAGTACGCAAAGTACATCAAATTCAAAACCTTAACATTTAAAATATTGCTCATATATATCAGTGCGAAGGAAACATAATTAAGCTTTGAAATAAGATAATATACATGGCTTTCCCAATTAAAATATTGATATAATTTTAGGCCTAAAATTTAGTAGCATCCGCATCTTTTAATTCATAGTAATTACATTCAATAGTTTTTTTAACTGCTGCATTGAACAATTGCATGAACTGTATTCTGATTTATAGGCGCGATTAAATCACTGCATTTGCACATGCTTTCAGCACTTTAATAGCGAGTAGCCATATGCAGCCATACAACACGTCCGTTTTCCTCTAGACACTCGTCTCAACTGACCACAAGCGACCTCTTGCTGTTGAACATAGTACTTGTTCTTAAGGTCTCGGTCTCGTAGACCACAAACAAAAACACCAACAGTATTGAGTCTCAACATACCGACGCCCAAAAAAGGGGCTGAGCCACTTTTTCTACAACACATATTCAGTGATTTCTTAAATGCAAAATACTATATTCATCACAATTTATGACTCTCAATGATAATACTGAAACACAATTATACAATAAATACATACACAATAACCTGTGAGTTGTAAATTTGAGCAAAATCAACGTCATTATGCATAAGCCAGGTAATAATCATGATTTTTACTTGTAGTACAACTGTTCTTGCACCACCATTAATTCACTGGAAGAGGACATAGCTTGATAACTGGTATCTTGTAGGTTCCAGTAGAGGTCCGAACAGTAGCTTTTCGTACAGAACATCAGTTCCTGAATGGACCTCTTAGATGACTCCCGTTCGCCAGCATTATGGCAGTACACTGTCTTCTTTTACCACCACCAATACATCCTGCCTTTATGTTTTCAGAAGATGATGCCCATTTGATCCTCTGCTGAAGATGGTTCAAGTACTCCTTGGACCATCTGTGCCAAAACTGTTGAAGTTTCTTTTGAACTAGCTGCCATTTAGAGAGCAAGCCAAGTTTAACATCACCTAAATCTGGTTCAGGGATATTTGTGATAGCAGTGCCAACTAGGAAATGTACAGGTGTGAGAGCTGTGGGGTCGCAGGGATCATTGGAGAGTGTAATAAGGCGTCTGGAATTTAGGCAAGCTTCGATTTGGGTCACTAATGTGACAAGTTCTTCATACATTAAACATGTGATACCCCTGACACTACGTAAGTGGAATTTTAAACACCTTATGCCTACCTCCCGCAGACCACCAAAGTGGGGTGCTCCAGGAGGAATATAGTGCCACTTTATTCCTTCCTGTGTGGTGTAGCCAAGAAGACAGGCCCAATGATTTTCATTCTTGACAATAATGTACAACTCATGCAGTTATTTCTGAGCTCCAACGAAATTGCTTCCATCGTCACTGTAGATGTTATGACACCTACCTCGTCGTGACACAAACCTCTTCAGAGCTGCCATAAATGCTTGAGTGGATATATCACTCACATCTAAGTGGATTGCCTTTGTTGCCATACAAATGAAGATCGCAATGTAACGTTTAATCTTAATCTTGCTTCTACATGTTCCAGAATTTCTGTAAATGGGTCCAGTATGATACACTCCACAGTTAAGAAAGGGTGTTGCTGAATTGATTTGAGTGTGGGGCAACTGACCCATGAAATGCTGCGAGGTTTCTGCCTTCAGTTTTTACAAACAATACAGTGATGAAGGATGCTTCGAATGGAAGCACTTTCAGTTTCAATGCAAATGAAAGTATCAGCTGAGAATTAGCATGAAGCGGTTGCAGATGTTCCCTTTTAATGACTACCTGGGTCAGGTGATGTCTCGGAGGCAGAATTACTTGATGTTTCTGTTAGAAAGGAAGCTTAGAGTTCTGGAGACGGCCTCCAATGCACAGCAGTTCATGCAGGTCGTATGTCTGTCGCCGGTACAGCACTCTGTCCAGCGGGTAATTACACTGGCAGTGGTAGCATTGTAAAGTTCATAAGCTATTGCACGAGTAAACCAAACCTGGCGTATATACTCGGTGCCTGCTTGCGTTAACAGAGTACTGAGTGAGCACGGCAGCGTAATTCCGGGCCTTAGGTGATATACAGCACATGTCGTTACGTTACACGGTACCGAGAGAAAACTATCCTCATTGATACGACACACCCAGTGTTCGTGTCCGGTACAGCATTATACCTGGGCAGGCTGACCAGGACGTTTGAAGTGAACTCTCCTGTAGTCAACCGTGACTTCGCCCTCGTACGTGACTAGCGGGTCGAATGTCGCTTGCACTGTTGCAGACAGACGTCCACGAACTAAGTGCAGGGGTGTCGGGTTGACCATCATGTGAAATATATGAGACAAAATAAAATAAAAAATTTCCGAGACGGTTGTGGGGTTATGTAACAATATTTATATGTGCTAGGAGTGGCTTTATGAAAATTCTACGGTGTGCATAGACCGTCCGTGGTCAATGGGCTTAATGCCAGCATAGCTAAACCTGACTGTTGACGTATTCAGCTTGACCATATCGGCGTCGGTGATTAGTTGCACGTACCGAGTCGGCAGCCGGATGCGGGATTCCTCGTCTAACATGCATGTGACACACTTGCCATATGCAGTCTCGATCCTCCGGAAATTGTAGGCAGAGTACAGCTTTCCTATGACCAGGTCTGACAGCGCTGTGTACTGCCCCATCCCGTTAAGCTTGGTGAGGAGTCCTTCCATTACTGCTGCTGCCGTTGTAGATACCGGACTAGTACTATAGTTACCCCCATCGCAGGCAGCCCTATTTATATCGATCTGAGCGGTGTTTTTGTGACAATAAGTTAACCCTCGCAGCAAGTTTCCCCCTTCCAACGATGTAACAGCAGAGCATTCAGGCACGGACACGTGCGTCCGAGCCTGCAAGTGGTGCACACGTGGAGGATTTTTTTTATATATTGTTCTCGCAACCTTCGAAACGAAGGGCAGCCAGCCTCCTCCGTTTGGAGGTCACACATTTTTCAGTTCGTGTCGCAATAGGTGCTTAAATGACGCTTCTGCTCCGGCCCGGCCACGAAGACAGTCTCGCTCCCGTTTAATAATGCGCTAAGTACATCTCGCACTTTATCGTATTCTACATCACCCACACAATTGATACCATGATAGTATTGTTCCAGCCATATATTTGATACGTTGCTTTTAATGTCCAGCTCATTTAATGGAAATGGTGGTAAGAACGTGCGTGATTCTATGTGCCCGTCGACATATGCCACGCAGATGCGTTTTATAATGAACCCTCGCTGCGAGACGAAGCCCTGAAAGTTCACGTACACTCTGCCGGTCGGGAAGTGACTGAAGTATAGTCGCCATTTGCGTCAGTACTTTAACTATCCTGTCTCGCACGTTGTACGTTACGAGTCTGTCGTGAAGTATTAACGCATAGGCTTGGGTAGAGGGCGGAAAATTCACCGCTGTGGATATTTATATTCTACAGTCTACCACGCCTGATTTAATTATATCATCCTGTTTACTAACGTCAAATACCAGTAGGGGAGCCAAGTTCATAAAGGCGTTCGGTTTGAGTGTGGGGGCCTGCATTTGTCCGTAGTACGACCTCTGGAAGTCCGCATACATTTGATAAGGGACCGTATATGCACTGTTTGTAAAATCAATGTTCAAATCACCGTACGGGTAAGCCTCGGAGTTAAAAAAATTTTTAACGTTCTTAATAGAGACGTGATCAAATTTCGAGCAGTCTGTATTGAGGACATTTCGCCTGCCTGTCTGAAACGCAAATATTATTATAAAAAACTGGGTTTTTCACTCGTGAAACTAGTTTTAATGTTTCAATTGATGCTCGTGGATGCAGGAATACTCAGGTACGTCTCTAAACTCCATGTACGGAACGCAATATCTACGTTCCTTCCTATTTCCGCATATTTCATTAATTTTACGCGTTTAGACATGTTGACATGCACGTGTGGTAATAACCAGTCAATAGAGCGTATTGCTAGCATCGCAGCTTCTGCTCCCGTGTCGTGTAGTGCGTTAGTTTGCGTGTTTGCCATGTGGATAACTAACTCTTGCTTGGAATTACTAATCACATGCTTGTAATCTTCCGCGAACCCCAACAGCATAGCTAGTGGAATACAGTATTCGAATTTCCCGTTCGCATAGACAGGGACCTTAAACTCATCGTCTATGCTCCAGCCTGCAATTTTGGCGGCAGGCAATTGGTTATATGTTAATGACAGATAGTTCTTTATGGTGGCTGTAATTTCAACATCATGAGTTGCGTCGACTTCACATCCGTTCAGCTCATATGCAATTCTACTTATCATGTGAAGTATACCGTTTCTAATGATTTTAATTTTCACGGGAACCGCATTGCCTGGCTTCGTCAGTGTTCCCCGGAAGTGCAAATATGAGTTACATGGCGCTGTGTATATATCCTGGTTTTGCACCGGGATTCGGACCTTGGACGAAGGCATGTAGGGGCCCGGAAGATAGGGTGAATAAGTGTGGATTTCAGCCTTGGTGATCGCGTCTTCGAATCCCGCTGGCTCTGCAACGTTTAATATTTCCACGTCCAAGCTTGATCGTCAGGCCCAATCTTCTAAGGAAACGCACGTTTTCAGATGTTAGTGCTCTGCGTGCCTGACTCGTACTGACTTTAACTTTGGTACCGTAGGCGACTTTTATTGCATTCGCAAGCTTAATTTTCAGGCCGATCTTTCCTTAAATGCAAGCGGACCATTATCTCCTCACCTCGAAAATTAATCAATCGACTCTTTTGGTCCTCAACGGACACTACGACCTCCTGTACGTTCGACGTCACTACCGGATCATAAATGGGTGTTTTCGGTACATTTACAAGCTTAAATCCTGGTGGCACCATCGCTGAAAATTCGTGCAGTGTCTGGCTGGGCTTGGAATTGAGATACGACTCGTTAACCAAATTACAGTTTATTGTAATGACATTGACGGGGAATATTTGTACCGGCAGCCTAGATGCATGTGTTTTATTAGCCTCGTATGTAGCGTTCTCGAATCCTAGCATGGCGGCGAGAGTATCGCTGCCCGAGAAGTCTACCTGTGCACTACACTTCATCTCGCTATGCGATGTGTTCGCGTTACCACGGAGTACTAATGTGGCTTCCTGTCCCAGCTCACATGTAAGATATTCGCCTATGTATTCGATTTCATAAGACCCAGTGGGAATACGCACCTCCCCTATCTTCCCGCCCCCCTTAACGTAACGGAACATACAATTGCGGTCATCTATGTTCGGCACCGAGAAGTACATTTGAAAATCAATCACCGCCATGGTGATTCCACGCACTTTCCACCCCTTCAGGGAGAGTGGTGGAAAGTGCACGGAACGCAATTCCGAACTTGTGCCCGACAAGATCAAGGTGACTGGCATGACTGAGGGACGCAACTAGCGCCCACTTGTTAAGTATCTATCTTTGTAAGGAAGCGAAGACAAAGGTGTCCACAGTTCCATGATCGCGGCGTTTGCTCTGCTCTGTGATTATAGTATATTCGCGCTCCTCTGAAATATGTTTTCAGTTCTCGCGGGGTCCTTAAATTTCCAAAACTGTCAAAGTAGTGGACCGTATTGCCATTATTTTTATATGCTGTCCAATGAGTACCCGGACCTGTGCTACTGTCGAGGTTTACTATACCACACTCCATCCTACCCGCTCGAAGGGGCAGTCGATCTCGCATGAACACTCCCCAGAAATTCCTTAATTTTAATTTTCGTGCATAATTAAGTATTTCAAAGTTGGTTAGAGGGTGGGCTGGCAGCCTCCTTAAGATCGCTTCGTTCTTTTGCGTTGACGATTTCTCTTTCTGCCCTCTCCTCCCCCTGACACTTGTTTGTAGGGACGCAAGTACAGCCCGCGACCCTTTTTTGCAAGCGTCTCCATTCGTCTATTGTGTCTCAAAGTCTCTGTCAAGCGTTTGTTTTCATATTTGGCTGTATTAACAGCCCTGGCAATGCCGCTGGCACCTCCAATCAAACTTCCTAGTACTCCAAGAGCCTGCAAGATGAACGGTAGAATGCCGCCTCATTTCACTGCTAACCTACGTGGTTTCCTGCCGGAGTGCAACTTTTTCGTCCTTCCAAATTTCAATCCCATGCCGCGTTTCACCTTAGTCTTCATAATTTTCGACACTCCCCACGCTGCTATGCGTTCCCCGACCCTACTATTGACTTTGCTTTATCTGCAAGAATCGTATCGGCCATGTGTCTATCTACCAACTTAGTACTTGTCGCGTACACAATGTCGTGTTCTTTGCACGCTGAGTCTAACGCGTTAATGGGCTCGTTGCCACGCTGTAATCGTCTCTCCAGCCTAGTGCCAGGACCGCAATACTTATATCCAGGAAGGTGCACTTAAAGGGCAAATTATTAATAAGAGAATTTACCAGTCCGCCTCCTTTCTTGGAGATCCTGCCCCTACGACTCATACCTTTACACTAACAGTTAAATTGTATTGTGTTACTGCTTTATACGCTTTGTGGTAGGGGCTGGATATGAACCTGGATACTCCACATTTGTGTACGTTATTTAGGATGAAACTTCAAACGTTTTTTCGCGCTGCGCTCGAGAGTGTGTGTTGCAACATGTCGTCGCCGGTGAGATCGGCTAGCCTCGCGACCACAGCCTGGATATTGCGTAAATGCTCTCCCCTCCGTCTGGGAAGGGCAGTGGTGTGGGTGTCTCGGCGGCAACTGACCACAGCAGGGGTCTTGCATAACGTAACCAACTACGCCTGGGAAAGGCTTGCATGCCGGTGACAGCAGGGTCGGCCTGTGGTTGCAGCGGACCACAGCATCCTGTCTTGTGTAACATCCCCACGCTAAGAGCGGCCGGTGTAGTGGTCTCTCGCCCCCCCACCCACTCGACCGAGAGACATCCTGTGTGTGAAGACAGAAACGTATTTTATATTTTATTCAGATCTGATTGTAATACCCAGCTGTTATATCTGGAGCTAAAGTCTAGCCATTTGACGAATGCGTGCCTCCCTCTCCGTTTTAATATACGATCGACTAAGTACGTGTTTGGGAATTTTGTTTTCATTAGTTCTTCGATATACAATTGCCCTTTCAAACGCTCGCCATTTAGGTCTTCCAACACGAAGGTCCGAGGTGCGTTATGTCGTATCTGGCTAATTCTGTATATTTCTAATGACTAGTTGGGTGTGTAAGATTTCGCAAATGGTGGTTTAATTCGGGAAATGCGTACATAGTTTCCCACTTTATAACCCTCACCTTCCGCCTGTCCACTATATTTTCGATTTTAAACACAGTCTCCAGCAAAGAATCGTTTTTAACGTCCACCAGATGCATATGTATGGTCATGTGTTTTCTAGCATTGTATTTGGTAATTAGGCGAGGTAACATATCCAGCCACACATACTTTCCTTGAGCTGAGAATTCACGCCACATATCTGCTTTTAAAGTTCAATTGACTCTCTCAATAGTTGAAGCCTTTTTTTCGCCATGGGTACTGTAGTGGTTAATTTTGTTCTCGTCCATGAGAGAATGGAAAGCTTTATTATAAAATTCCCTACCTAAATCGGTCTGCATATTCTTAGGTGGTCCCTTATCGCTTAAGACCGTTTTCATAGCTTTGGCAACGTCCGCCCCGCTTTTTCGGCGAACCAGGACAGCCCACGCATATTTGCTGAAACAATTAATTACGGTTAGCATGTATCTATACCCCTTATTCACACCAGCATACGGTATCATTTCCACCAGGTCGGCTTAATACAAATCGCCGAGTCCAAACACGAGCACCTTCCTTCTGCGGAAATTTCTTCTTTCTGGCCTGTGAATCTCAGCTGCGATCACCGCACGAGACATTTTCAGTAGACGTAGCCGCCTTCCCGCAGTTCCTCTACGATATTGACAATTTCGTTAGTGTGTGACCGATTACCTGCCTGTTGAGACGCTACGAGTAGTCGAAGTCGGGATACGAGTTCATTGACATTGTCCCAATAAACATACTCGAGCTGGCTGCCTCCATCAAGCTTCGAAGTCAGCCCCGAACCACTGGCTAGGCCTACATCGGGAAAACACTCGGCAATAATATCGAATTTCGGGTGGACCTCGTCCTTATATGCATTGGCAGTTACATCATTATCGGTTAAATGCGCGCTCGTGAGTTTAAGTAATTTTTGGTATTGGTGGAGAGCTTTTTGTGAATACATGCCAGGTCTGCGTTTGAATAACAGCTCGTAGAGGCCTGGCGCTGCGTGTATGGTTTCATTGTCAATCTGTATGTAATCATTGGTAGAAAATAAATATGCTTGTTCCCGAGATACAATTTTTTTGTTCCGCCTATATACACCGTAAATCACATAGTTAAAGCGAGTCGTATAGGAAGTGAGATAAGTACGAACAGTGTCCAGGCGGGAACCTACCTTTTTCTTATGTTTCAATTCGGCCAAGGATACCTCGTCATCATCATCATCTTCGCCATTGCCCTCCAGAAGTGGCTTTAGTTTGATGTCCGGATCAGTCTTCACGCTAGCGATAGGGGAACTGGTTTCTCCTTTATAGTATCCAACCGTAATGTGATAGGGCAGAAGGCTTCTTCCAATACTGCATCCGGCTCCATACGAGCGTGTTTGGCCTGTAGGTACTTATCGTGAATGTTTGCAACGACACGGCATAAATCCTCGACAGCTGCAGACATTATACTAAAATTTAAAGTGACTTGTTATATATATATATTAGACAATGGCTCTACATGTAATCAAATTGACTATTTTATCTTCAAAAGTAGTAGGTCTCTGAAGCACTGCGGTACACACATGCTCGCAATGCGTCCATTTTTCATCGTCCGTGCGCATATCGTTTAAGTTACGAACAATCCTGTGACGGATAGGTTCCTCTAGATCTGCAAGTCCCGTACTAACTGTTTGATTTCGGATGTCGAGTTCTTCGAGCAGATTTGTACTAAGCTTATTCGTCATACCTTCCAATATCTTGCTGAGATTCGTTTCTAAGCTGCCTACACTCTCCAGCTGCGTACATAATGTGGTTAGCATAGCCGNTCTTCGAGCAGATTTGTACTAAGCTTATTCGTCATACCTTCCAATATCTTGCTGAGATTCGTTTCTAAGCTGCCTACGCTCTCCAGCTGCGTACATAATGTGGTTAGCATAGCCGAACCTGCGCCTGATGCATTAAGGTGTTCATCTAGTTTTGCGGACAGGATTGTAAACCTCTTAATGTCGAAAAGCGCGAGCTGTGTCTCGACTGCTGTGAGCTTGGCGTCCACACCACTCAGTTTGTCAGCACTCTCGGTTGCTATACGCAGATTATCTCTCAATGTTGCAGCAAGGGTCGTAAGGGACCTGTAGTCAATGCGGTCACCTAAATCTACCAGTTGTGCCTCTACTGCAGGCAGCTTGCTCGCTACTACGCTTTGCATGTTATTTGTCAGAGTTTGAAAATGTTTTGTCGTGGTGAGGGACATCGTACTGATGGCACCTAGCTTTGTGTCTATCTTCTTCCTTATTGCTTCCAGCATGGTCGTGTCATTAAGGTGACTGCCTAGTTTCGTGGCAAGAACTCTCACTCGCTCGCCCACGTCGTCCGTGGCTTTGTCATTAAGGAGACTGTCTAGTTTCGCGGCGAGACTGCTAACTTGACATCGTTCATTTTCTTCTCCATAGCTGCGAACACACCACCTGAAGTACCAAGTTTCCCTACATCGCCGGCTACGTTGCTCAGCTGGGCGTCCAGCTTTGTGTATAGTACGTTTGTGTTGGCGAACAGATGGCCTTCCATGGCTATGAGATTTGATTCCAGCTTTGGGTGTACCATGCACTCAGTCTTTACATTAAGGTGTTCGTCCAGTAATGCAGTGAGGGCTGCTAGAACTCTAGCGCTCCCTTGCGCTCCCACATCTGTGATTTTCTTCTCCACTGCCGATATTCTAGCTCCTAACACACTCAGTTTAAGTACATCATCGGATAGTTTGTGAAGCTGTACCTCCATATTGGTAGACAGTATGTTTGTAGTGCCGGTCAGCCTACCTTCCACGATGTCGAGTGCGTCCCCGGTTGTGACGGTGGTCATGTGGGAAACCTTATCGATTAACGTGCCGAGCCTCAAATCCATGTTTGTGGTAAGTATATTGGTATCGAAGAGGCGACCTTCCACCGTGGCGAGCTTCCCTCCCACCTCAGCCAGTTGCTTAATATCATCAGCCAATGGGCGTAATTCGCTTGACATGGTTGTATGCACACTGCTCGCTATTCGCTCTCCCACACTGCTCAGAGCTGTATCTAAGGCCGTGATTCGAGCCATACCAGACAATAATGTGCGCAAATGCGTCTCAATACTGGTTTGTAGTGTGGCCACCGCCCGCATTCGAGCCATACCTGCAATTACTGTGCACAACTGTGTCTCGATACTGGTTTGAAGTGTCGCCACAGGCCGCAATGCCTCCGAGGTAATGCTGCGGACGAAGGATACGTTCGTGGCGTCACCATCGTGTTTCGCGCCGCCTAAATTCTTTGCTCGTTTTCCCCCGAAACTACAGTTCCCATCGTTAGTAGATATAATACAGCTTTCCGGCGTCTGCTTCAGACCGCTATGGCCGAACTTGGATACTGAGTTGCTCATACTTCACTGATGTACTATAATGAACTGATCGACACCCCTATGGTACCGTCCCTTTTGCTATAACTAGAAACCCATAAGGTTCGCGCCAGCAACATGCACACAGGTCTTAAAATTTGTCGAATGTCATGTCGGTGTTAACATGGTCCGAGTAGACGTGGCGTAAATTCAGGTCGTCCATGCGAAATAGGACTAGGATATTCGCATTGTCATGTAGAAGCTGTTTTAGGCATTCGTGAATACGTTTGGCATAGGTAAATAGAATCAACTGCTACATGATGTCCTATGCTGAAATACTGCTGCATGGTCGCCTGTTTCTCACATGCTACATTGTCGAAATTAAATTTGGAATTCGGTAAAGCCTCGCTTGGCTGCACGACCATGTCGTTGTCACTAAATGGAAAGTAATGGAGGCCTGCAACTGCTTGTAGTATTTGCACTAGCTGTACGTACTTTGGCTGATGAATGGATTTAGAGTATAGATACACGTTTTCGAACCACAGTCCGTAGACTAATGAGGATGCAAGTTTTCCCGCAGTTGCTAGGTCCCGCTATGATTCCTCGTACGGTGCCCGGTAATAACTTTCCATGCCGTAATTTAAAAAACATTAGTTTCATGTTCGTCGACATCACTGATGCGAACAGGATGTGTGGTTGTCTGCGGCACGATCTCCATTGAACTGATATGCGAATCGGTTTATCGCTAATATTTATAATATTTATGTGAATTTTTTTTGTCCCTCGGTGATCTCTTATATGTACAGGATGTGTAACATTGCCTGCCACTTCGCTCTTGGACGCGGACGCGATCGCACGTGTATGTAAGTATGCTGCTGCTGGGAGGGGGGAGGGTGTGTGTGTGATTGTAGGACTTATATATATANTGATGGTAGGACTTATATATATTTGTATATATATGTATAAAATTTTTGTCTCTCTCGCAGGGCAGGGGGTTAACACACACGTGCAAGGCTCTAGCGCATAGCTGGCGTGTCTCTTGGGAGCTGCTGCTGCACTCCCTGAGAATGCAGGAGCATGATGTTTTAACCTCCACTCTATCCACTATGCTACTGCGGCCCCATCGAATTGGTCATGCTAGAGCGTTACATTTAACTTGCCATCTACGGCTTCTCTTTTGGGAATGCGGGCGCGTGAAGTTGTGCTCTACCCATTACTTCACCACAGCACCCTTCCATTGGAATGCATGATGTCCCGAAGCTATGTCCTGGCTGCGTCTCTGTTGGGAGATGCTACCATAGGTGCATGAATGCAAGAGCATAAAGTTGCACTCTACCCATTACTTCACCGCGACACCCTTCCATTGGAATGCATGACGTCCCGAAGCTATGTCCTGGCTGTGTCTCTGTTGGGAGACACAGCCATAGGTGCATGAATGCAAGAGCGTGCAGTTGTGCTTTACCCATTGCTTCACCGCGACACCCTTTGAATGCCAGAGCATAACCATTGGGTGTGTCGTCTTCGGGAGTCACAACCAACATGGCTGACCCCTTGGCGTCGGCTTAGGGAGCCTCCATGAACCAACATGGCCACCAGGGAATGCGCAAGAAAAAATAATTATTTTGAACTGTTGAAAAATTAGAACTTTTCAAAAGTTAAATCAATATTTTGAAATATTTAATCAATATTTCGAAATATTAAATCAAACTTTTCAAAACATTAATTTTGTGAAAATTAATTTTTCGAAATTTTTTGCAAATTTTTGCAAATTTTGGCACAGGATGCCAAGATGGCCTCCCCCGAAGCCGAATGTAAATGCATGAGGTTTGTCATTTCCTTACCAAGCTTCTGAATCCCTGCATCCCTGTCATGACGCTGTCTTCGAACATACATGATCTAACTACTGAGGTAATTGTTTCCTGGCTGGTAGAATGCTGTGTCTGCCAAGTGGAGGTTGGTTGGAATATTCCATTGGTGGCAATCTACATATCTTCCTGGTAGATTAGCAGAAATTTTGGATAGAACCAAACACTCAATTGCAACAGTATAATTTGTTACACAGGAGAGTACCACAATCTTATCACTGTGTTTGGTTTCTGCAGTTACCCCATTTATTCCCTGTATTGGGGTTACATTCTATTATTTCTTCAATTCTAGATGCTGCACACATTATTCTATAATGAAATGAGATTGGGAAACTGAGTTTAGAAGAGCCCTACATATTTGTAACTGGCCGTATTTGTATCGCATTTTCACCAGTAAAGTGGCGAGCAGGATCTGCGTTTGTGGCTTGATATTGAGTGAGCAATAACTGAAAGTTGATGACTCTTGTTCTCTATTGCCACCTCTTATGCTGTCTTGTGAAATGTGGTCTTGGTTCTGTTTCTGCAGCTGACTTTCCCTATTGCCCTTAAAATGGGGTGCTTGGTCACTGTGTATGTTAGTGTTAAGTAAGGTATGGTGTTTCGCTGAGCAGGTGCGACAGGTTCCTAATCTGCACTACCTAATTAAGTTTCCACCTTGTAGACAGTTCAAGCATAGGTTGTTATGTCTTACAAACTCTGCATGCTGTTGAATGCTGGCCTTCGCAAATTCTTCGCATTTGTTTAATGCATACTGTTCCTTGCAAAATTTGCACTGAGCATTTCTAACTACATAATACTGCCTGTAATGTCTAACATTCTTAGTCTCCGAGATTTCAGGTTTGAAGGCTAGTGTAGGTTGCATAAGTTCTATAGACTTACATCTAATCTCTAACAATTTCAAGAGTTCGTCAAGGTTCGAAAAGTTTTGGGACGAGGAATGTAGCTCCCACTCCTTGCGAGTGGTTGCATCAAGCTTTCCTAGCATCATTTGGGATATCAACAACTCATGCAATGGAATCTTTATATCTATGGCCGTGATAGCATTGAGATTGCTCGTAATTTGATGGACAAGCAACTGGAGTTGTTTGGATGTCTGCTTGTTTTCATGTGGCAAGTTTAGCAAATATCTTTGATGTGCTGTGACAATTAAATGTGGATTATTATACATACCGCAGATCAAATTCAATGCAATTTGAAAATTATCGCCAACAACTGGCAGGTTTTCAATTACCTTGTGGGAATCTGAAGTGAGCGAACTCAATAGGTAATGGAATTTCTGGATGTTGTCAAGACTATCATTGTTTACTATTAAGCTACTAAATGTGTCATAGAAGTGATGGAACTAGATTATCTCTCCTCCAAAACTAGGAAGTGTAATGGTTGGCAGTTTCACTTCTTTCGTACTCACAAGTGAAGAACCATGTTTACACTGCGCACTATCATGTGAAGTGTTGTGAGATTCACTAATCAACATCAGCATTCTTGTCTTAACATCGTAATAAACTGTTTCGAAGGATTCCCTGTCTTCAGCATGCGCCACAATTCCTTCACTAAACTCTAATTATTCTTGAGCTGACTCGTATTTATTCCGGATAGCAGGAAACTCCTCTAATCGCACTTTAATTGCATGCACATCTGCACCCCTTTCCAATTATCTTAAAAAATGTAGAACACGAGTGAGGAAACCCTTAGCCGAAGCTCTTATGCAAATAAATCTTTATTTTTTGTGATTATCATCCATGCTGCCTTGGAGGAATGTAATGGATAGGGAAATAACAGGAGTAAAAGAAATGTAATAGACAACTGAACCAGACAAAGTGTGTACTTAGCTCGCTCTAGCATGGCTGCCTCCCAAGTGATACTTGGTCTGCAGGCCGGGCTCCATCCTCGTAGGTAGACTGGGTAGACGCGTTTGCGCCTGGCGGCGGGAAGGATTACTGTCACTCACCCATGAGGGTGGAAGGTGGGTGGCGTGCTAAAGACCTTCCATTGTCGTTACGAGTCCTGGCTGTCGTGGAGTGAACATCGTGCTGGCGGCTGCGCCGCTCCGGGATCTACCCGCCCCTTGGGACCAGCGAAGGATGCGGACATCTGTCAGCACGAGGCGACTACAGCAGCTAGGGCGCAGCGACTATTCTGCAACTCGTCGCGTCCCCAGGTGGCGGATAGGGGATCTCCAGGCTCTGGAGTGGCTGGGAATATTCTAATACCAGCCCGCGGACCAACTGGCCGGTGCGACAGCGCCGTCGTCGTGGACGTCGGGGACCTGGGCGGCTCGGTACGAGTTGGCGAAGCGCATCGGTGGGAGGCAGCTCAACGATCAAGGCGGGGAGGGGGATCTCGATGTGCTGAAACAATGCGAAGTGTAGCGAACCTCACTGCTGGATTCTGCGAGCTGCTGACTGCTGGTGCGTGAGGAATGGCCATGGAATGCGTCGGACCTCTGAAGCTACCTGATGTCAGCCTCCACTCCTGGGCCAGCTGCACTCGCCTCCAGCTGGTAGGTCCTGGATGTCCCGCCGAGCCAGAGCTCACCTCCGACCGACGGACTATTTTGAAGGATGAGGGAGAGGGTGGCCCCCTGGCTATTGGCTCCCCGCCTTCACCCACGGCGTGGAGATCCTGGCGTCAGCGTGGAGGAGCGAAGACGGAGTAGGTGCCATGACTGAGCCGCCCAGACTGCCGACTTCCACGACGAGAAGCAGGATGGCCCTGCAATTGTGGCTGCTGTTAATATTACTGTGCAGACATATGCGCAGTCATATTGACAGCAGTTATACCCCAAGGGTGCTTGCACCCACAGCCATTTTCTCTTCTAGAGCCAAAATTCCCATTTTTAAGCATGTTACCAAACCTGCTGTCTCCTTATGCATTTTTTAATGCATGATAAGTTTGAAACTTCTTTTTTGTCGAGAGGGTTTTTACCGTGTCTATGCGGGTTTTTTCCCTTCTCCCTTCTTTAACTATAGCTTGCTATACGCCCCCTTAGGGATGTAGTCCATGGCCTAAACTCGGCCATGGCTGCCAAATATCCCTCCTCGCCAAGATGCACGCCTCCTTTGCATGAAATTCCCTATCATTTAAGCGTATGAGGTTCTACCTTGAGACGCACTAATCCCCCGTACCTACCGCGGGCCCAAATAACACATAGTTTTAAAGTAGGTTATGAAAAAAAAAACTTCCATTGTCGTTACGACTGGCTACCTGCTGGCACTCAAGTGTGCACCACATTCCCGCTGTACTGCTGTACTGGCGCGCCACACCGCTGCTCGCATTGTGGCAAGAAGTACTCAGGACCATTATACATACGCTTTACCATGTACAAATCTGGCCCGGAGGACCAATGTTTTAACTGCTACATCTAATAATTACATAAACTGCGTTCTGATTTATATGCGCTATTAAATCACTGGGTTTGCGCATGTTTTCAGCACTTTATTAGAGATTAGCCACATGTCCCTGTACAACGCGTCTCTGTCTTCCTCCAAACTCTTGTCTCAACTGACTACGAGTGACCCCCTGCTGTTGAACAAAGAACTCGTTCTTGAGGTCTCGGCCTCGTAGACCACAAACAAAAACACCAACAAGTATTGAGTCTCAACAATAGTGTTCAATTTACAAGTATTATTCCTAGTTAAAAATTGTACAAGATGAGTTTTGTTAAAATTGAATGAAAATTTATTTGATAAAAATCAATCCGATAAAATAATGAATTAATATTTTTTTTTTTATATTTTCGGGTCTCGAACTCAGGTCACTACACTGTACCTTGCTTTTGGAAATTGCTTAACTCCTTATATGAGGTGCGCATGAATACTAAACAGTGAAAAATTAATGTACCTTCGCTTAAAAAGTCTTCAAAAACTCGGGTCATCAATCGATTTGCAATCCTATTATCTCACTCTGATTCCTGTATCCAATGGCTGAAACTTCCGTTTCTCCTTTAATATAAATTCCTATAATATTCACCGAACATTGGGAAAAATCACCACTTTTTTTTCTAAATCTGAAATAAAATTAAAATTTTTATTGTTTCGGGTCTTTAACTCAAGTCCCTACACCATACCCCAACTTTTGAGATAGCATAAATCTATATAAAAGGTGCATATAAGCATGCAAAGCAATATAAAATTATGTACAAATTTCGTTAAAAATTATTCAAACCTCGGGTCGGTATTCGAACCGTGGACCCTATATGTCACTATAAGATCTCTATTCTCCATCCAAAATGTGTCTAACAGCCAACATTATAAGTTTCACACACCATGTATTTATATGGGATCTATTCCAACATTTTTACTGTGAATTTATATTAAAGATGAAACGATGGTTTTAGCTATATACTATAGGGATCAGGGTCAGATAAGAGGTTCGCAGTTCGATTAACGACTTAAATTTTGAAAGTTTATTAGCGATGTTCCTACATTAATTTTTCAATTTTTAGTATTCATGCACAAGTGATACAACCTTTTGCGTAATTTACAAAGATGATGCATGATTTAGGGCCCTGAGTTAGAAACCTGAAATCGTAAAAAAAGTATTAATTTAGTCGTGGATTTAGAAACACTTTGACGGTTTTTGCGAGTGATGGGAGAAATTATATAAAGAGTGCTGACGCGCGCTGGTACCTTAGTTGATGTTCACACTTCGAGAAATTAACATCTGTTTGGAAGCATTCTCTTGCTATATAGTGAAGATCAATTGTGAATACGAAGGCCTGCCTCTGACCTCATCGAACATGGAGTCGCCAACTGCATCATCGCTGCCTGATTGTCGAATGTGTCAATTCTGCAATCGAGTTTTTACCTTTGGTCAAAATACTCGTCAACATGAAAGAATCGCCTTTACGAAGAACCCTTTTTGCATGAGGAATAATTACGACAAATGCCACACACAGTTTATGCAAGGTGATAGATTGAAGAACCCCGTCAATAACTGCAACGATTCGTCTTCTGAGAGCCAGCAAGTGATGCCGCCAACACCCCCTGCTGCATCACTGGCTACTGATTATTCAAGCGATAATGATGGGACAGTAAGTGCTAGACGGAATGAGTGCAGTAGAGTCGGTTTGTGTGGAATGTACACTTGCAAGACTTTCGCGTGAAATGGATGAACTTCAAAATAAACGGTCGTCGGCTTTTAACACTGATGATGACCATGCGACTCCTACAAAGATAAGAAAACTTGATATTGAGGACGAAACAGGAGGTAAAGACGATCAAGAAGACAGCATTGATGATGACTATAACGACAGTATTGGCAGTGAAGATGATGACAATTTTTTCGATGCACTGACACACCTCTCCACCACATTTGCTGCAACAAGCGACATGCAGAAGGCGTCAAGAACGCTCGTTACATATTTACCGAAGAACCTAATGAACTAATTGATAGACTCATATATTTGACTGACCTGCAAAAATGTGGGGATCTCTCATGCTTTGTTAATATATCTTTAATTATTAGAGAACTGAATGTCAGGAATTATATCGAATTATGTCATGAACTGCTATCTTCTCAAATTGTAATTTTAAAAAAATTTCCAAATAATAATTGGGTTTTTTTTATTTTTGTGTGTTGTATACTTTCATTCCTTGTAACTTTAATGTGGTGCTATGAGTACTCAACTATTAAGGTAAAGATCCTCATACAGAATATTAATGAAGACTTTACATAAAAAAAAGTTAGTAAATAGTGGACTGCATACAAAACCCTAAATCTGTCATCAAGTACAAATTTTGGAGACAGTTGGTGACTGTTTTTTTTTAATATGTATGGATGGGGGGCAGATGACAAAACCATGAATTGAATATGGATTGATGATTGTTCGAAATATTGCCAAAAAATTGATGTGAAGATTGGAAGATTGAGTGAAAGATTGTGAGATTGATGGAAATATTGCGAAAGTGAACGAAAGATTGATGGAAATATTGCGAAAGTGAACGAAAGATTGATGGAAAGATTGCAAAAGATTGATGGAAAAATTGTGGAAGATTGATGTAAAGATTGTGAAATATTGCGAAAGGTTGTTGGAAAGATTAAATGATTGATTAACAGATTGCGAAAGATTGATGGATGTATTGCGAAAGATTGATTGAAAGATTGCTGAGGATTCGTGAGGATTGGATATGGATTGGCGAATATTGTGAATGATTGATCGAAAGATTGGAAGATTAATGCATTGATCCAAATATCGACGAAACGATTGGACGATTGTGGATTAACGATCAAAAAGAGCACGAAAGTTAATACTGTTTATCACCCTCGTATATTCCAAGTCTCCTGGGCCTGGAAGTATTGGAATTTAAATTAATGCTAATTAATCCTTTAAAAGAGATGGTAGATGCTGATCCATACCATAATTATAATATACATATGCATGTGGTCTCTATAAAGATGATGGGCTTGGTTTAATAATATATATACATTAAACAATTCTGAGTAGTATACTTATGCATACAAAACAGTCGAGGCAGTGAATTATATGCAGATTTGGCATTGCGTATAAATTAGTCTTCAAGAGAGGGGACTGGAAATGTAGTAATTGAATGAGAGACTTTTGAATGTTTCCACAAAACCCTATCTATAATTTCGGCACAATATAAAAATAAATAATTTTTTTATTGAAATCGATTTTTTTATTGGATAATAAATAAAGATTTACGATTTGACATTACTTATGCCTATAAAACAAATATGGAAACCAGAAACAAACATATATTCTTGATGAATTCGCGGGCATAACTGATGAGCAACTTCTGGCATGTACGACAATCCCGATTCTAAGGCTTCCGAGCACCACCTGAGTCGAGCCGAATACTGCCGAGCTCGTCCGAGTCGAGCCGAAGACCGCCAGCCATAGCCACAGCCACACATCTCCCATTAAAAATGTTATATGCCCGATCTCTCCATTTCTTGCTACTAACACGATACGCAATTAAACTTCTGTGTTATATCTATGTATTTAAGTATAGAACACATTACGCAACAACCATAATAAACTATATCTCCAAAAAAGTATATTGCACATAACTGTACACTATGTATGTTCATCGCAAATACTTAAGGCCTGCCAAACATGTATTATATACATAGCAGTAGGTACATTCTTAGGCGACAGAAATTAAAAAAAAATAAAACATAAATTCTTTTCATTTTTCTAATTATATTTGTTCCTATTCTTAACCAAATCCCACACATATACAATATGTCATTCAATAGAGCCTCTAGTTTTTAATCACAAGCATCATTTAAGCTAAATAATAAACACTTTTGTGTAGTGATTTGTAAGATAGTTCCACATTAATTTATAAAGTTTTTATGTCATATCTCGGCAACAAATGACCGATTACTATCAAATTTTGAAAACAAGTAGTGTTGCAGCAGGTGATGTAAACATGTTGGTTTTAAGTAGGTCAGACACATATTTTCAAAATGGCGGCAGTATGAATATTTTAGCTTTGTATGATATATCGTTGAAACCGTGTAATTAATTCCAATGTAACCTTGTATGTTGGCACTAGTTATTACAAACATCAAATGTGCCTACACGAAAACACTTTTGTCCACCAATTTGTAAGATACCATCAGATGACAAATTAAATTTTTTATGCATTATCTCCAGAGAAAACGAACAGATTTCTGCCAAATTTGGAATATTAGTAGCACTATGGCAGGCCATGCAGACTGATATGTATTGAAGGTCTCAGACACTTATCTTCAAAATAGCGATCATATAAACATTTTACCTCATTATGTTATATTAAGGAGTCTACGAAACAAATTTCAACATAAATTTGTATACTTCCAGTATCTATTTGTCTATAATAAGCCTCACTCTCTGCCATTTTGTAAGATAGCCCTGCATGACAATGTTAAGTTTTTGTGTTATATCTCGGGAAACAATGAACCTATATCTTCCAAATTTGGCGAAGAAGTTGTACTGTGGAAAGTTATAGAAATTTGTATTTTTTTTAAGTGTGCAAGACTTTTATTTTAATAATGGGGGCTATATAATATCTTATAGCTCCTCTATGTAAGAAACTTTGTAATCTTTTTTAACTTACATTTGGTTACTGGCAGTATCTATGACAATCATCTGATATGCTAATACATAACCTTTTTTGTCCTTTTATGAAGAATATCAATTTAAAATGGCTGTTTTACGCCATAACTCGAGGACCAATCAACCGAATCCCACCAAATGTTTCCACATTTTTTTAACATGTTTTAGGTGCGGCTGGCCTTTTTTTAATGGTGTTAATATAAATAATTTGGATTTATGTATTATATATGTGAAACAAGTCAAGAAAATTCAACCGAATTTTGTACCCTGACAGTGTCCATTAGAAGTATTAATTATGCAAAAAGAGATCCTCTTTTTTTCGACCATTTTGCAAAATATTACCAGGTGAGAAAATTGAACATTTTGCCATATTTACAAAACAAATAAACCAATTTCCACCAAATTTTACATACTCTTAGTGCTACAGAAGGCCACTTAAAGTCACATGATTAAGTGGTGTCAGATATTGATTTTCAAAACTGCGGCCATATGAATAAATCAATAATTTTGGCATAGTTTTTTTAATCCTACTAATTTCAACAAAAATTTTATGGTGAGAGTATCTATTAGAAGCATGGTGTATATGACCTCATTTTTAAGGCAGTTTTGTGAGATAGTACCGATTAAGAAAATAATGTTTTTATGCCATATATCGGGGTTTAATTAATTGATTTCCACCAAATTCTTCACACAAGTTTTACTATGGTAGGCCATGAAAAACTAACACGTATTAAGTGGCTAAGGCACTTATTTCCAAAATTATATCCATGAAAGTATTTCATGTTAGTAAACCCTATATTTCAAAACATTGGACTGATTACATCATAATATTATGCTCCGAATCCTACCCTTGTGATGCATTTGATTGCACTCTAGCTTATTTTTACGATGTTTTTTGGGTTCGAGTCCGGGGAAGGTACGTGTGTATTTGTAATTGTCTCGTTAATGTTACACGTGTTTCTGGTTGCATCTCTAATGATACTGCTTTCAACGAGATATCATGGCCTACATAATATTTAAGCATTTAAGAACTTAATTAATAATTATTTGCATCCTTGTGGAGTAAAGTAGTCATTTTAGTTATATCAGTAACTTCTTGTTTGAATTTAAGGTATCAAAGAATTTGCCAACATATACATCCTTATAAGGTATGATTATTAAATATACTTTGTGTTCCGAAACATAAGGGGGGTGGGGAAGTTTTATTTTGTGGTGTGTCTCATACCATGGCACTACTTGCTTTCGTAAAAGCATAAATTACATTGATATCTTTGCAGTGTTATCGTAATAAAATAGTTACAACCAATGCTACAGATGTGTCAGTAATAACATAGGTGCTCGAAATTACTTCTAGGCCTACTAACAGTATTTATATTGCGGTGCTTTGTTAGCTTATTATCGTTTCACAAATTGACAATATGCCCAAATAATCTTTCAGACATTAAGAGCCTACTTTTGTGTAGTTGGTCATGAATTGGGAAATATGCTATTGTTTGTGAAAAATGCAACATCCAGAAAGAATGGTCCGAATGAATTCAAACTCAGAGGATGTGTAAAACAATGTACCAGTAATAAGTGATTACGACTGCAGATAGATGGCATACACATAAACCCAGAAAGGTCAATGTTACGCCAAGCGTAGTCAGTGAAGAGCCATCAAACGAAGTGAAAGCAAGTGCCAGTATGCCTCGTCGACGCCAAAGGGCACCATATCAGCATGTGCGTGAGTTCGAACGGGGCAGAATGATCGGTCTCCAGAAATGGGTTTGTCATACCTTGAGATTTCAGCTTGTACAGGACATGCTGCTACGACAGTGATGCGTGGTGGAACCAGTGGATAGAAGAGGGTCGTACGCAGTGACGAGCGGGTGCTGGACCTCGCAATGTGACCACAGCACAGGATGACTGCCATCTTGTATGCATGGCCATAATGGACCGTACAGCCTCGTCTACAGCGTTGGATCGACACTGGAGCACTGAAACAGTCCTGTCTGTGTCGATGGTTCGACGCCGTATGTTGCGGGCTTGGCTGGTAGCACGCAAGCCATTGTGTCGGCTTCCATTGTTCAGAAACCACAGACGCCCCAGACTGCAATGGGCACGTGAACGCAATCGATGGCATGCTGAGTGGCAAAATGTAGTGTTTTCGGACTAGTCTCACTCCAACCTGTCCTACAGTGGTGGCCGCATACGCGTTAGATGCTGCAGTGATGACCGCAATCTGGTAACCTGCAATGTGGAGCGGCATAGCAGACAAATGCCAAGTATGATGGTTTGGGGTGCTATAGAATACAACATGCGATCTCAACTTCTACGTATTGAGGGCAATCTGAATAGCAACTGCTACATCAGGGAGGTTTCAGATCTCGAGGCACTGCCCCTTCTTCAGGCAACTCTATATGCCATATTTCAGCAGGACAATGTGGCGAGGAATGTGCAAGCCTTCTTCAATGAACGACTGGTACCACTGCTTCACTGGCCTGCATGTTCGCCTGACATGTCGCCATCGAACATATCTGGGATATGGATGGTCTGCGACTTGTTCGTCATGGTCCACCAGCAACCACTGTTGATGCTATGTGGACTCGCATACAAACCGCTTGGAGGGGGATTCCCCTGGAACATACCTAAGTCCTCTTTGATTTCATGCCATGATGTTTAGGGGTTCTGATTGCAGCACGTGGGGGATTCACACCATACTGGATTCTCAAAGACTGATATCATGTATAGTTATCTAATTCTAAACATTTGGGTATGGTCATGTACCTAATCTGTGGTACGACGTTAATTTCCATCACATGTATCCTTTATGGTGTTCCATTTTTCACAAAGTTTAGTGAAACTTATTGGTTAAATGTCTTCACGTATCATGGAAAAGATTTTTTGTATACAAAATATAATTTTTGTAGTAGTATTTATTCAAAAGTTTCCGAAGGAGTCTAAAAATTTTGTAGTTTTGATCTAAATTTCACATGCTCAGTGGTGCTATTTAATTTAAACAAAAATAGGCCCTAGTTCACAAATTTATTTTCTAATTTTTTTCACTCCATTAAAAATCAATGTTTTTTAATTTGTGATTTCATTTACAGAACCTACGTAACACAAAATGCAAGTGTCTTGGCCAGTTGGTAGTTAACTGCACAAGTCACAACACAGAAATAGCAGTGGCTCTGTATACAGGAAGAACCACCTATAATATTCACCGCAAATATTTAGGGAATGAATAGTGCTATTGATTCGCTGGGTTCACAGAACTGAACTTTAGACAAGTGCTCATAACTGCAGCCCTGACATCGATTTTAATAAATATTAGAATGTGTATTTCTTGAATAAAGTTACATTTATCAAATCAGCAATGCCTATTCACCCCAAGAAAATAAAACTAGGGGAAATTAGAATGTCAATTGTGTTTATGCAGGATTCTAGGGCAAGTAGTTTATGTGCTTTCGTAATATGACAATTTTAAAAACCGACAGATGTCTGCTGCATTTAACTGCTTAGTGACTAGGCTACGATGTTCGTAAGTTTATTTAGATTCTGTTTCCTTTACACTGATTGTATTGGGACTTCCTTGTCAGTACTGTACTATAGTTCATACTACCTAGACGTAGGACGTGCTGGAAGAAGGTATTTATTATCGCTGAAAAAGCATACATTCTCATAGTGTATGGCAAATGTAGGAACATTTATGTTTGTTATTTTAATGTGTACGCTGAACGATATACTAAAAGACGAACTTCTTTAACCAATTAAGGGAAACTGGAAGCGTGAGACCTCGAAAACGTAACAGAAACTAACGAGTGACCATATAAGAGGGTGAAATTAATTTTCTATCTGCTGTTGTTGTAAATCCGTAAGTTAGATACCGCGCAATCGCAAGGAGTGGCCTATGTCAGGAAAGTGTACTACGCATTCTTCATCATCATAAGTTCCATCCGTATCATGTTTCTCTCCATAAAGAGCTACATGGAAACGATTCTGAGAATAGTGTTAGCTTTATATTGTACATGGGCATTAGACATGATACACTAGGTTTGACATGTATCTCGTTTAGTGATTAAGCAACATTTACAAATCGTTGCAAAGTCAACCTCAGAAACATGCACTATTGATCAGCAAACAATCTCTGTTGGCGTTAAGTGGAACGTCAGCACCCATGTAGTGTAAATGTGTGGTGTGGAATAGTGAACCATCATCTCATAGGCCCATTTTCATAGAATGAACATTCGATTCCCAAAAGTATGCCAACCTCCTAACAGATTAAATTCCACACCTTTTAGAAACCTTCCACTGCAGACTAGGAGTACACTGGGGCATCAGCATAATGGTTGTCCAGTGCATAGTGCAAGAAGTACTACACTTGCTTTCACCGATTGTTTCACAATCGTTGAATTTCATGAAGGACGCCTATACATTGGTCTGCCCGTTCACCAGACCTGGGCCCTTTAGATTATATTCTGTGGGGAACGTTTAAAGAAACTCTACAAGAAAATATCGACTACACCAGAAAATAAGAAACTACTTATTACAGCTGCCTGTTATGAAATTTCTACTGAAATGCTACAACATGTGTAGCAATCTTTATTAGATAGACTGGAAGCTTGTATTGAAGTTAACATTATTAATTTTCCACACAATCTGTGAAGGACAATTTTTCTTTCTTCTTCAGAATTCAAAGAATTTGTTAATTCACCTTTGTATTTATTAAGCAAGTGCTGATAATAGTAGAGTAAAATCATATAAATGTATAAGATGTAACATATATTATTTGGCACAATCAGATTAAAATCACACACACTAAACAGAAATGTAAACATACGAATATAATAGCCTAGTACTTTAGCAGTTAAATGTATGTAAGTATTTTCATTTGTCATATTATGATAGCACGTAAACTACTTGAACTATAATCCTGCAAAAACACCATTGACATTCTAGTTTCTAGTTTTATATTCTTGATGTGAATAGGCATGGTTCCATTTGAAAAAATGTATTCTATGGAACCATCACATAAATAAGAACCTTCCATTCTAGAAATAGTTGCGGTTTCGGTGATTCCCCATTGTATGTGTGTGTGTGTGTATATATATATATATATATATATATATATATATATATACACACACACTGCATATGTCAATGTATCTGTAAAATTTAAACGATTATCTGAGTTGAATTTATTTATGATGTAATCAACAAAATGTGTTACATCGTCATCTTCTAGAACATAAGTATTTAATAATTTTGTATGCAGTTGGAAATGTATGTATGTATGTATATATACATATATGTATATCTGTGTGTGTATTGAACTCATGCTTTTTTCATTTCAGCACTAATTTTCGTTGGTATCAAAACACTGCACTATTGTTACGTATGTAGTAATTATATTTTAAGTATAATTAATATTAATCTTAAAATTGCAGAGGTTATACATATAAAACATTTTATTTAATCATAATTACATTGTAGATAACAGTATGGTTTATGTTAGCTATTGATGCTGATGTTTATACTATTTTTCCAAATAATGCACTATAAATATTCTGTTGTTATCAAATCACTACACTGCTGTTTATAGAATAAGTAAATTACATATAAGTAGCATTAATTTTACAATATGAAAGATTAATGCTAAGCAGATTTCATTTCAACCATTCCCTGTAAGTAAACATTATGGTTACGATGGGGTTTTCGCGAACGGAAGAGGTAAACTTGGATAATGTATACATTAGACAGAATATTATAGATAGCCAGACATATTAATATCGAGAGATGCAGTAGCTTATCTAAACGTGTGAAGCTGTATCGGAAAACATTTACCTCGATATTACTCCGGCTTGTTCGCCATGGTTGTTCCCAGGATTTCTCCGTCAGTGTTTCTCTATACCAACGTTCGTTGTATGATACCTTTTTCATTTGTTTTTTGTGGCAGCAGTTCATCATTCAGGGCTGGCGCTTAAATAGGGGTGTCTTCCTTGGCTTGCCTTATGGTTTCCGGCTGCCATCCCTACGTCTCGTGATCTAAGGTTGCCGTGTCCACCTGGGGCTGCTGGGCAGGCAGCCTTTCGATTTTTCCAGATGACGGGCTCTCAGTTTACCGGAATCTTGTTATCTTGGAACAGGTGTTCGTACTTATGATTTTATTCCCCACTGGACTCCTTTTCTGAAGGGTTTTCGAGAACGATTGCCAGAAAAGAATGGGCTTCCAAATAGGTACTGCGGTAACTTCTTTAACGCTGTTTCATCTTCAGTCTACTTTTCCCTATCTTGGAAATTATTTCCCTGTACCTCTGGGGCCTCTAATATACTGTCGCCTTGCGGGAGTTATTCCGCGTATTTCCACCACAGTTCCTCCACCTCCCGTGCCTCGTTTCTACCCATCTGTGTATTTTTATCCTCTTCCAAATCCTCGTGGAAGCAGGGTCATCGGGGAATGCATATTCATTCGCGTTCTGGGGAGTTTGCTTTGGCCTTTCTCATGTAGGTTTGCGGAAGGATGCATATATTTACTCTCGCAAATGACCTTCCCCCTGTCCATTCTGGAGAGATATTGATCAGAAGGGTCTTACCCACACTGGATGCCCAGTACAAACAATAGGTGCCTGTTTCGTGGTCGTCCGGATGAGCCTATATTTCCATCTTATACCCATGCTTTATATCCGGAATGGAGTCCGGCCGAGTTTTCTTCAGACAGGTTTCGTATGGTGGTGCTGGCAGGTTGTTTACCTTGTGGAACTTACCCGGTGCTTTCTGTAACTGGCTCTAATGTACCTTTCGTAGTTTTCCCAGATTTTTGCCACCTCATAAGTTTCGTGTTTTTTTCTTAATCACAAAATATGGAACTTCCAACTTTGGTGCTAACCCAACGCTAAACTCCACACTCTCTTTACTTAGGGGATTAATTTTTATGATCATCGCATCCCCGAGTCGAAATTACGTGAGAGGCTTCTAGTACTAAGGATAACTTTCCATTTGGAACCATTCCTGGCCTTTCTGGCAGCCTCATGATGTTCTACTGGGTTTTCCTCAGCCTCATCCTGCAGATTCTCCCATTCCCAGTCTCCTGGCCTGCGTATCTTGTGTCCAATCATCAGTTCACTTGGGGATATGTATATGGCTTGGTTGTATCGATGTCACAGTGTATACAGGATGGCTGGAAGATGTTGGTCCCACCTATTATGGTGCTCACCCACATGGCGTATGATTCCCTTTATGATTTCCTGTTTCCTGTGTTCTGTGCGGTTTCCCTATGGTTGGTAGGTTGGCGTAGTGAAGGGCTTTCTTTGCTTGCCACTTCTCACACGCATCCCTGCATCGTTTTCTCTTAAATTGAGTAATGTTGTCCATCAAGATACCTTTTGGGTACCTCCACCTAGGGAAAACATCTGATTGCAGGTACTTGATGATGGTACCAGCCGTTGCGATCCTGAGTGTTGTGGCTTCAATCCAGCGGGAAAACTGATCAGTAATTCTTAGAATAAATTGCTTCCTGCTATTGTTAATGGGATATGGACTCATCAAGTCCAGGGCGAGTTCGAGCCATGGCTTCGTCGACCTTAGGGCTCGCGGGGCGGGATAGAACATCGAGTGGATTTACAGGTGATACATATTTCACACTCTTGCACATATGTTTTCACATCCAGGGTAATCTCTTTCCACCAGCATCTTTCGCCAATGGTGCGTAGAGTATCTTACATTCCCGGATGTTCTACCAATTTATGGTAATGGAAATGCCACAAGAGTGATGTGTGCAGTTAGACTTGGGCCCATATATTCCAATCTTCTTTTCGTGGGTCGGCCCTTACATATGCGGCCCTTTCGGTTTCGGCCCCTCCTTAAATTGTTCGGGGTGTTTCTTATGTTCACCTTCTCTCTTCGATTATCGATACTGTGCGCTTATGAACATGTTTTGGTCGGTGAGGTTTTCAGTTTTCTTCTTCGTCTATTTAACAATGGCCTGTTGCACGGAATGTAATTTTCGCTCCCTTTTCCTGTCGGCGTTTTCTGGTGGTAGAATTATCTCCCAGTCACTTGTATCGGGGCTCGGTGGCTTTTGTTTGGGGCAATGCGACAGGGCATCATGTAATTATTTCACTTCGCCCTTGCAATAATCCATCTGGAAGGAGAATTCTTGCAATATCAGCGCCCACCTTGATAATTTCGCCCACTCTTCTTTCATTTTGTTTAGAAATGCAAAGGCCTGATTGTCGGTACGTAGAGTGAACGGTCGATCTCCAAGGTAGTGTCGGTGCCTTTTTCATAACCCCGACAATCGCGAGGCACTCTTGTAAATTTACATGATATCGCCTTTCTGTCGCATTTAAGGCAGCACTCAAATACCCTATCATGTTTCGTGATTTCTCTTCATATTCGTGGAACAGCACTGTGCCCATTGCTATGCCATTGGCATCTGTCTGTAGAATTAAGGGGCGAGACCTTTGGGGTTGGTGAGTACTGGGAATATATTTCCTCAATAGTTCATTTAGCGACGCCGCGATTTCAGCCAGCTTAGGGACGTATTCGTGCAGCCAGTTACAAGTCCCGAGGAGCTGTCGGTATTGTTTCCGGTTCTTGGGTTCGTCTGCTTTTTGGATAGAGCATATTGACTATGGTATGGCTGCATTTGTCTTTGGTGTAACAATGTGCCCTAAATACTCTATTTCTTGTTTGCCAAAGTGGCACTTCCGAGGGCGGTACATAAGTTCGTGGCGTTTTAGACGTTCCAATACTATGCTGAGGTGTATCTTATTTTCCTCCCAAATTGCCTAGTATACTAAAATGTCATCCAAGTAGGCGCAAAAATGTTTCCCGTATAGCTGACTAATACTTCCGCCGACATTAACCATTGAAATGTGTTTGGGGCATTTTTCAAACCAAATGACACGACCCGGAATTGAAGTGTTTCGCTATCGGGGGTGGTAAATACAGTGTAATGGCGAGATTCTGGTTTCAAAGGGATATGCCAGTACCCACTAAGCATATCTAGTGATAAAAAGATTTTTGCTTAGCCCTAATTCCTAAGGGTATTCGCAATGTTTACTGCTGGTGGTACTAAGTCGTAAGTTATCTCGTTTAAAGCACGATAAGCCATGCATAATCTTAAATCCCCTAACTTTTTATAGACCAGTAACACCCGTGATTTATACAGCGAAGTGGCAGCCTCCACTAGGCATTGCTCTCTCATTGCATCAACTTGTACGTCAACGATGTGCTGTTTCACGGGCGTCTGTCTCCCTTGCTTGGCACATACTGGTTTGTAGGTTTTTAACAAAATTTCGTGTTGGATACTTCGAATTTGCAGTGGGGTTCCTTTGGGGAAAATACTTCTGCATATTGATCCAAGATTTCGTACAGTTCTTCCGCCTGCGCATCTGTCGGAAGCTGGTGATGTACCTCATCTCGCGAAATTTCTGGTATTATTTCTTGCGAGACTTCAAGTATTCAGGTGACATAAAAGCGCTGATGTTTACCCATGTAACTTCTCCTTTTTCGGAACTCCATTACACCGTCGTGGGTTCGTATCCATGCTATGCCTTTTATGGCTTATTCCTGAAGGTGGTCTGCCACCAAGAATTCAGTTTATTTCCTTATTTTCCCCAAATTTTCACCAGTAAGGTCACCATTTCCTCAGTGGTCAGTTTCGCTGTTGAATCCACAATCAGCACTTCCCGATTCTCTGGTTCGATACGAGCCTTGTCCTTGTTATTCAGGCGATCCATGCGGATGAATTTGGCTGAGGTCACAGAATCTAATAAAACGCGGGTTTCTCTGCCCTCTATTTGGGCGAGTATATGAGGAGCTTCTATGACTTATTCCTCATATTTTTGATTTAGCAGCCATTTCCCTTTTTATTTCTTGTTGGGTATATCCTTGTTTTCCCCACTGGGCCAGCGGGCTTATTCCTGGTCTCGAGGCTGGTGATTACCTGTCTTTCTTTCGGTGGGTTTACTATCTAATTGTCCCGCATGGGCGGATCATCATTCGATCCCCTTACTTGCGGCAGGTTCACTTGTTTATCGGTCCTGCTTTTCATTAGTTCCGGGCTTTCCCTCCTCCAGTGTCCACTAGCCTGACACTCCCAACAGTTCAGGTAATTTCTTTTCTGGAAGGTGGGTTGGGGTGGCGTCTGGCAGGGTTGATCGGGAGAAGGGGCCTGTGGTGCTTTTACCTCCAGGCAAGGTTGTACTTTTGCCACGTGATCCTTTTCATCTCATCTGGCCCTCCTCACTAACTCCTCCAGGGTCTTCGCCCTGGGGTATGCAAAACACCCCACGTTTTGGTTTCAGTAGTTCCGCGATCAGTGACATGCTTTTGAGGTCAGATTCGTCATGATGCACACATCGGTAGAGTTGTATCTTTCGCAGGATGAACATTTCTGTCTCTTCGTCGTATTTTTGTACGTGACTGTAAAATCCATATGTTATATAGGCGAGAAGAATTACCCCTCCAAAATAATCCTGCATTCGTTCTTTAAGTTCTTCCCATGTTTCGATAAATTATCCATAATTGTGCCACCGTCGTTGTGATTTTTCCATTTACGGACGTCCCACAGCATCCACCCACTGACCCCAAGGCATTTCCATTTCTTTAAAAATACTTTCGTATTTTTGCGTAAATTTTTCGGGGTCCTCGTGGCCTTTCCCACGAAATTCCGGCAAGGGAGGGGCATGGTCCATGTTTGCATTTCCTTTTGACGTTTGTTTCACCCGCCCGCATCCCCTCACTATCCCTTGGGGTGAATGCTCTCGGCAAACTGGGAAGTGGAATGAGGCATCTCTCATGTTCCTCATTTCATCCCGCCATCCTAAAGACGCGAAATGGAATTGTTTGTTACAGTCCTCACACGCAAATCATCCCCGGCAGCTCACCGCTCGGTGTGCCGCCACGCACGTAGTGTCCAAAACACTATTATGCCATCCGCCGACATGGTGTCCCTTGTTTGAACTACCGAGGCGGAGGGTGTTGTCCACCACTAGACAAGTCTTTACCACCTGGTCACAACAAGCTCGTGTAACTTATTAGCAGTGTCTGAAACTGCTTCCATACCACTATTTATGTTACTAAATAGTCCACTTGACCAAGTTTAAGTGCCAAATATTTAGCGATTTAAGGTCGAAATTTACTGAGCTAGAGGATAACCCTAAATCCCCAAATACCTCTGCAAAAGCATCTGCTATTGTGAGCGAGTGAGTGAGTGAAGTAATTTTGCCGGCTCTTAGCAGCGAGGTCTTGAGAGCAGATGAGGGTTATTGAGGTGAGAATGGAGCAGCGCCGGAATTAAAGGGCGGGGGAAATGGGATATCCCCGAGAAAACCCGCCGACCAGCGGCATTATCCGGCACGATTCTCACATGCCAAAATGTATTAGTTATCCGTACGGGGATAAAACTCTGTTCTCCTTTTTGGGACGCGAGCAATCTAGCCGCTCAGCCTCCGCAGCTCCTCATCTGCTTTTGTTTTTACGTTTTATTTCACGCATTTTATAATGCAAATCTTGCAAATTCAAACAAACAACAAAGAAGGAAATCTTAACAACAAATTACAAATGCATAATATTATTCGGTTTTACTTATTTCCTTTGTTTTGAAAATAATATTTGAAACCGTTTTTGTGAAAAAAATTACAATTCTGTAAAATAATTTTTTTATATGAGGTTATGCTAAGAGAGTGAGTAAATAAAACAATGCNTCTTAACAACAAATTACAAATGCATAATATTATTCGGTTTTACTTATTTCCTTTGTTTTGAAAATAATATTTGAAACAGTTTTTGTGAAAAAAATTACAATTCTGTAAAATAATTTTTTTATATGAGGTTATGCTAAGAGAGTGAGTAAATAAAACAATGCATTTAATTTTCAGGAAGAATGTACTTGCAATGTTCTTTTTTCTTTTCGTTGCCTAATAAACCTAGAAATAGTCAGTAGGCAGAGGCGGATAATCCGTAAGGCAAACTAGGCACGTGCCTAGGGGCGCAAGGTTACAAAGAGACGCGCGCACAAAATTTTTAAACAAAGAAAAAATAAATAACATAAAATTAATTGTGTCAGTAAGTATGCACCTACTTACACAATATAAAAGATTATTTATTTCTATAGAGATGTAGAGCTTCCGAAGCGTGCTCTGCCTTCTTGATCATTCCTACATGGCCTGATTTCATAATAGAAGTGGGTAAGATACAACTGCAATGTTGCGCGTTCGTCGCGTCGATCGCGAGCATCGGACGTTGCTAGATTGCGGGTCGAGGGTGCGTCGTGGGGGTGGGAGAGAAGCGGCCGGCGCCGAACGAGTGACACGACATTCAACTTTGTTGTCGTCGGTTACGCGCTATTCTATTGTTTACGTTCTCGCTGCGGTATTTGTGTGTAATTAGTTCATTACGTTTTAGTTTATTACTTAAAGAATGAGTGAATTGAAGAAGGAAGGCCAAGGAAAAAGAAGAAAAACATAAAAATGTAATAAAGCACACAAAAAATATTGACACTTTTTTTTTTTTTTTCAAAATTAAATAGTGATGATTCGGAATCTTCTAACGCAATTCACAGTGAGTCTGCTACCGACCCTATTCAATGCGAAATTCCTACTAGTTCTAAACAACCACAAGATTTGTCCGTGCCCACGCCGCCTACTCCGTCAGCAGTGGAAGTTGTGAGGCAGTCGCAAAATATGCTGATTATCGTGGATTGCGACCCAGTCAAGTGGGATATCAATAACGAAACACAAGAATATATTGCCCTGAATGGCTTTAATCGAAATATAAACGCAAATGTTTAATTAAGTAAGAGCATATATGAAGATAAAATCTCACGTTTCTTGACAAAAACAATGTTTGAACGAAAGTTATTAAATAGAGAAAAACGTCCAAGGAAATGGCTTATTTACTCTCCAAGTACAGGAAAAGTTTATTGTGGACCTTGTTTATTATTCCGGTGGTGGAACTAATTTTGGAAAACAAGATGTTGGTTTTAATGATTGGAAGAACGCATCGATTAGATTAGAAAGCCACGAAAACTCACGTGAACATAAAACATGTGTTTTGACCTTGCAACATAGATCTAACATTGTCGGTCGTGTCTATCATGAGCTCGCCGCTCAGTTTCTAGAAGAGTTAACTTATTGGCGTGAAGTTTTGAAACGAGTGGTTGCGACTGTTAAGTCTTAAGCATCGCGTGGTTTACGTTTTAGCGGACATGACGAAAAACTTGTCTCTCTTCATAACGGAAATTATTTAATGACGCTGTAACTCATTGCGGAGTTTGAACCGTTTTTAAGTTAACATATTGGGGAAGGGATGTACTGATTACTTAAGTTCTACAATATGTGACGAATTTATTGAATTAATGGCAAACAAAACTTTAACACAAATAAAAAATGAAATGAAGATATTAAAATATTATTCAATAATAGTGGATTCAACACCAGATATTTCCCACATTGACCACTTAACTTTCGTGATCCGATATATTCAAGCCGATGGTACGCCCGTCGAACGTTTTCTTAAGTTTATCGCAAATGTCGGTCACAAATCACAAGACATTGCAGATGCTATTATTGAAACATTAGACATGTTTGAAATTAATATATTAGACTGTAGAGGCCAGTCGTATGATAATGCCGCAAATATGTCAAGCATTTACAATGGATTACAGGCCAAAATAAAATAACTATGTCCCCTAGCGGAATATATACCCTGCTCCGCACACTCGCTTAACCTAGTGGGTGAATGTGCCGCTGAATGCGCTCAAGAAGCTTGTTGGTTCTTTGGTCTCCTTCAAGAAATTTACACATTTTTTACAGCTTCAGCTCAAATATGGGAAACTCTACAAGCACAAATACTCCTAGGTAATGATAAAAAAAACAAAACTACTGTCAAAAATCCATCTGACACACGCTGGTCAGCTCGAGCAGATGCTTCTAAAAGTTTGAAAGAGTCATTTCCAGAAATGAACGATACTTTGATTGCTATCGAGAGCAATTCTGAGGAAAAACGTTCTGCTGTATGTGAAGCTAAAGGCATAATATTGAAATTAGAACGACTAGAAACTGCCTTCATGATCGTGTTTTGGGGTTTTATTTTGGTTCACATGAACAAAACCAACAAAAAATGACAGTCCGTTGACATTGACATTTGTATAGTTATTCAAATGTATGACAGTCTTATTCACATAATTTCTGCAAAAAGGGAAAATTTTAATAAATATGAACAGCAAGCCTTGGAGCTCTCATTAGTCAAAGAATATGAAAAGGACACAAAGAGGATAAGGAAAAGAAAGCTCACAGCAGATGAATCTGCCGAAGATATTACTTCTTCATTATCTGGTATGGAAACATTCAGAGTGACAGTATATCTATTAATTATAGACAGACTTGTGGTTGAACTTCAAAACAGACGAGAATCGTACAGCAATTTTTACAGTAAATTTTCGTTTTTAAGCAATTTGATCAATTTGAACACTGAAGAAGTTCAAAATAAAGCAAGTATGTTAGTAACAATGTATTCTGGTGATTTAGAAAAGTGCTTTGTTGATAAATGCATCCATCTGCGTTCTTATTTAACAACGATAGCTCGAGACGGAGAACTGCCCCGAACAACCAACGCGATTTTACAGGTTCTAAGAAATAAAGAACTTGAAACAATTTACCCAAACATTGACATAGCCTTAAGAATGTGCGTATCGACGGCAGTCAGCAATTGCAGTGGTGAGCGGAGTTTCTCCTGTCTAAAGTGAGTGAAAAATTATCTTCGCTCAACCATGACGGATAAGAGATTAAATTCGTTAGCAATACTTAACATTGAATAAAACTTATTACTATCGTTAAACTATGACGATGTTATTGACAATTTCGCAAGACAAAAATGTAGACGCAAAATTTTTTAATTTAATTTTTAATTTTTTTAAACAATTTTTATTGAATGTGATTAGTACCAATGCTTTAGTAAATAATTCATAACTTCATTTTTTTATTTATCTAATATTAATAAATTATTTTAAGCTTTTACATAATTAATGATAACACACCATCATCTGTCGACACATACACAGTCAGATCTGTTTCCCTGAGGGCATCATGGATTTCCATGTTCATTCTGTCCCTCTTGCTTTCTTCACTCTCATCACATATTTCATTCACGCCTAAGGGTAAGTACACGTGTCCTGGCCTACCTAAGTATCCCTACTAATAATATCTTGGAGTGACCGAAACCGCCTTCTCTTTAATATAGCAAAGTGTCAAGTGATGTCCTTCACTCGTTCACATATAATAATATAATCACCAACTACCAGCGATGCAATGAGACAATTCCTCGTTCTTTCGAAGTTAGAGATCTTGGGGTTGAATACGACTCACAGCTTAACTTCCGCAATCATATTCATACAATCACTGTCACATGTTTTAAACGTCTAGGGTTTGTATCACATAATCGCAAAAAATTTACCAACATAAATGCTATAAAATTATTGTATACTTCTCTTATACGCTCGAAGATTGAGGGTAGTGCGTGTATACACGNACAATCACTGTCACATGTTTTAAACGTCTAGGGTTTGTATCACATAATCGCAAAAAATTTACCAACATAAATGCTATTAAATTATTGTATACTTCTCTTATACGCTCGAAGATTGAGGGTAGTGCGTGTATACACGGGGAAAAAATTGTGGTTGCTACAACAGCAGCTGTAGTTGAGGTTACTACAAGTTGGAGTANTGCGTGTATACACTGGAAAAAATTGTGGTTGCTACAACAGCAGCTGTAGTTGAGGTTACTACAAGTTGGAGTAAAGAAATGCCAACTCCAACTTTGAGTAACCTCTACCACACATGTAGTAACGCCAACTACAGTCATCAATGTTTACTACTACTAGTACTAGTTAAAATTTATAATATATTGGTGCTAGAGGGGCACCGATGAGGTGCTTGCCTAGGGCGCCCTCGACATTTAATCCGTCTCTATCTGTAGGTATTGCATTTACTTAACTGAAGACTGGTCTGTGTTGTTAGAATCGCAACACCCTAAATACAAAAAATCCTACACTTTAAAACAAGGAATTCGGAGACAGCTATTTAATCTTCTCACTGTATAATTATTAACATTATTACTGATCAATTTGTCACAAAAAATTACTTTTTATTTCTGTGAAGTTTCGCTGCATTGTAAAATGGCAGATACCAGAAAACGATGACATTGTTAATTGAAACTACAATATCTAACTTTAAATCATAGCATTTCAGGTAAATATAGCTTGGATTAGCTTTTAAACCTTGCAAATATATTTATGTATGCAGAATATGAACATATTTTGAGAGCATTTAAGTATTTTCACGTCACAGAAGTAATTGAAAATGCCATTTTATTTTTCTATAAAGAATTACACTAAGTACAACAGTGTTATGTTCAATGGCAAAGTAGAGGGAGTTGGTAAGATGTGAAAGTCGCAGAACAATATGAGTTTTTGGCGAAGTTTAATTCTAACCACCTTCACAAGTTTTTTTTGTATAGTTAATACTTTTTTTTTCGGGACAGAATAATTTTAATATATTTATTTCACATAATATTGCACAGTGTTTAATCCCGGTGCTTATTTATTATTAAATTATAAAAACTGATTTTATACTTTTCTAATTAGTAGATTTATTTTAACTGATGAGTTGGTGGTATTTTCTGTACAGATGCCAAGACGAACCGGTTTCAATCCCGGGCCGATTCACTCCGGATTTTTGCAAGTGGGAATCGTGCTGGACGATGCCACTGGTCGGCGGGTTTTTTCAGGGATCTCCCGTTTCACCCACCCCTGCATTCCGGTTTTGATCCATACTCCCCTCACTTCCTCCTTATCGACTCTGAAGACCTCGATGCTAAGAGCCTCCCAAATTTCTTCACTCTCTCACTTTCAGATACCGGATGGAGCATTTTCAAGTGACCATCAGTAAATACATACTGATTCCGGTTTAGAGTGCATAGGCGGCGTTTTGTCTTTCAGTCCAATATTAAATAACGACGATAATAAGAAAGGAGGTAGAAAGTATTTAAGTATAATCAATATTCTCAAATTAACAAACAAAATTAGTTATAGAGGCAATACCGTATAACTAACTTAGTTTTTCACACAATAACTAATCTGAAGCGTTTATATTCCGCGTAGCCTCCCGCGACCATCTGTACGCAGCGTTCTTCAAGAACTGCAGTTCGGGCTACCAGTCAGCTATACTACCTGCAGACAACAGTGTCAGGATATGACAAGGCGTGTAGGAATGCGCCCGACAAGAACAACTGCACACGACGTTAGCATGCCCACATTAATTTATCCATGAGGGTAAACCAAGGGCCTTCGTGGCGTTTGCTGCCAAGGTTGGCTTGTGTGTCTCCAAATGGCCGATGGTCCAGAAACGCCGGGAAAATGGAACTGATATCGGTCACATAGCATCGCGATGCAGGATGTTAGTGTGTGCCAACCCCATGTGTCCTAGTTCAGTGTAGCCTCGGCTGCGACGACGATGACATTGATGTGTACGTGTGTGTGTGCTGTGTTTGGGGCAATGGTGTCACGAAGTTTAGAGAATGTCATACGTCTCATTTTAATTCATGAAATCAGATGGTATATGGCTCAGGAATCGCCACAATATGGCAACATGACAGACTTTCCCAAAGTGGTGTAAAAACTCGTAACAAAAACTATACACTCGCTAAAATTCAAATCTGTATTATCCCGCCTCAATTTATTGTAATATTTTTCACTGTATTTAGAATTTAAGAACATATACGTATGTAGAAGGGTTCTCGAAGCTGTCAAATGGCTCGCGTATGATGCTGATTGAGTAATGTTGTGAAACAGTGATTGAATATCATCCGCTGATGTTTAAAAGTTACATGTGTGCTTTCACGGTGTTACAATCACAAGGGACAACAGCAGACGACAGTCTAGAACTTTTTATATATGAACTCTGGAAGTAAGACAGAAAGAGAGGCAGACGATAGGTAATGCAGCTTGCTATGTGCGTGACCAGTATCTGGAGACTTCGGTTCGCGCCTAAAGTGACTGCTATTGTTCCAGTAGTGAGTCTAAAATATGAGAGGTCTAACATATGGGGAGAGATGTGACTGTTTACTTGATGTGTGTCCTGTAATAAATAATTTCAGTCCAAATTCTCGTCGTGTCTGTCAAGACTCAACCTTTTACCCTACACTCTATTGACTTGAGGTGACTTAGCTACTGACCGCTCAGACCGACCTGTTCACTGTCAGTTGCGCCCAGAAGTGCTGAAATGCAGTGGCGGCGCAACAATAACTGGTGTCAGTTGTGGGGTTAGTAAGGCGGTTGGCATGTACAGTGGTTACTAAGGTGGTACTTCAAGAGGGTTGCGTTGTGAAGAGTGCTTCGAAGCTGACAAGTGTCTCGAGTAAGATGCTGGTTGAGTAATGTTGTGAAACAGTGTTTGTATATCATCCGCTGATGTTTACAAGTTACATGCGTGTTTACACAGTGCTAGAATCACAAGGGACGACGGCAGTCGACGGTTTAGAACTTTTCAGATATGAACTATGTAAGTAAGAGAGAGAGGGTGAGAGATGATAGTCATGCTACTGTCTATGTGTCTTTGTGTCTGGAGACGTCGGTCCGTGCCCAGAGTGATAGTATACAGGTGGTTAGGAAATTAAACGCACAAACTACGGGAGGTGATTCTTTATGAAAAATAAAGTCGTATATGAATATATATATATGACATCGTGTACCTAAACGGAATATTATAGGAGATATGAGACGGTGAATATTGGGTTTTGAAAACGTATTTTCGCCGAATAACTTGTACAACGCCTACAAAGCTTGCAGCATAGAAGTGGCTTATGCTTACTATATTACAGACACACATGAGTAACGTTTGCCGTCCGCGATCCGTGCGCACTGTTCGGCTTGAGGAAGCGGTACGTCAGCACATCGACGACGTGCCCTCCACTAAAAAACGCTCCATGGCACGCCAAATGAGCGTGTCCCATTCGAATGTGTGGTACGTACTGCGGATAAATCGCCACCATCCCTACCACTGGCAGAATACACAAGGCCTTCGGCGAAAACATGTTTTCAAAACCCAATTTTCAGAGGCTCGTATCTCCTTTAATATTCTGTTGAGGTAGAATGGTGTCTTATATATTTCCGACTTTATTTTTCATAAGGAATCACCTGCCATAGATCGGGCGTTTAATTTTCAAACATATTTTATATATGGCTCATATTGTTTAAGAAGGGGTCTAGCATATGAGGAGAGACGTGACTGTTGTACCTGATGTGTGTCCTGTAATAAATAACTGCAATCCAAATTCTCGTGATATCTGTCAAGACTCAGTCTCTCACCCCACACTCCACCGACTTGAGGTGACTTAGCTGCTGACCTCTCGGACAAACCTGTTCACCATCAGTTGCCCCCAGAAGTGCTGAATTGTAGTGGCTGCACAACAAATATTTTATTTTTTAAAATTATAATTACATTAATTATTTTTAAGTTATATCTTGTCAAGTGTAATGTAATTTATGTTGTGTTTTATTCATTTTTCGTGATTCTAGTTAGTATTTTTTGTAGTTAATCTGTAGTGGATACATTTTAAAACAATCCTATAAATCAATAAAAGCACTACTTAAAAAAGTTTAGATGTTTTGCTGAATTTGATGTAAAATTAGTTTAAATACTTGCATGTTCGACCACCGGGCCGCCATCCTCACCTTTGGTCTGGAATCGGGCGTTATCGAGGGTGAACGTGTCACTGATAGCCACTCCTGGGTCTACATATTTTGTCTTTCCACCACTAAGTTCACAGTAGTAGTCAGTTTCGGAAACCTTTTGTTTTCTAGGCCAAGAGTTATGCTGCCTCCCTCGCTCCTTGCAAGTTTGCCATGCCCAAGAGATTTCTCTTCCCTTAAATATTTTCTTGTAGCTTCGCGTCATTTTAGTGGTAGCCTCTATTAGGCTTCGTGTGCCGGATATATTTGTAAGTCTTCGGNTTTCTTGTAGCTTCGCGTCATTTTAGTGGTAGCCTCTATTAGGCTTCGTGTGCCGGATATATTTGTAAGTCTTCGGACATTTTGAGGATTAAATACAACAACGTTCAAGAAATTTTAGTTATTTTTTGTCCTGGTCGTTTCTGTTTTCGACCGTCGAAGTCCTGAGCCCTAATTCAGTTAAAACTCCAATATTTCTCACGAGACACAGCGGCACTGCCGTATGTTGTAATATGCAGCTGCTCGTATCGAATACATTACGTGACCGCAAAGACGTTTGCGAAGCCAACATTTCCAATGCGCGTTTTGTGACCTTCGAAATTGCAACCTTCGTAATGTAGCAGGAGAGAACTACCACACTGTGTGGGTACTCACANCGCGTTTTGTGACCTTCGAAATTGCAACCTTCGTAATGTAGCAGGAGAGAACTACCACACTGTGTGGGTACTCACATGCCCTATTTGCTCTGCCTACTGTCGAGTTATATCAACAGTTTCACAACCAGCTAAACGAGCACTCTGTTATTCTTTTTACCCATCATCGACTGCTCGACATTCCCAAATTCCTCACACTACATCCTGGAAAATTCTTACTGTGAATTTTTCCCATGATTCACCACAGTTTCCATACCCTCTTTGCCAAATAACAGATCAAAACCGAAGAATTTAATTTCTCTTATTTTTTGGGGAAAACATAACACTGGAAGCTAAGTGGGTGTTGCTATCTAGAAATAAAAAAAATTGAACATTCTACATTAATATTAACAAATGTACAGATGCTAGTGTCTGTCTTAAAAAAATCTTAATTAAAATTTGAATACAAATTTTTTTTGTGCACCCTTTCAAAATAACTTGATTTTGACTCAACACGGGAATCATGAAAGGACAAATGGGGCGAACATTAACTCTTGGATTGAATATGGGCGAATATTAACACAGCACTGCACTTCACAGCTCACAATATTTGCGGCATTTAAATGTAGTTTTTTGTAGTGGTTTCCTTGAATTCAAAGCTTTCGACGATGCCGGTCGTCCACGGTTCACAAGGATCCGGTCNTTCGACGATGCCGGTCGTCCACGGTTCACAAGGATCCGGTCAATAGATGAACAATGCAGAAGACCCATTTCACAGAAGATGTCTCGTTTGCCGGAACAGGTGCACCACTGATGCTGCCACAGTGTGACGATAAGCTGGAATCCCGAACAGGGATTGAGGGACCACGCCAAATAAAATAACATTAATCAAGTTAGTGACTAATAAGCATTCTGACTGTTATTAATTTTAGTATACCCACAGTCATCTTAACCATGTGGCTCTTGCAATGTCGAAGATAAAAACAATGGTTTTATAGCAAAAAAAAAACAATAATTAAAAATAATCTCCACAGCTCTAGTGGGTTTATTATGAAAGAAACTGATCAGAGATTGAGATATTTTAAGTAACACAGAAAGTATGTCCATTTATTCACTGTAATAGAATGGAGTCTATATAACCCCATTCAGAATAAATATTAGTTACATTTCACTAATACTACAGAAGGGTTCAAAATTTCTATTTACATTTACGAAAATATCTTAAACTTTGTGTGCTGTGTGGGGCAACAAGATAAATAAAATGAAGAAGAACGCTTATAGAAATTTTATTACCAAAGTTTGCCGATTATAAATTATAGTATAAAATTACGACATTCCATATTCGCATGTCGACGATAACAATGTAGAAATAATTCTTTCAGAAATTTTAACTTCAATATTATTTTATAATAGCTTCTTACAAAAAAATCTTTTCTACTTTAGACATGTCTGGCTCATACATTTTATTAAGATAATAGCATACATAAATTAACCATTTTAAACAATTTCAAGCTTAAGTATGTGTTTACAGCGACATATAGAGTTACACAATGTAATAGCGAACTGGTCAGAACGTGATAAAACCACCAACAAATATGAAACTGTATTGACCCTTATATTATNCACAATGTAATAGCGAACTGGTCAGAACGTGATAAAACCACCAACAAATATGAAACTGTATTGACCCTTATATTATTTACCAAAATTAGATAACTAATTAAAACGAACTCTTGAATAATTTTATTACCAAAGTTTGTCATATCTCAAATTATATGAGAGAAAGTTACGACACTAATAATTCGTATTACAGCAATTACAATGTAAGAATATTTATTTCAGAAACGTTAACTACAGCAGTATTTTATAATAGCTTCTTACAAAAAATACTTTTCCACTTTAAAAATGTTCGGCTCATACATTTTAATAAATTAATAGCTTACATAAATTAACAGATTTAATATGGTCAAACTTTAGTGTGTGTGTACAGTAAAATATAGATTAGACAAGTTAATAGCAAAATGTGATAAGGCAACCGGACATCATGTAATAAAACAAGTAACAGATAAGAATTTTTACTGACCATATTATTATTATTTATCAAAATTAGATAACAATTTTAGTATAACTGTAATACAAAAAGATATTTTACAAACGTAATGCTTCATTGTTGTAAAATCGAATTGGCTCTAGAATAAACTGGATTGTTTTTTCTTGTTAGTTTTTCTTCGATATCTTCCAAGCTCTGGCCTTTTGTTTCTGGTACATAAAAAAAGACGAATACTATGCTGGTGAAACAGATGCAAGCAAACATCCAAAATGTGCCACTTATGCTGAGAAGTTTGATGATGTGCAAGAAGGAGTTTGTTACTATAAATGCAAATGTCCACGTGCAGACAGTCACTACAGATGCAGCAGGCCCTCGAATTTTTGCTGTAAAAAAGTTAAATATAATTAGTCGCATTTTATAAATGTCACAGCATGTAATTAAATAACTTTCCTACAAATCAACGGTAGAATAGTTTAATTCTGTAAAATATTATTTTTTTCATTGCGTAGTGTATTACATTACTTGTGATGAAATTTGTATGTAAATTGTTTTCTGATACCAAATATTTTACAGAAAAAGATCACATTTCAGGAAGATACTGAGATAAATTTGTCGCTTTTAAGGTCATTGTACAATTGAAGTAATCATAATCATACCAATAAGGGTAAGGGATTATCACTAATACACTGCGATATTTGTTACAGTCATGCATAACCATAGCTATTACCACTGCAAACGAACAGTATCATAGCTAACTGGCAAAATGAAAATTTCTTAAGCTAGAAACTATGCGTAACCAATTGCAATTCAACTCTATTACTGTACAAGTAAAATTTACTTTCATAAATTTACATTTCCGTTCACAAATATAAATATTAACTTGATTAGTGGCCATGTTTTCTTTTATATATACACTGAAGAGCAAAAAAAAAAATGGTACACTTGCCTAATATCGTGTAGG
>NQII01003620.1:343477-355299 GCA_002778355.1 Clitarchus hookeri | reverse complement strand
TTGTGTCTTGGGTCTTGAGTTTTGAGTCAAGTGTCAAGAATTTTTGAGGAATTTGTTTTAATTAAAAATATATATATTTGGGATGATGTTTTACGTATGTTTTGTGTATACTGCCATTACCGTGGATACTGTCGCTCGTGAAACGTTAAACAATTCAGCGGTTTTCGTCACAGACGCTCCCGCTAACCGAGCACCAACGATTTGCCCTCTTTCGAAGTCTGAGAGATCACACATTTCACCGATCGCTTGTTTTAACCGTCGCAGAACAAAGCGTATAATACACTGAAATATAAGCTACAAGACTTGGAACGTAAACTGTGCAATACATACGCGTCGCATTATTTACACGGAAGCAGTGTTGCCAACATGCAACAAAATGTACTATATTGCATGGTGTTCATATTATTTTGTCCATCCCCTGTACATCTTTAAATTTTTTTTTTTTTCTAAATTAAAAAAGTGCATTTATATTTTTTGGGATTTTATAATTTTCCTGCATTTTTTTGGAATTTTTTGATTTCGTGGTCTTCCAAGGTCGGCAGGCACAAGTCAAGGTCCAGGTCATGAGTCAATGTGAAGGTCATCTGGATCCAAGATGGCGGTTGGGTGACGTCAACACAAAACGGCCGGCCAGCGCCGGCGCTGGTGCAAGGTTAGTTATTATGCTAGAAATCACTATAGAAGGAATATCCCTTCAGTTTGCAAACCGATTAAAATCCCGCAGTTATGTGTTTCTGGTGTCGGAACGAGAAATGAGAAAAGAAAAAGAAGGTACCAAATCAGTACGTACCAGTCCACCAGGGTGCAATGCTTGGATTAGACTATCCCACTTAAAAGCTTGAACAGATGCCATATAAAAATAAGGAAACCGTTTTTCCTAGAGAGCATTCTAATAACGATTATTATAATAAATGCGGCATTAAAATTGAGCTTGACGATAATTGATCAATAAATTTCAGCATAATTAAGGAAAAAGATTTTTCTAAGTCTTTCTTACCTATTAATTATAAAATACTGAACATAAAAATGTGTAAAACCTTCTTCAACGAATTTATTAAATAAGTATCTAACTAGAATCTTCCGTTATTCATAATATGTCATTGTAGTGTTCACTTGCGCGTCTCGTATTTGCTCTCATTCAATATTTACTTTCTTCTATCTCAGTTTGGTTTATATTCTTTCACCATCATACAACGCGCCACCCAGAAAGCTATATAAATAGACTATGTCACTCACTTCAGATATTAATTTACTCAGTAAACCAATAATTTTTTACTGTACTCCATAAAAGGTAAAATTTCGTATTATTGCATCCACTCCTGACCACTTTATAGTCTGACCACCACACATCCTAAAGTTACAGTCACACATATAGATATTAGACAGTTAGTGCCTCGAACAACGTTAATCTGCTTTCCGAAAATGTCCAATTTTAGCCAGATCATTCACGGCCACTTGTCTCAGCTATTTTGTGGGCGGGTGTTTTGTTACACTGTTTTCGGGTCGAGAGTCATGGCCCTTACAAGGGCAGATTATGGTTGTGGATGGACGGAATACCAAACGCAGGGTTCGTGGTAAATCGTTCGGTCGCGCAGATGGCGAGCGAGCTGAGGTTCACGGCGGTATGCAGCCGGTGGCCTTTGTAAGCTGGCCTTTGTAAACGCCGCCTGCGTCTCAGATTACTACTCCCTCCTCCACATACTCCTTCGCTCGCGCGCGCGCGTCAAGGGAATGCGATGCGGACGAGCGACATGTAACAATACAATAATAATATTGACTCCTTAATACACACAAAATTAAATATAGAATTACAAGAAAAGGGTTACAAAAATTAATTTTACTCTGGTGATGCGAACATATTCACTTATTATGAAAAAAACATTCTTTATTGACGAATTTTGTCATCCGACTATGTAAACTTGACGCTGTAATTTAGTCAATACTATCAGTCAGGCGACTTCTGTACATATTTTTGATGTACTACCTCCGCCCGCCATCACCGTATCGAACGAATAAACAAACGACTTGCAAGACGATACACGACACTCCGAATTTTAAGTGTCATCGAATTACCTGCCTCCTTTTTGTTCACAAATATTATTATGTCAAGTGTCGTAAGTGCTGCCCGCGGTGGTCTTAGTTTTTCTTAATATGGCCCCCTAAAAAAAAGTCCGAGTACCACTGCATTACGAGGACGAACGAAAAGGGCATTGAAATAACCTGAACAGCTTTCGATAAGGTATTATATAATACAAGTAATCTAAATAAAATTTTGTTACGGTAAAAGGATATATTTATCAAACAGGAAATAAAGTATTAACTGATTCGTTATTAAATTATTCCTCGTAGGAGAAACTCAAAGTCTTTCAGACCTTGGAGAAGACCTGGGTCGGAAGTACCACATATTGGAAAAATATTTTTTTTTCTGTCCTATGTTTCTTTGCATTTAACTCGTACCATAAAACATGTAAAGGTGGGATATTAAGGTAGTTTGCGAAAAATGGTAATGTTGCAACAGAAGTATACACAAATTTAACAAACAGAAAATTATCAGAGAATGTTTGGTTACTATTGAACCCACAATNTCTGTCCTATGTTTCTTTGCATTTAACTCGTACCATAAAACATGTAAAGGTGGGATATTAAGGTAGTTTGCGAAAAATGGTAAAGTTGCAACAGAAGTATACACAAATTTAACAAACAGAAAATTATCAGAGAATGTTTGGTTACTATTGAACCCACAATTGGGCCAATTTTAACAGGGTTTGGCCCAAATGTAACTTTAACATATTTTACACATAATATACTCTGTGTTCGATCACAGCAATTATGGGAAAACAGTTACAAATCAATTCAATTTCTCCATATAGGTTATTAACGTTGATTAAAATACTAAGAAAACAAAAGGACGCTAAAAAAACACAACCTTAGCAAAAAGCCTATTCTAACATCCGAGGCAATGGCATAAATCGCACAAAAAGGCGAATCATCTTCAGTTCATGCCACATGGGGCCACAACCTGCAGCTTGTACACTGAATATATTGTTCAACTGGACGGCTGTTCCCAAATTATCCTTACAAACTAAGCAAAAATAATACTCATTGTTGCAGATTGGTATTACACTAATACACCTTTCGTTGCATTAATTTAGCCTCGTCGTAGTTTTATTTGTGGAGTTCCGTTCAATAAACCACTTTTAAATATTACATACATACCAATCCACTTTCTCTTGGCTTTTGCTTCAAGCTCTATCTTTCTGGGTGCGTTAGTAAGGATAGTAACTTTTACTTCATTTCTGCCACCCAATGATGAAACGTTGAGTTTATGTTCTGTCTTTGGAAATGTACTGACGTTCTGTGGTGACAATGTCGCTGCACCTAAACCTGAGGTTCCTAGTTGTACGAAAGACAGCACCTTTTCAGGAGTGGGTGTTTCTGGAATGTTTTTAAGAATTTCGAAGAAATTTTGTATGCAACTAATGCTGGAGCAAATACTATTTAGTCAAAAACAATACTATGGAAGGGCCATATTCCAAAAACGTCAAATCCGCTTAGTATTATTTTGGAGATGCTGTCTCAGAGAGAGCAGGGGAAACTATTTCTGTTGTATCACATGTTGTGATCCTTTTTAATGGGTAACATTTTAACACACAGTCTAAAGATGAGTCAGACATTATCGTCTTCTGCGCATGTGGCCAACATTGATGTAAACCAAACCATTACAACTGTCAAAGTCACATGTCCAACAGTGATTGACGTGTTTGTTTATATCGTAAATTTTAAATGGCACGCCTTTTATATGAACAAAGTTCTTTTAGCATTTTGAATTTAATACATTTGCATTAAAAATTAGTTAGAGGAAGTATAAAGAAATTTCAAAGCACTTGTTTACCTAAGCAGTGTTATAATCTCAAAGTTTATCCACGTAGTTTATGATAGTCGTATTGGCTGAAAAGCAGTCCAATATTGGAACATGAAATGGCTACTTCGCACCTTGGGCGAGCACTCTTCCCCATTTTTCCTCTACGTTTTAACCAGGAATCCGTAATTCGAGATATATGTTAATTTAGTGGTTTAGTTTGTAAAAGTAATGAGAGGGAAAGGAAGGAGAAAAATATATTTGGTTTTGCAAAAGTCAATCACTGGGGGAAAAAAATAAGCGTCCCATTTTGCATTCTGTAGAAAAAATATATGAATAACAGTGAAGCATTTTATTACTGGAAACATGTTGCCAGCTACTTTAAGTATCCAGGAAATATTGGCTGAAAAAATGACGATTTATGTTCAAATGAAAAAAAATTCTAACATTAATTAATAGGCCTATTTGGAAACCTTTATCGTAACAGACAGTATTACGAGAACATTACGAAGAATTTGGCACAGAGGATAAATTCAAGTCAGCAAACATATTCTAATCAGATTTAAAGGTTGCCGTTGCAGCCTAATTACTTTCAAATACAATGGTGAGCAATGTAAAATTTTACGAACATCCGCACGATCCGTGATACAAACGACCACGCCCTGCATTGTTTAAAAAAAAAAAAAATCAAACGTATGTGTGTTGTGGGGTTTGAGCCTCAACAGAATGTGAACAAAACATGCCGTTTGCGTATTGTAGTAAAACCACGTACACTGGAAATACGAAGAGAACACTGATAAGAACTTATAGTGGCAGTTTCATTTATTGAAAATTTTTCTTATCAACCGTATGGCAAACGTAGCGCCTGCTACAACTAACTTGCGTTACTTCCGACACCGTGCTCGCCTAAAAGTATTTTTATAAGCCTCATGATTGACCATTGATCTTATCCGAAATTGAGTAATGTTTTGCTATATTGTCTAACACTATTTAACATAAGTCTATAAATTGGTGAGGATTTTAGGAGAACTGCACTAGCAACAATAAAATCGCGTCATTACATCAAAGGGGCTCATATTAGTTATTTGACCAAATGTAATTTTCTTTCATTTCTACGTTTCACGAGTTCGGGACGAACTTACATTTATTCTTTTGCTCGACAACACCCGGTAGTTGACAATTGTTTTCTGTTGCATATTACGGACGAGGCACGAATCGCAGATGTCCGAACATGAGCTATATATTTATATTCGGGCGCTGTCGGGGTAGCACATGCATCAGAGGGTGGTCAGAAGATTCCGTCAAGGTAGGGAGGGGTTGCTAAAGCGGTACGAACGAAGAAAACATGAAACAACATAAACGTCTGTACACTTGTCACAGTCAAGGCATTTGTAGGAAGGGTAGCGGGTGGACGATGAAACAATAGCTCTTGTTTCAAAACGTTGACGAGGGAGGGGAAGAAAAATATCGAGCGTGTTCAATGAATATAACGGCGTTTATGTTGTTATTNTTCAAAACGTTGACGAGGGAGGGGAAGAAAAATATCGAGCGTGTTCAATGAATATAACGGCGTTTATGTTGTTATTTGCATAATATTACTATAAAATAAAGTATATTATACATTATAGGTACAATACAAATATATTTGAGAAATCCAACTNTTTGCATAATATTACTATAAAATAAAGTATATTATACATTATAGGTACAATACAAATATATTTGAGAAATCCAACTTAACTTTCAGTTTTTTCGTCATTGTTAATACTAATGATTATTAATCCAATTGCTTTAGCATTCCATTTGAAGAGGAAACTGAGATAGAGCCTAACTCGAAGGCTAATATGAGAGAGATAAAGATTTTCTCTACCCATCTAGTANTGAAGAGGAAACTGAGATAGAGCCTAACTCGAAGGCTAATATGAGAGAGATAAAGATTTTCTCTACCCATCTAGTAGACAACACAACTACCAATATGATGTGAGATATTATGTTCGTGAAATCCAAATTTCTAATTAAATTACCAATACATAAAATTGAGAATTATAAGTGGGCTGCCAACCGCTAGTAACAAATTATGTCAAATATTAATTATCAATTCCTAAAACTTGGTTGAACCATTCATTCACTATGTTTTATGGACATGGGTCATGCAAAATCGAAGACTTAATATCTGGCAATGTGCTTTCATGGACCATTGTATGTATGACAATTTTGGACATTCTCAACAATATTATGGTCTTGTAATTGACACCGATAACCTTGAACCCCGAAAATTCTAGAAAATTTTGAAAAACGAAGGAAAAATTGTACAAAATAGGAAAAAAACATTGTAATAATTATGAAAAATATCTATACTGTATAAAAGTGGTCCAACTGCCTGTTATATTCTTTTTAAAGGCACAAGACATGCACAATGTAGTATCCTTAATTTTGCCAGTGTACCTACTTCGGCCGTATTGTATATGACAGAGGTAATGCTGGTTGTTCTGACACTGACCTTGACCTTACAAGGTTTCTGGACCAAAAAAAAAAAAAATTCGGAAATTTCAAACAATCAAGAAAAACTAAAAAAAAAAAAAAAATTGCGAACAGTGCTGTCAAAGTGGTATTTCCAACCTTTGCATTGTCCCATTGACCTTAATTTAAAAAAATTGAAACAAAGTAATAAAAACTAGTAACAATTTATTTATTATAACAACTAGCGAACCGGCCTGGCTTCGCCCGGGTACAATTGAGTTATACAGTGATACACTAATAAATAAATTGGGAAAATACAATTCATTTATGTGAAAACAGAATAATAAAATTGTACTATGTTGGCCTAGGTTTTTAACTGATTACGGCAACCCAAAAGGAAGGAAATATTTTTTACCCGATTGTCAAGAAGTAGGCTATTGATGTTGGAGTTTATCTGGGCAACTATCGCGTATTTACCACATTTCCGCTTTCCAGCGTCGATGTATGAAAATCAAAACATGAGTTTCATCAAGTTGTAGCTTTAGAAANCGTCACAGCCCCTCCTCCTCCAGTCTGCTGGAGAAGCCGACGAGTGCAGAGGTTGCGCAAGAATATTCTGGGAACTAGGACCCTCGGCGCAACGCGGCATTTAGAGACATTTCTGGGCGATGGCCAACGACTCTATAAATACAAGCCACAGCTGGACTGTCGGCAGTCTGTTGCGGAGGCCATTGGCTGAGTGCCGTGGGCGAAGTTGAGTGCGGTGAGGGATGGACGACGACGGGAGATTGCGAGGCGACGGCGGACGAGGTATTCTTGGTGTTAATGGACGAGAGGGCATGAAGGCCGACGAGTGAAGCTACTGTGCATGAGGGCGCTCGGATAACTGTAGAATGTTGCGGACTGGTGGGAACTGGACTAAACTAAGGTGAAACTGAATGAACATGCAATACGGATTTTATTGTAAATAGTGGAACTCTCAAATTTGGACATAAATTTATTAAATAACTGAATAGATTTTGATACACTGTCTATTGGGGCAGATTGTTAATTATTTAATTACATTAATTTATTTGAGCTAATTAGAAACGGTATTGATTGAATTTGTTAAATGTAAACAGCAAGTGATATCAATTTATTGTGAGATGTTGGGTGGATAGAATTTTGTTATAGTTATTGGTAAATAAAATTAGGAAATTAGAATTAACTCTTTAATTTAATAAAGACCTCCATTCCTTAACGAACCTGGTTCAGCCCACTGACTTTGAAATAAAATTGAAACAATATCAACTAAACGGTGATTTCAAGCAGCCATGTTTGTCTTTGTTCCTTGCCATTCATTCCTGCATCCATAATATATGTGGTGTCACCTTTAAAACGTACTTGTCGTACACTTCCAACTGTACATAGTACAATTCCTGTGTTGCGTCATTTTCGGGAGATAAACAATAGTTGCCATGACTTCTGAATCAGCCCTCGTATTACAATTGTATGTGGCGCTAACAAGGCGCCACAGTGGAACTGGAGTAGCAGATGTATTAAGGAGTTGGAGATCCTGAGTACTCCGAATAAACCCGTTGGCCGTTGCAAACATTCATCACTTCTTTCACACTCGAAAATCCACTGTGACCCTTCCGGGAAGAGTTGTATACTTATCCTATGGTGTTTCAAGTATCATACATTTTATAATCTAATATATGTTGTCAGGCAAGGATTTTTGTAATATTAATAACATATATTGAGGGGAGTAAAATTATGGCATCCTTCTCTTTGTAAGCAAACTACAGAATTAAGTTTATTTTAATTTATGAAATGATTTAGCTACATAAAAATATAAGATCTTGTCGCATCATTTAAATTGAGAGGGCTATGTCCGACAGTGTTTAAACTCGCTGTATATATACATAATTTGCACTGAAGACAGTTTCCTGAATACCGGAGAAAATCAAACAAAATACTGTCATACAATAACTGATAATATTAGTCTTATATACACGCCTTTAAAAGTAATCTTACAATTATCGTCATAAATTTTAAAATTTAACAGCGCTAAACGAAAATATATCTTCACAGATCGGAACTGAGTTTCCATTAATGCCACACATACCTGACAAAAAAGTTATTACCGTTTTCAGTTGTCAGAAATACTAGCTACTGAACTTTAAAAAATGTTGAGTACATATCTGCTGCAAGAGATCTGATATGTTTAATTTTCAATGTGAGAGTCAAGTGTTATGTATCATATAGACAGATCTTTGTGTTAGCTTAAAAATGCAAGTAGGACTACATAGTGAATAAGGTGCAGCTAGTATGTCCCTGTAGACACACGTTTTGAAGGAGCGGGATTGATGTAGATGAGTTTTGGGTAATAAAATTTAACACATTTATACAAAACATCTGGGACAAAAATATTTGTAATGGAGTGGTACAGTTTAACCACAATTGAAATGTCTCCCCGATGAAATTATGGTCAATATAGTAATTGTAATAAATAAGCAGCATACGTACAGCAAGCAGAAATTACATAACGCAACAAATGTAACAATATATGAGTCTTTACAGACATATTTAGTAAAATATCGTGTTCTTGTTTCGCACAGATCATGAATCTGGCAGGATATTTCCTAACCATAAATGATCTACGAATTATTTCAATTAATACAGGTACTATGAAATAGTATGATGTTCTTAAATGTTATTAGTATACTAAAGTGTGGATTGCGTTTAACCATGTTTCAAGCTGTTTGGTAAAATTTCCACATATAACAATTTTTATAGACACTGAGTTACAAACAGGATTTAATAATATTCTTGCATGATGATCAGCGATAGCTTATACATAGACATAAAATGTACTTAACAAAATTGCAAATAAACAGGAAAAAAAATGAAAATATATCAGATAAATTCTTAATCGGCAAATGAAATACTTGTCAAATATCGGTGACAGACCAACATAAAACTGTAAAAAATTAAAAACATTATTTTCCCCGCAGAACTGATTATAGAGAGATTATTATGAAAATATTTCAATTTTTTTCTGGTTTTACAAACATTTATTTTCCAGCACTTTCTACTGTATATCTGCCGTTAGTGAAAAGCTCTGATAATATGCCAATATTTGCTTTTTGATCTACGTTTATATACATTTACTTTTGTTTGCAAAATGAAATTTAATGCCTTCATCCCCATATTTGGGGGAAATATTCTTTACACATGGAAATCTCGCTTTTGAGATTAATTACTGGCAAAATTCTCAAGATATTCCTTCAGTTTCCTTTAATGCGTGGTAAAATAGCAATTTATATGAAGAAGGGAGGAACGGATTTTTTCCGGTATTAGAAGTGATCGTTTCACTTCTTGTATAAACAAAGTACCAGTATTAACTATAATATTGAGAACAATTTTTATACAATTTTATGGATTCTTAATGTTTTGATTAGATAGGTTACTAAGCGCTAGTTTTTTAACATTCCTAATACACATCGACGCTAATAACATTAAAATACATTTCAAACGTTAATATTTTTTTTAATTCACTCACATATTTTCGTATTAATTTTTTTTCATTAAATACGTTGTTTATTATTATACTATTTCTTAAAGATTTCGAAATGGGGGAGAAAATGACCTGAGATACGATTTAGTGCTGCAGTGTAGATGATAGTCAATACTTGGTTTTGGAAGGAAAAAATGTTTTTGGAATTGCCCTATAGTTAGTGCTGAGCAGTGAAACCATCTATGAGCGCCTGCAGTAACCTACAACATATCTCAGATTTCGTGATTTTCGACGCAATTGAGGGCTAGTAACTTTAGGGTTAGTGACTTTAGGGCTAGTGACTTCAGGGGTAGTGACTTTATGGCTACTGACTTTAGGTCTAGTGGATTTAAGACTACTGTCAGGCGTTTGGGGGGTGAAATTTTAGGGATACAGACTTAAATGCTAGTGAATTTAGGGCTACTACCTCGCGCCCGGTACACATACTTGTAGTACTTAGTGAGGATACCAGGATTTTATAGTTTTTGACCATACCGGGCACTTATTTTCAAAATGGAGGCCATGTACGCATACAGGATGATATGTCATATCTCGGGAACTATTCAACCTATTTAAAGAAAATTTTGTACGCTTCCAGAGCATCGTGCAAGTATTAAATTTTTTATAGAAACTGTTTTTGGTCTGCCATTTTGGAAGACAGCTGAAATTAAGAAATATTGATTTTACATTTTATCTGTAAAACAATTAAACCAATTCTTACCCAATTTGGCATACAAGTTAAACTATTATAGGCCAGGTAAATGTAAGTAATTAAACGTGATTATGTAATTATTATCCAAATGGCGGGCATAGAAATATTTTAGGTTCATTTGGTATATCTGCCTACCATTCGACCAAATTTTATAATCTGAATGTATTCATAACAAGCATCATATATGCCAAAACATAGCCACTTGCGTCGGCCAATTTGTGAGATAGTGCCACAGGAATAAATATAGATAAACAATGAATTACCAAGTTTAGCAAACAAGTAGTACTGCGGCAGATGATATAAAATGGCATGTTATAAGTATGGCAAACAATTATTTTCGTAATGGTGGCCATATAGCCATTCTAAGCTAATAATGCAATATCGTCGAAACCATTCTTTCAATTCCAACTAATTTTGTATGCTGGCAGTATATATTACAACTATCAAATGCGTCTACTCAGGACATATTCTTTCCGCGATTTTGCAAGATATTCCACATGAAAAATAAAGTTTTTATGTAATATCTCGAGAAACTAATTGATAGATTCCTACCAAATTTGGCAAACAAATAGTAGTGCAGCAGGTGGTGTAAACTGGTATGTTTAAAAAAGGCCAGTTACTTATTTTTCAAAATGGTGGCTATATAAAATTTTTAGCTCAGTATCTTTTATTAACGCAACAAATTCGAACTTAAGTTTGTATACTGGCAGTATCTATTGCAAACATAAAATTTGTCCATACATAGCCTCATTCCTCTGCAATTCTGTAAGAGAGCTCTACAATAAATATACATTTTTCATGTTATATATCGGGAAACTATGAACATGTTCTTACCAAATTTTGCTTAGAAGTTATACTGTGGTAGGTCATATTAACATCTGTATTTTTTACATGTGACAGACACTTATTTTCGGAATGACAGTTATAAAATCATTTTAACTTAGTGTGCTTTATCTTCGATATTACGTAATCGATTTTAACTTAACTTTGTATACTGGCAGTTTAAAATCATTGAATGAACTAATACATAACGTTTTTGTCCTCCATTTATAAAGATCGTCACATGAAAAATATAGAGGTTTTATGCCATAACTCAAGGACCAGTCAACCGATTCCTACCCAATGTTACACACAAGTAGTGCTACACTATCGTATTTAAACTGACATGTTTCAAGGGCAGCAGTCATTTTTAGCCTACTTTCCAAAGGAAATATAAGATTATGATATTACTTTCCTGTATTTGTGTCTGTGTG
>NQII01003620.1:278355-343467 GCA_002778355.1 Clitarchus hookeri | reverse complement strand
CACCTGACTTTTATAGTTTTAGATCCAGCCGTACAGGCACTTACTTTCAAAATTGTGGCCATTTTTAAATTTAGGACTATGTGTTATATCTCTGAAACAATTAAACCTATTTAAACCAAATTTTGTATGCTGACATTGCAAGATGTAGGCAAAAATGCAAAGGTAAGTATTGTTGTTCGTCCGCCACTTTGGAAGATAGCGCCACATGAATAATTAAATTTCTAAAAAAAATTGGAAAGTAAGTAATACTGTGATAGTCCAAGTAAATACAATTAAATTAATTTTATTAGGCCCTTATTTTCAAAATGGCGTCCATATTAATATTTTAAGTTTATTTGGTATAAATACTATACCATTTGGCCAATTTTTACCAAATTTTTTGTACGCTGGTGGTGTGCATTAAAAGCATCATATAAGCAACCAACAACCACTATTCTCAGCCATTCTAAAAGATAGCGCTGCTTGTAAAAATAATTTTTTACATTATATCTCGAAAATTACTTAACCATTTTTCGCCAAATTTGGCATGTCTAAATTACTATGATAGGCCAGGTAAATATGACTAATTAAACCTCATTAGAAAATTATTTTAAAAATGGTGACCATACAATTATTTTAGGTTTAATTGGTATGACTACCATACCATTTGACCAATTTCAAACACATTTTGTATGGTGACAGTATCTATTACAAGCATTACATAAATAAAAAACAGACGCTTTTGTCAGCCATTTTGTAATATAGCACTACATTAATTAATCAAATTTTGTGTCATTTATCGAGAAACAATCGAGAGATGCCTACCAAATGTGGTAATAAACAGAACTGCTGCATTTGATATAAAAAATATGTTTTTAAGTATGCAATACACTTATTTTCAAAATGGTGGCAATCTAGCCATACTACCATAGTATGCTGTATCTTCGAAAGCTTTTAATCAATTCCAACTTAACTTTGTATGCTAGGAGTATATATAAAACATCAAATGTGTCTACATGGAGCCTCTTTTATCCTCCATTTTGTAACATAGTGCCATACGAATAATTAATTTTTTTATTTAATATTTTGGGAAACAATTGGCCGATTCATACTAAATATGGCAAACCAGTAGTACCGTGGTAGGGAATGTAAACTGATATATTTTAGGCATGTCAGACACTTCTTTTTAAAATGGCGGCCAATATTTTTTTAGTTTTGTATGTCATATCTTCGTAACCATGTAATTAATTCCAATGAAACTTTGTATGATGGCTGTATATATTACAACAATCAAATTTATACACACAAAATCACTTTTCTCTGCCACTTTGATAAACATTATCACTTGACAAATTAAAGTTATGCGATTTACGAAAAAACAACCCATTTCTAACAATTTTGGCTAACAATTAGCACTATGGCAGCCTATGTAAATTGATAAATTTTTAGAGGGTTAGACATGCATACTTTTAAAATGGCATCCATATATACATTTAAACTCCGAATTTTTTATCTACTAAACTGCAAAACAATTTCCACTTTACTTTGTATGCTTGCAGTATCAGTTATATCCAACAAAATTGTCAATGCAAATCCTTATTTTTCTGCTTTTTGTAAGATAGTCCCACATGTAATAATATAGTTTTTTGCCGTATCTCAGGAAACAATCAACCGATTTCTTTCAAATTTGGCCAAAACGTTGTACTGTGTTAGGCTATGTTTATTTATATGTTTTAAGAATGTAAGTCTCTTAGTTTCGGAATGGTGCATATACAAACATTTTTGCTTAGTGTGATATGTCTAAAAGCTATGTAACTTATTATTTAAATTTAACTTTGTATATTGTATCTATGACGATAATCGAATGTGCTAATATATAAACATTTTCCCTCGATTTAGGAAGCTTGTCATGTGATCAATTGAGGTTTTATGCCTTATCTAGAGGATCAATAATATTATATGCATACAGAGATCCTTCTTTGGCTGATTTTTTTCAAAGTAGTATCAGTTGAGTAAACTAAACATTTTTTCATATTTGCGGAATAATTCTTCTTATTTCCACAAATTTTGCACACCTAAAAAAGGCTAAGTATAGTTACATGATTCAAATGGGATCAGACAATGATTTTAAAAATGCCAGCCATATAAATATTTTCATGATTGGCATGTCTTTTTAACAATTATACAATTACAAACAAACCTTTTATGCTAACATTATATATTACAAACATCGTGCTCAGAGCCTCTTTTTAAGCAATTTTGTAAGAGAACTCTATTTAAGAAAATAATGATTTTATGCCATATCTCGGAGACAAATCAACCGATTTCCATTAAGATTTTACACAAGTAGCGTTATGGTAAGTCATTTAAACTTTGGTGTTTTAGTGGCTCAGACACTTATTTTCAAAATGATGGGCAAGAAAATATTTAAGTTTAGTGAACCCTATCATTCAAAACATTACACTGATTACATCCGAAGTTGAAGCTTCGAATCGTACCTCCGTGATGCAGTTGATTGCAAGTTAGCTTAATTTTACTAGTTTTTCTTAATTCGAATCCCGGTAAGTCACTCGTGTATTTTAATTGTCTTGGCAGGATTTCGCATATTTCTGGTTTCATCTCTAATGATATTGCTTTCAATGAGACGTTAACGACTACCTACCATCTAAGCTTTCAAGAACTTCACTAAAATTTATTTCCACTCATGTGGAGGAAAGTAGGCTCATTAGTTATCAGTAACTTATTATTTAAAAAATGTAATATATGTAAACAATTTAGTTTAGTACGTTGTATCTGCGAAACAATAAAACAAAATTCAACCAAATTTTTACGTTAACAGAATTTATTATAGATATCAATTATCCACACAGAGATCCTATTTTTCCAATAGATTTGAAATATAGTTTCAGTTTTAAAAATTGAACATTTCGCCATGTTTCTGGAACTGTTCAACTAATTTTCACAAAATTGTGCACACTTTAAATGCTACAGAAGGTCCATGTAGTCTTTCGTGATTTAAATGAGTGAGACAACGATGTTCAAATTAGCGGCTTCATAAATTATTTAGATGATTTTGCCACATATACTAAACAATATAACCAAATTCAACCAAACTTTGTACGTGGACAGTATATGTAAGAAGCATCGTATACAGAGCCTCTTTTTTTTTTTTTTTTAATTTTGTACGATAGCACTTAAAAACAAAATAAAATTTTGATATATCTCAGGGATCAATCAACCGATTTCCACAAAATTCTTCACATAAATAGCGCTATGCTAGGCCATGTAAACTTACCTGTTTTAAGTGGCTCGGTCACTTATTTTCAAAATGATGGCTCTGTAAATACTTTAGATTAGTAAATCCCACCATTGGAAACATTAGACTGGTTAAATCCGAAGTTAATGCACCGAATTCGACCTCCTTAATGCAGTTGATTGCACGCTAGCTTATGGCACTATGTTTTCTGTGTTCGAGTCCCAGGTAAGGCACGTGTATTTGTAATTTTATCACAACTGTTGCATATGTTTCTGGTTTCTTCTCTAATGATTTTGCTTTCAACGATACCTCAAGTTCTACCGACCAACTCAGTTTTAAAGAACTTATTTAAAAATTAATTGCACAAATGTTGAGAAAAGTTGGCTCATTAGTTACATGAGTAGCTTCTTGTTTGCTGTGTGTGGATGTTTGTTCTTTAATTTATATGTACGTCTTGAAAAGTGTTTTGATTATTCAATAATTTGCAGCATTTTACATATTTCAATATTATTTCCTATAATATAAACAAGTTCATCATAATTATATAGATTTGAATGCTTAACGAAATCATGTTTACTGATACATGTGGCAGTTATCTAATAACTAAAAATTTAATTTATTTACTAATGCACTCGAATTTACACTTCTGATTATTAAAAAAATTATGACATTAAAAGAATTAATAAGCAAAAATTTAATTATAATAATAAAATATGCAATGCTTATTAATGTAATTCAGAACCATGTTAATAATGTTTATGTTGTTTTATTTTTTAATTTTATTTTACAAACTTTCATATTCTCTATATTTTGTATACACACTTTTACATAAACACTCATTAAAGTAGATATATTTTATTAGCTATGTAAAATTCAGCTTAAAAACATTTAAATTAGACCCGATTACTACAAAGTTAAATTAATCTTACATATTTATGAAACAACATAAGCCAGAGTTAAAAAAAAAGATAAATTATAAGATTTTAAAATATTTATTAGTAAATATGTTCTAAAGTATTGCGTTTTAGATGACAATTATAAAACTTAATGCCTGATATTCAAAACAAGTAAAAATATGTAGATAGATTACTTGTGAGATATTACTTACTTACCTAAAAATAATTAAAGATGTTAAAAAATATTAACCTTTAAATTATTTATAATTTTAAAAAATCTTATCTATAGTATTATACATATCAATATTTAATTCTATTTTTCAATATTTTAATTCAAAATAAGTGTTAATTTTCAAAATATTATTTTGGTTAAAATACTTCCATGTGTAATTAGGTTGATCAGTGATAAATTAGATTTTATAAATATAAATATAGTTTTATATAAATGATATATATATGGCTTTATTAGAATATACTTACTTAAAAATTTGTATCATTTCCATTAGTATTAATACACTTTTGTCTTTAAACCATGTGCTCTTTTTTTTTAGCCTAATTTATGAAGGAAGGATAGTTTTATGAAATTTATTTCCTGTCTGTGTATCTGTTTGTGTGTGCAACTTGGTGTGTGTCTGTGTGTTACCTCCCTAAAAACATTTGAAAACGTAAACCAAATTTCACCAATCTCAGTACACATAGAGTATTGAGGAAGTTTATCTAACTTTTATAGTTTTCGACAATTCCCGATGGTCATTTTCAAAATGAAGCCCATTAAAATCTTTAGGACCCTATGTCATATCTCAACAACCATTTAACGGAATTAAATTAAATTTGGTATGTTGGCCGTGCATCAAGTATGTATTGAAATTAGAGACGAGTAATGTTATTGGTCTGCCAATTTGGATGATAGCACAACTTGAAAAATTAAGCTTTTACATGATGTCTTGGAAACTACACAACCGATTCCCACTAAATTTGACAAGTAAGTAATCCACGCAAACACATGTTATTTGATTAGATAAGGCGCTTATTTAGAATGTGAGTCATGCAAATATTTATATGTTTATTTGCTTTAAATACCACACCATTTGACTGATTTACACCAGATTTTGTATACAGTAAGTATATATTATAAACAAAATATATATAAGATAGCGTCACATTAAAAAAAAATAAAGCTTTATATCATATATCCGGAACAAATCAACCGAATACTACCAAATTTGGCAAATAAGCAGGCCTAGCACTATGGGAGGCCATATAAAATTGTTTGTATTCAGTAAGTCAGACAATTACTTTCAAAATGGTGGCCATATAAACANCCTAGCACTATGGGAGGCCATATAAAATTGTTTGTATTCAGTAAGTCAGACAATTACTTTCAAAATGGTGGCCATATAAACATTTTAGCTTAGTATTTTATATCTAAAAAATAATACAACCAAATTGAACATAAATTCTTATGTTGAGAGTATATATAACAATACTTAAATGTGCTTGCAAGGAGTCTCTTTTCTCCACCATTTTGTAAGATAGCGTCACATGAAAAAGTTAAGTTTTTATGTCATACAGCATTTCGGGGAAAAATCAACAGATCCCCACCAAGCTCAGGCGACAAGTTATACTTATGTAGTTCATATAAATTTGTATGACTTAAGGGTGTTGTCACATATTTTCAATATAACAGCCATGTAAATATTTTAGGTTAGTATTTCATATGGCCCAAATAATTTCAACTCAACTTTATATGCTGACAGTAGCTATGAGAAATATTGTTTGTTCTAAAACATAACTTTTTATCCGTCATTTGTGAAGATAGTACCACGTAGTAAAATGGGGCTTTTATGCCATCTATCGGGGACCAATAAACCGATTCCCACTAAATTCTGCACAAAAGTTTTACTACACATGGCATGCAAACGTCCATGATTTAAGTGACTTACTTACCTGATTTTCAAAATGACTTCCCTATAATAAATATTTCTGGTTAGTAAACTCTGTCAACCAAAATATTAGACTGATTACAAATGAAGCTTATGCTCTTAATCCTCTCTNTATTTCTGGTTAGTAAACTCTGTCAACCAAAATATTAGACTGATTACAAATGAAGCTTATGCTCTTAATCCTCTCTCCGTAATGCAGTTGTTTGCATGCCAGCTTACAGTACAAGGTGTTCTGGAAGTCCCGTGAAAGACACGTGTGTNAACTCTGTCAACCAAAATATTAGACTGATTACAAATGAAGCTTATGCTCTTAATCCTCTCTTCGTAATGCAGTTGTTTGCATGCCAGCTTACAGTACAAGGTGTGCTGGAAGTCCCGTGAAAGACACGTGTGAATTTGTAATTGTCTCGCTATTATTGTTTATGTTTCTTGTTCCGTCTCTAGTGATATCTTTTTCAACATGAAGTCAACAACACCTACCTATAAATATGTGCCTATAAGAACTTCATCAGAACTATTCTCTCCCATGTAGAATAAAGTAGGCACATTACTTACATCGGTTCATTTTTTTTTAGATTTTATCATGGTAGCTCGTAGGGGTCAAATACGCTAGAAACTAAAGTTTATATAAATTGCATAAATACGTACAATATTCTTGAATTTAATATTAGATAACTATAATAATGGCTTACAACACAATGTTTTGCACCGGGTCTATTTAAAAGTTACTATGATCCTTCATGTTTGAAATTCTTTTTCTACATATAAATAATATAAAATGAATAATAATTTAAAGTGTAGGACGTACCAACATAAGAGAACTTAATTAAACTGGGATGTTTTTTAAAATTGAGTTGAGTGGGAAGGTTTGGGTGGCTCTTGCATCGGGGTCTTGATAGTCGATGAGGGTGAAGCGAGGTGAGTATGGAACAGCATTGGATAGCAATGGCTGGGAAATGGGAGATCCCCGAGAAATCCTACTGGCCAGTGGCATCGCCCGGCACGATTCCCGCATGCAGAATCCAGGAGTAGCCCCGCCGGGAAACGAACCCGTTTCGCCTTGGTGGGAGGTGAGTTATCTAACTGCTGTTCCATCGTGACCCCTGTTTACTTAAATGAATTATAACTAAATTACAAATACCAAACAAGTTTTTATCAGTAAGACAACAAACGAAAAATAGTAGAAACTTACAAAATAAAAAAATAATTTTAGATCTATTTGGTGAAGACAGCATTGTCTTACGCTAGGAGTCAATCTGTAAGAAGTTTGACAGGACCACGCGTCAAGCACCTTTAAGGCGAAACGCCTGGCCTTAAATAAGTTACTGACTTTTCTCAGTTCTAGATAAAATGTTCTATAATTGTTAAGTAACCACGGAAATAAAACAACACTTTTTATAAAGCATACGCAAATTTTGTTTTTTTTTATTAGAAGTGTGAAGTTTTGAAAGGAACATGTAAATATAATCAATAGAGAATGTTACAATGATGTTAATTAAAAATTAAACTTTTGTATGAAGGAATATAAATAGTTGTATGACATACCTGGAAGTATTTCTCCAAGCATAAGCCATGGCACTGGCCCTAATCCAAGAGAAAAGCCAGCCACGAAGAAAACAAAACTAGTAAGTGGTATTGCGCCATATACTGTGACATCGTAGCCAGAGTTCTTCATATAGAAGAATGTCCCAAGTACTGACAGCGATACCGTCATGATTGCTGCTGATATATAGAGTAACATTTTTCTTCCAAGGCTGTCAATCAAAAACGTTGCGACGAGGGTTGCTGTGCAGTTGACTAGACCAACAATTATAGTGCTTACATTATCATCAATGGTGCTTCCAGAAGCCTGTAAAACCAAAGCAATATTTGTAATTGAAACAGAAGATGCCGAAAAGGAAATTGTTTTCAATCCCTCCCAAATAATGTCTTGAGATGGCTACAAGAGGACTAATTTACGTAACCTCTCTTACACGTAAGTCCATTGCGGGAATCCAACCCGAGATACGAGTTACATACAATGTAGGTGCTCTGGATACTGTAAAACTCAATTGCAGTTGTAAATTATGTAGTGCATATAAAGTTTTTTTCTCTAAAACACATTCAAGGGGAAAAAAGTAACTATGTTCATAGACAACACGCATAAATATAATGGAAAATTGTGTTATACGTTATATTCTTCAAGGTGTGTTAAATATATACATATTCACTGTGACACAAAACTTAAAGGTACAACTCAACATGAAAATATGTTTTCTTTGCTTCCGGGCTGGAGTCCNATATTCACTGTGACACAAAACTTAAAGGTACAACTCAACATGAAAATATGTTTTCTTTGCTTCCGGGCTGGAGTCCAGTCGTGTGAGCAGTAAGAAGTCACGTTTCTCCATACAGGCCAATAGGCTTATTCGGGGTCTTTCAAAACTGAACTGAACGCATGGAGATTATGGACGTTTTTAAAGTGGTCTTTTTAATTGCCTTACCAAATTATATCATTTTGGCTTGTCAAATTCATTCCCATGAGTGAAGAAAATAAGTAGGGGCGCATAATTATGTTTGTGTATGATATTTGTGTCCTATTTGTACGAATTCTCTTCATTATATTCTAGCAATAAATTCCGTGACGTTATGATCATCACTGATAATTTCCACTCTAAAGGTGCCACTTTGTGTTTAAAAAGCAGTCACATTAACATATTGGGTACTAATTTACAACAAACCTACAGCCCATACTGAAATACAAGNATATTCACTGTGACACAAAACTTAAAGGTACAACTCAACATGAAAATATGTTTTCTTTGCTTCCGGGCTGGAGTCCCGTCGTGTGAGCAGTAAGAAGTCACGTTTCTACATACAGGCCAATAGGCTTATTCAGGGTCTTTCAAAACTGAACTGAACGCATGGAGATTATGGACGTTTTTAAAGTGGTCTTTTTAATTGCCTTACCAAATTATATCATTTTGGCTTGTCAAATTCATTCCCATGAGTGAAAAAAATAAGTAGGGGCGCATAATTATGTTTGTGTATGATATTTGTGTCCTATTTGTACGAATTATCTTCATTATATTCTAGCAATAAATTCCGTGACGTTATGATCATCACTGATAATTTCCACTCTAAAGGTGCCACTTCGTGTTTAAAAAGCAGTCACATTAACATATTGGGTACTAATTTACAACAAACCTACAGCCCATACTGAAATACAAGNCGTGTTTAAAAAGCAGTCACATTAACATATTGGGTACTAATTTACAACAAACCTACAGCCCATACTGAAATACAAGAATTTCTCGTGCCATGGTTAGTCCATTTGGTTTTGTGCATCTGGCATATAGTCCCCGCAAAACTAGTTTATTCACAGAAATTGTTTTCCAAACTTTCACATATTTTTCTTGGGCAGTAAATACTCATTAAAGTTTCCAAAATGCAGATATAAAGAAAAAAATAACTATTTAAATTACAGTTGCTGAATAATAGTGTTGCGCCATTACATCGTATCGTAGAAATCTCGTACTCCAGCTACCTGACCAGTGAATGAAGCGGGTGAATGAGACAGGGTGTGGCTTGGGCCCGGCTCTCGCTGGCCAATCCTGTTAACCTACTTCCGAAGGGCCTGAGACGAATGATGCGGGAGAAAATATACACAAATCTTAATACAATCTAGTAACCATATTCTCGTTTCCCTACCTTATACACAACCGGTACATAGATACATCGTCATGGTCCGTGTGATCTCCTGGCTTAAGAGAAATTCCGTATATGCATCAAGATTTTCAAAACTTTATAGAGCAATATTATTTTCTATTTTTACCCCTCTATTCAATCCCTAGAAACAAACTTGTATTTTCTTTTATGAAAGGAGAAAATATATTATATTCCTCAAATTCAGCAATACCATATTCTTCTAAAGCATTAAACTTTGCAGGCTGTTATTTTTCATTATACACATCCAAAAGAAAGGGACCGCACACAGTAATTTAAATACATTAAAATGTATTATTTTCTAAAAGGAAATGTGTTTTCTGTTTACGGGGCCTACGAAGCACTGCAAAGTATTGATGCTAACGGAGTCCCTACCGAAGCAGGATGTGACGTAGAGGATGACCCTGCAGGTGTATCGAGAGTTCTTAGCAGAGGAAAACAATCAGATGCCCAAACACCAAGAGACGGCGAGTAAATTTGTTGTCTAGCAATTAAGCATGTGCAAGGTATGAATTAAATACACACCGTGGACATTTCGTCATTTGCGAAAACTGTGTTACAGGTTTAAGAGAAAATTGGTCCTCGCCTGAAACTCTAAAATGCCCTCTTTACCACAGTGCGTGCCAGGATATTGTGTGTGTTTTCTATGTATAAGAAGGTAAGGTATAACATCACTAGTGTTTACTTAAACTTGTGATTTGAAGCTAAGAAATTCATATAATATTCCTAATTTTGTTTTAAATGTATGAGGTACAGCAACTAACGCAATCTAGGCTTATTATCATTCAGTAACAAAGATAGAAAAATGTCGATTTTAAGCGTTTGTTAAATGTTAAATTTTCAGACGGTACATTGCTTGTAACTTTGCCATCTTAATCGTAGCGTGTTTAGCGTTGTTAATGTTGCGCAATATAGGCCTATGTAATTTTTGTTTTCATTATTAGAGTAACCGTATTTAAAAATAAGTGCTGTAAGAAATACCGGCTGTCCCAAACTAATGTTTACACTTATTGTACGTTAATAACACAGAATCTAACAAATACAAAAGAATGGGGCTGTGTGAATTTGGCACTATAACAATGTTGGATGTTTGCTAGAGCGTGTAGCCATTCTGCTGTTGTTTAGTTTGCTGTTACGAGTGGCAGCACTGCAATTGTAGAGGAACTGGCAGAGGTGACAAAGTTTTATTTCNTGTTGTTTAGTTTGCTGTTACGAGTGGCAGCACTGCAATTGTAGAGGAACTGGCAGAGGTGACAAAGTTTTATTTCAAGCAACCTAAGGGCATTTTGAAGCATTATTGGAAATGGAGAACATGATGAAGGTGCAGGGATGATGGAGGGCATAATTCTATTCTGCTCCGTCACGTGTAACAATGTCACGATTACATGACAAGTTTGAGAGGGACGGANATGGAGGGCATAATTCTATTCTGCTCCGTCACGTGTAACAATGTCACGATTACATGACAAGTTTGAGAGGGACGGAACTGTATGTAATGATAAGTAAAGACTGCCACAAGTGTGTGTGTGTTGGGTGGGTACAAATCCCAACATTGAAGTGTCTTCCTGGGTTGACAGTGTGTTGCGGTATGTCTGCCAGAAAACTTGTGGAGCGAGTCTTCTTCACCAGAATAGTGGCAGGTGAAAATTGCCATATAATTTTGCAGAAAAACGTTGTGCCAGATATTCACCAACTCTACCCATATGACTATTGTTTTNTGAAAATTGCCATATAATTTTGCAGAAAAACGTTGTGCCAGATATTCACCAACTCTACCCATATGACTATTGTTTTATACCAGCAGGACAATGTACCGCCATGTTACCATCACGACATATGGTCACCCTGAATGAAACATTTAATGGGATGTGGGTATGGCGACGAGGATGTGTTGAGTATACACCCAGATCTCCAGATTTCACGTCTTTAGATTTTTTCTGTGGGGAACTTTGAATAGCACTGCGTACACCACAAAGCCATGGGCATGAGATGTCAAATGAGATACGATAGTGACCTCCTGTGAATCCACTTCCATGGAGACCGTAGCTACTGTTTGTCGTTCTATTCGACAACTTTGCAGACGACGCCTTGCTGCTTACGGCAGGCGCTTTGAAATTTTTTAACTCTAATTAATATTCTTATACATCCAATATAATCCTTATAGCATCAAATACAAGCAGTCCATCAGGTTNTTTTTTAACTCTAATTAATATTCTTATACATCCAATATAATCCTTATAGCATCAAATACAAGCAGTCCATCAGGTTTCCTTTGATAGTTTATCTTTTATTCACATTCAATTAGTGTAAAAATTAATTTGGTACATTCGATATATGTAAATGACACATTAGTGTTCGCAACTCAGTTGGTACATTATAAAATGGAAAATGTAAAGTGATATGTCTACAGCTAAGGCTTGCTAACTTAATCTTCGAGATAAGATTTCAAAATCTTAATAAATAAAGCAAAAAAATAATTATCACAGAGGTGCACAATCTATACACAACACAGCCTATTCACAGTTCAAACTAGTGTGTTCGTCTTAAAAAATGTCACCAAAATTACTTCCTACGGAAAATGTTCATTGGTGTTCGGTTAAAATGTAAATAAAAANTCGTCTTAAAAAATGTCACCAAAATTACTTCCTACGGAAAATGTTCATTGGTGTTCGGTTAAAATGTAAATAAAAAGTTCGGACAATATAATGGATGTCCAAAATTCAAACCATGAGTCGGCCGTGTTTAATCATCCCTTCTTATGTTTTAAATACTTTAACGTAAAATATTCGTAAGACATAATCAGTGATGCCGTTACTACACAATGATATTGGGCACGGACTGATACTTTGCTACAATATTAAATTATAGTAATTAAATAGACGAAATTTCTCAAATATTTCTTCAGTAGATTGCTTATAAAATTATGTTACGTACATAATTTGCATTCAATTGCATTATAACTGTTTGTATCAAGAAAACGATGTAAATTATTTGAGATATAAATGCCACATGGCTACACTAACATAGCATTGATTTAGCTGCCCATAATGAAACTTTTGGTTGTAAATCATGAGTTATTTGGAAGACCAAAATAATCATACCTCTAAAGATACTAGCGGTAGGGTTATTATTTCATTTTAGTCTTTTTAGTACAAATGCAAGAAATTTATTGTAGGTGATACATCAATATTACCGAGTGTACGTGCTGAAAACATTATCTCTCAGAGAGAGAAATAGGGTATAAATATTTACACTTTTAGTGATATTTTTCAATAAATATGTGTAATGTGACAGTAGATTTTAAAAAAAAGAAGAAATTAGTACGACAGTTTTGCAGAAAGTCTCAGTTGCAAAAATGTTGTTAAATTTGCAGAGATTAAAAAATATGTAATAAGTTCTCATGAATGCTTANTGCAGAGATTAAAAAATATGTAATAAGTTCTCATGAATGCTTAAGTAAGTACAGAATTTATTATCTACAGTTGATACACTTCTTGGTCATTCAAGCTACAGAAGAAAGTCAGTAAGCGATAATAGACTCGCGTTCAGGTAATATTGTACATATAATCGCTGTAAATACANAGCTACAGAAGAAAGTCAGTAAGCGATAATAGACTCGCGTTCAGGTAATATTGTACATATAATCGCTGTAAATACACTGGTGGAAAATGAAAAATGCACACCACTAAAGCGGTGTCATAGAAACATCAGATGCGCGTGGGGCACTGATAGACGGCAGTATATGCAATGATTAACGGTGCAGTGGTGTTGACAGAGTAGGAGCCTCGTACTATGCATAACACCGCTGAGCCCAATACGATTGTAGTTGACTCGGTGAAATAGTCGACCTGTGTGTATTTAGTATTGCAGACATTCCACGACGACATAGACGACCATACTTTGTGCAATTAACGGTCTGGGGAGCACTAGTCTACACTGACCGTACGCCTCTGATGTTTGTTGAGAGAACACTGAAAAGTGAACGCTACATCCATAACATCCTCCAGCCCATTTTGTTGCCGTTCCTATAAGGCCACGGAGATGTCCTCTTCCAGCAGGACAATGCCCGTGTACACACGTCTCGTGTTACCCAATGTGCTCTCGAAGGTGTTTAACTTCCCTGGCCAACACGAACACTCGACTTGTCCCCCATTGAACATGTGTGAGACATGGTGGGGCGGCGTTTNTTTAACTTCCCTGGCCAACACGAACACTCGACTTGTCCCCCATTGAACATGTGTGAGACATGGTGGGGCGGCGTTTGGTGAGGTCTGCAATACCGGCAAAAAACCTCCACCAATTGCAACAACAGGTGAAATTAGCGTGGAAAACTATTCCCCAAGGTGACGTTCGACACATTTATGATCGTCCTACACATGACTGCAGGACTGCATCTTCCCTAAAGGTGGCTACACAAGATACTGACATTGTTGTTCAAGACACTCNTCTACACATGACTGCAGGACTGCATCTTCCCTAAAGGTGGCTACACAAGATACTGACATTGTTGTTCAAGACACTCTGTAGCCTCTGTCTATAGGTGTACGAACATATGATCATTATCATATACAGTGTAAAACCTGTATAATTATTCAATAAAACCTCAATTCGTGTGGGACCATTGCGTCCGGGTGTTCATTTTCCTTTTTCCACCAGTGTGTTTATATTTTCGTGATAGAAATTAATTACCTATTGTGCTGGTCTGTACGCAGTGCATACTAGCAGATTAACATGTGGCCCAGTCCCAATGCATTAGTATTGAGTGCATTTCTCATTAAGTGTTTCACAATAAAAAATTATATAAAGTGCCAAATGTATCTTATTTGCTATCCCCAGGCTTAGTAGTGGCTGAATGTTTGTACGAAAAACGAATAGCTCTTTCAAGGCAGTCACGTTATTTTTGCGCATTTTAAAGTTTTTAGGGCGCACTTAATATTATCTACAGTAAACTGAAACATGCCATAATTTTCATGTGTGTTACAAAATTTTATTTTACATGCTGCTTTCTCCATAGCAGCATAGAAGTTGAACAACAAAAAGCATTGGTTTGTTCTAAGCAATAGTGGCATTGCTTAAATTCACGAAAATATAAAAATTTAGCCTATACATAACTAATTATTATCAATAAAATTACAGGATGAGTATAAAAGAATACCCCAAATTTGANTAAAATTTAGCCTATACATAACTAATTATTATCAATAAAATTACAGGATGAGTATAAAAGAATACCCCAAATTTGAAGATCTATAAAATCAAAACCAAACAACCTACAACCTTGATTGAACAATCAAATGAACAGTGGAACCGTGATGTTTCTTTACCATACATTCATAAATGTTCAGTGTGACCACCATGAGCGGCCCCAACGACATCAACACGATAATCAAACTCGTTCCACGCTCTTGTCAGCATGTCCGATGTTACGGTTTGGATGGCGTTCGTATCTCTCGGTTTGAGGTGGTGAGGGGGTAGCGAGCTCGCATTCGCACATCAATATGAAGAGGATGGTGTGATGTTTCCTATATGAGCCGAGAGATGACACTGGAAGCGTCTGTCGTCGCACTATGAGCGTGTGTTGTATGTTAGTCCGCATCACGATGGCGACGGAACAACAGAAGGCGTTNTGAAAATTGCCATATAATTTTGCAGAAAAACGTTGTGCCAGATATTCACCAACTCTACCCATATGACTATTGTTTTGTACCAGCAGGACAATGTACCGCCATGTTACCATCACGACATATGGTCACCCTGAATGAAACATTTAATGGGATGTGGGTATGGCGACGAGGATGTGTTGAGTATACACCCAGATCTCCAGATTTCACGTCTTTAGATTTTTTCTGTGGGGAACTTTGAATAGCACTGCGTACACCACAAAGCCATGGGCATGAGATGTCAAAAGAGATACGATAGTGACCTCCTGTGAATCCACTTCCATGGAGACCGTAGCTACTGTTTGTCGTTCTATTCGACAACTTTGCAGACGACGCCTTACTGCTTACGGCAGGCCCTTTGAAAANAGGCGCTTTGAAATTTTTTAACTCTAATTAATATTCTTATACATCCAATATAATCCTTATAGCATCAAATACAAGCAGTCCATCAGGTTTCCTTTGATAGTTTATCTTTTATTCACATTCAATTAGTGTAAAAATTAATTTGGTACATTCGATATATGTAAATGACACATTAGTGTTCGCAACTCAGTTGGTACATTATAAAATGGAAAATGTAAAGTGATATGTCTACAGCTAAGGCTTGCTAACTTAATCTTCGAGATAAGATTTCAAAATCTTAATAAATAAAGCAAAAAAATAATTATCACAGAGGTGCACAATCTATACACAACACAGCCTATTCACAGTTCAAACTAGTGTGTTCGTCTTAAAAAATGTCACCAAAATTACTTCCTACGGAAAATGTTCATTGGTGTTCGGTTAAAATGTAAATAAAAAAGTTCGGACAATATAATGGATGTCCAAAATTCAAACCATGAGTCGGCCGTGTTTAATCATCCCTTCTTATGTTTTAAATACTTTAACGTAAAATATTCGTAAGACATAATCAGTGATGCCGTTACTACACAATGATATTGGGCACGGACTGATACTTTGCTACAATATTAAATTATAGTAATTAAATAGACGAAATTTCTCAAATATTTCTTCAGTAGATTGCTTATAAAATTATGTTACGTACATAATTTGCATTCAATTGCATTATAACTGTTTGTATCAAGAAAACGATGTAAATTATTTGAGATATAAATGCCACATGACTACACCAACATAGCATTGATTTAGCTGCCCATAATGAAACTTTTGGTTGTAAATCATGAGTTATTTGGAAGACCAAAATAATCATACCTCTAAAGATACTAGCGGTAGGGTTATTATTTCATTTTAGTCTTTTTATTACAAATGCAAGAAATTTATTGTAGGTGATACATCAATATTACCGAGTGTACGTGCTGAAAACATTATCTCTCAGAGAGAGAAATAGGGTATAAATATTTACACTTTTAGTGATATTTTTCAATAAATATGTGTAATGTAACAGTAGATTTTAAAAAAAAGAAGAAATTAGTACGACAGTTTTGCAGAAAGTCTCAGTTGCAAAAATGTTGTTAAATTTACAGAGATTAAAAAATATGTAATAAGTTCTCATGAATGCTTAAGTAAGTACAGAATTTATTATCTACAGTTGATACACTTCTTGGTCATTCAAGCTACAGAAGAAAGTCAGTAAGCGATAATAGACTCGCGTTCAGGTAATATTGTACATATAATCGCTGTAAATACACTGGTGGAAAATGAAAAATGCACACCACTAAAGCGGTGTCATAGAAACATCAGATGCGCGTGGGGCACTGATAGACGGCAGTATATGCAATGATTAACGGTGCAGTGGTGTTGACAGAGTAGGAGCCGCGTACTATGCATAACACCGCTGAGCCCAATACGATTGTAGTTGACTCGGTGAAATAGTCGACCTGTGTGTATTTAGTATTGCAGACATTCCACGACGACATAGACGACCATACTTTGTGCAATTAACGGTCTGGGGAGCACTAGTCTACACTGACCGTACGCCTCTGATGTTTGTTGAGAGAACACTGAAAAGTGAACGCTACATCCATAACATCCTCCAGCCCATTTTGTTGCCGTTCCTATAAGGCCACGGAGATGTCCTCTTCCAGCAGGACAATGCCCGTGTACACACGTCTCGTGTTACCCAATGTGCTCTCGAAGGTGTTTAACTTCCCTGGCCAACACGAACACTCGACTTGTCCCCCATTGAACATGTGTGAGACATGGTGGGGCGGCGTTTCGTGAGGTCTGCAATACCGGCAAAAAACCTCCACCAATTGCAACAACAGGTGAAATTAGCGTGGAACACTATTCCCCAAGGTGACGTTCGACACATTTATGATCGTTCTACACATGACTGCAGGACTGCATCTTCCCTAAAGGTGGCTACACAAGATACTGACATTGTTGTTCAAGACACTCTGTAGCCTCTGTCTATAGGTGTACGAACATATGATCATTATCATATACAGTGTAAAACCTGTATAATTATTCAATAAAACCTCAATTCGTGTGGGACCATTGCGTCCGGGTGTTCATTTTCCTTTTTCCACCAGTGTGTTTATATTTTCGTGATAGAAATTAATTACCTATTGTGCTGGTCTGTACGCAGTGCATACTAGCAGATTAACATGTGGCCCAGTCCCAATGCATTAGTATTGAGTGCATTTCTCATTAAGTGTTTCACAATAAAAAATTATATAAAGTGCCAAATGTATCTTATTTGCTATCCCCAGGCTTAGTAGTGGCTGAATGTTTGTACGGAAAACGAATAGCTCTTTCAAGGCAGTCACGTTATTTTTGCGCATTTTAAAGTTTTTAGGGCGCACTTAATATTATCTACAGTAAACTGAAACATGCCATAATTTTCATGTGTTACAAAATTTTATTTTACATGCTGCTTTCTCCATAGCAGCATAGAAGTTGAACAACAAAAAGCATTGGTTTGTTCTGAGCAATAGTGGCATTGCTTAAATTCACGAAAATATTAAAATTTAGCCTATACATAACTAATTATTATCAATAAAATTACAGGATGAGTATAAAAGAATACCCCAAATTTGAAGATCTATAAAATCAAAACCAAACAACCTACAACCTTGATTGAACAATCAAATGAACAGTGGAACCGTGATGTTTCTTTACCATACATTCATAAATGTTCAGTGTGACCACCATGAGCGGCCCCAACGACATCAACACGATAATCAAACTCGTTCCACGCTCTTGTCAGCATGTCCGATGTTACGGTTTGGATGGCGTTCGTATCTCTCGGTTTGAGGTGGTGAGGGGGTAGCGAGCTCGCATTCGCACATCAATATGAAGAGGATGGTGTGATGTTTCCTATATGAGCCGAGAGATGACACTGGAAGCGTCTGTCGTCGCACTATGAGCGTGTGTTGTATGTTAGTCCGCATCACGATGGCGACGGAACAACAGAAGGCGTTCTGTGTTATTCAGTTTGCTAAATGTGAATCGGTTACGACTGTTCAACGTGAATTCTGTCTCAAATACGAACGTCGTCCTCCCGATAGGTGGAGTATCGTACATTGGTTTCGTCAGTTCCATGAGACAGGGTGCCTTAGCAAAGGCAAAAGTTCCGGGTGGCCGCGTGTGTCCGAAAATAATGTGCAACAGATTCAACAAGCGTTCGTTCGCTGTCCGAGAAAATCAAATCGACAAGCTAGCCGGGAAACGGAAATCCCTCAATCGACGGTATGGACATAGTTGCGAAAGCAATTGCTCTACAAACTGTACAAGTTACAGGATAAAAAAAACTGAGACGTGATTTCTGTGTGTCCGTTATTGCCCAGAACGCGGTAGAGGATGCCTTCATGTCTAAGCTGGTTTTAGCGATGAAGCGACGTTCCATACAAATGGTTAGGTGAACCGGCACAACGTGCGGATATGGGGTCAGGAGCCTCCACATGAAACCACCGAACACGAGTGCGCTTCCCCCAATGTGAAATTGTTTTGCGCTGTATCCAAACACACTGTTTTTGGCCCTTTCTTTTTTCACGAGCCCACTGTTACTGGAATCCCTTATTTGGACATACTTACAGAGTGGTTGTTTCCTCAGTTAGAACGGGAGACTTGATTTTCCAGCAGGATGGTGCGCCACTCCATTGGCGCCTAGCTGTTCGTGGATACCTGAATGAGATGTTGCCGCAACGCTGAATTGGTTGAGGAGCAGCTGGTGACCAGGCTCTTTATCACTGGCCTCCAAGAAGCCCGGATCTTAATGTGTGCGATTTTTTTTTCTGTAGGAGTACATAAAGGATCAAGTGTTTCGTCCACCATTGCCGGCTAACATTGACGACCTCGAAACGAGAATTACGGACGTCATCCAAACCGTTACACCAGACATGCTGACAAGAGTGTGGAACGAGTTTTATTATCGCGTAGATGTAGTTCGGGCCGCTCGTGGTGGTCACATTGAACATTTATGAAGATGTGGTAAACATACTTCACAGTTCCACGGTTCATTTGATTGGTCAACCAAGGTTGTAAGTTGTTTGGTATTAATATTATAGACCGTTAAAGTTGGGGCATTCTTTTATACTCACCCTGTATTTAATCAAAAAATCTGTAATTAACGTGTACACATGCTACACAATGTTCATAAAGAGCTACCCCCGGCAGTGATCTGGCAACGCAGTGTAGCGTTCTATGGTGCCTCTCCTCCCATCCGTCTAGGCCAAGGAAGTGTGACTTATGCGTGTCGATAAGCATACATGATGGCGCTAGGCTGTACATTTGCGGTAGATGTCCATAAAACAGGCCCTACTTGATACATTTTGTATTAAGTGTGAAATAGAGTTTATAATGTAGGTAAACCGTCTGTTGGAAATAACCAAACCTATAATAAATATGCTATTCCATTTTCGACCACCCTGAACTTATTTTATCAGCGGCTACGCACTTTAAGATCTACCTAATCAACAAAGTGAACACATTAAAAAAAAACATGAGCATGGTAAAGTGCAAAGCCAACAGCGTTACTTTAGACATTATCGAATACACTGTTGCAATTTTACAACGTTGTTAGTCGTAATTACATAAGTGGCTAAACTAAGCCAACATTTTTAACACACAAAAAATGTAACCCAAAATCCATAGGCCTACACACATGTGTTTGTTACGTGTTACAGATGCTGTAACATTTAGCTTGAAATTCTTGTGGAATAATTGTTCGGTAAATAAGCTATACTCCATGATGTAATGGTTATTATTTAAGAACTTCTTATTTGAGTAATGATTTCATAAACCCCTACTTGACAAAGTAATTTTTACACAAGCGTTACTTATTTTGGTCATGCTTTATTTGGACAAGTATTCAAATAAGTAGCCATACCGGAGGTTTACGAACAAATAATAGTTATTATCGAAGTGGGATAGATAAGTACAAAAGGAGCATATTTCATCAAGGAACCAATAGTCTAACGTCCGTAGTTAACCTACTNAAAGTGGGATAGATAAGTACAAAAGGAGCATATTTCATCAAGGAACCAATAGTCTAACGTCCGTAGTTAACCTACTAATGGCAGTGGTAATGTGCAGGGGCAGGTATACAACCTTGGTTGGGTATGTGGCATTGTAACCAGCCTGTGCGCAGGTCTGCGTGCCTGATAACACCGCTCAGTAGAGCACGGTCGCAGTCTCGGAGGTGCTATGTATCTACAGTTTCTACAGGACGTGTAACCGGAATAATGGGAAAAGTTCCTTTAGATGATCGTGAGGCGATGTGATTTCAGCAGGACGGAACCCCGCCTCATTTCGCCATTTGTGACCTTGACTTTGGCCTTGGTAGTTATATAATATATGTTCAAACGCAGCTTCATGACAGGGAGCCCGGGAGCGAGAGGTTACCAAGGAAATGACAAACTTAATGTGTTTGCATTCCGCTTAGATGGCGGCCATATTGGCAGCCAGTGCCAAAAAAATCGCCAAAATTTGCTGTTTCCCCACAAAAATTTACTTTCCCCCCAAAAAAAATCACAATTTTCCTTTNGATGTGGTTTCAGCAGGACGGAACCCCGCCTCATTTCGCCATTTGTCACCTTGACTTTGGCCTTGGTAGTTATATAATGTATGTTCAAACGCAGCGTCATGACAGGGAGCCCGGGAGCGAGAAGGTTACCAAGGAAATGACAAACTTAATGTGTTTGCATTCCGCTTAGATGGCGGCCATCTTGGCAGCCAGTGTNGCTTAGATGGCGGCCATCTTGGCAGCCAGTGTCAAAAAAATCGCCAAAATTTGCTGTTTCCCCACAAAAATTTACTTTCCCCCCAAAAAAAATCACAATTTTCCTTTTTTCCAAAAAAGTTTCCCAAATTTGCCAAAAAAATTTTAAAAATCAAAATTTTCAATGATGTATCGATGACCTCGAAATCCAGCTCCCTTTCCCCCAAAAAATGACAAAATTTCAATGAACCCAAAATGTAGAGGAATTACTCCTGTTTGGGCAATGAGGGGTTGAGGGGTTGAGGGTTATCTCAGAGTCTTCCCAAATGCGATATAGACTTCACACTCATACATTCCAAGCTGGGAGGGTTATCTCAGAGTCTTCCCAAATGAGGTATAAACTTCACGCTTTCGCATTCCATTTCGGCGGGGTGCCATAGTGACACAATGGATAGAGCGCATGTTAAACATCATGCTCTCGCATCCCAATGGGTGCTGCGGTGACACAATGGATAGAGGACATGTTAAACATCATGCTCTCGCATTCCAGGGGTGCAGTGGTGATGCAACAGATAGAGCGCATAGTAAAACTTCACGCTCTTGCATTCACAAGGGAGGGGCAGGCGTGTCCCAAGAGAGACGCCCGCCATGCCTCCATTACATAGACTCGGGCAGATTTAAAAGAGTTAGGATGCATATACGACGATAATAAAGATCTTACCACTATAGCAACATTGTTTCCTACATGTCGGTGACGGATTGTGTTCATTGTTCACATGATTGTCAGAAGTTGGTGATGTAGGTGTACCAATACTTCGTACAGCAGAAACCTGATCGTCACAAGTTTGTAACACTGTCAATATACTTTGTTGCTTAGTATGTAGAGGAAAAATGTCTTTACACTTTTTCATATGTATGTTTAAACTATCTGTACAAGTGAATACACCTTGACACATATCACATTGATAGCTTGTGCGATGCGGATTCAGCTTACATTTATGCTTTATATGTATCTTCACATTGTAGACGTATGGAAATGTCATGTTACAGTAGTGACATGGATGACTAGGAGATGTGACTGCTCCGCCCGTTGTTTCCTCGGTAGGGTGTGATGACTTTGACGATGTTGATGATACGGATTTTTCTTTCGCGGGTATCTTCCAATCNATGGATGACTAGGAGATGTGACTGCTCCGCCCGTTGTTTCCTCGGTAGGGTGTGATGACTTTGACGATGTTGATGATTCGGATTTTTCTTTCGCGGGTACTTCCCATTNACGGATTTTTCTTTCGCGGGTATCTTCCAATCACAAGTTTCCTTTATTCTCAGGAAATACTGATTGCCATGTTGAGGAAGGATAGCTTTGCATGTTGTGCTATGCCTTTTTAAGCTATCGAGTCTTCGAAAATATGATTTGCTTTTTTCACATGATTAGATAATACATTTCATATTTTGTTGGCATCCAGTCTCGTGTCGACGAGCATGACAACGTTTAGAAAAAGTCTTCTTACAGTAGCAACACAAATAACTCTCCCGATTCGTTTCCATCGTAGAAAACACAGCAATGTTCACTCTTCGAAGTCTGATTAGCAACTGAGACAGTGAGTGTATACTACAACCATAACTGTTACCTTTGGATGATAACATGTGCCCTTGACCTTAACCAGACCTTTGGAAGACGATATGTTGAATTTATGTTTACATATTGCATGATAAAAACTTCAATTATACTAACATTATATGACGATTTGTATATTCAGACCCTGGAGCATTGGGTGATGTAGAATACAACACAGTGTGCGATGTACTTAGCCCAATGTTAAACGAGAGTGAGACGGTCTTCATAGCCGAGCGCAGGAGCAGAAGCAACACTTAAGCACCTATTGCATCACGACAATAAAAACTCTGTGATCTCCAAATGTAGGCTTGCTGTCCTACGTTTAGAAGGTTGAGAGAACGATATGTAAAAATAAACAAGTTGTCCACGAGTGTGCCGCTTGCAGCCGAGGTCTCGCGTGTCCTTGCCCGCATACTCCGTTGTAACGACGGCGGTGGGAGGCGGCTGGGCGATGGTGTGTGAAACGTATTTCGCGGCGAGTCGCCGGCGTTGCGCACAGTTTGGCTGTAGTGTAATATTAATATTTCCGGCACTCGTGTTAAAGTGTGTGTGTGTGTCGCCTCGGTACAAAAACGTATTTCTCGGCGGAGCCATGCTCATTATGTGTGGAAAATCACTCGTTGCCTGGGACTATCGGTGTCGAAAAACAATTTCTCGAGGACGTCGCCAATGCCTGGGGCGTTAATAATTTTAATCATACTGCTTTACACATTATGTATATTTCCGAAACTCACGTCGGTGGCTGGGAAGTGCGTAATAAAACGACTTTTTAAGCATTGTATCAGTTAGTATCTCGTTAAGCATCGTTGGAGCACGACCGACAACGAACGGGTCTGCTGTACGTGTGTAAGTGTGTACATGAATTTGTTTTTGCANAGCATCGTTGGAGCACGACCGACAACGAACGGGTCTGCTGTACGTGTGTAAGTGTGTACATGAATTTGTTTTTGCAAACTGACTGTCTGAGCATACTGACTGACGTCGTGAGCATACAGCATATGTAAAACGTATTTCTCGGGAGTATGTGTCGCGCACAGCCGGGCTGTTGCAAAACTAATCATCGTACTACTTTCCATATTATTTTTAATATTCCGAACCTCAGGTCGGGCTGTGTGTAGCAAAATGAAAATACTATTACTTAAAATATAAATTTCCATCGGTCACGCTGCGCTGTAAATAAACACAGTATTTCTCTCGGCGAGTCGGGGGCCCCCGTGTTGTTTTCATGCCAGGGACCTGGGACTCTAATGGAAACATTTATTATTGAAACAAATTTTTTGAATTGCTTTTCCAGCATTAACCACACCTGTGTGTGTGTGTNACTTAAAATATAAATTTCCATCGGTCACGCTGCGCTGTAAATAAACACAGTATTTCTCTCGGCGAGTCGGGGGCCCCCGTGTTGTTTTCATGCCAGGGACCTGGGACTCTAATGGAAACATTTATTATTGAAACAAATTTTTTGAATTGCTTTTCCAGCATTAACCACACCTGTGTGTGTGTGTGTGTCGTCTCGGTAAAAACATATTTCTCGGTGGGGGCCGCGCACATCCTGTGTGGAAAATCTCTCGTTGCCTGGGGCTATGGGCGTCGATGCTGGGACACACAGGCTTCGTCTTAGGGATCCACCTGAGTCTATGTCTATCCATCGCTTCACTGCGGCACCCAAGAAGCATGTCGTCGTCTATCCTCCACTTCGACACGGCACCCCTCGCTATTGAATGCGAGAGCATGACGGGAATACTCTGAGATAATTTGGGAAGACACTTTGAGAAATCCCTTTAGCATGGAATGCAAGAGAATGAGGGAGGGACCAGTCGCGTCAACATGGCAGGGATTTGGGTAGACTCTGAGACAACCCCTCAATCCCTCATTGCCCAAAATGGAGTCACTCCTCCATATTGTGGGAGGATGCCATCTTGGATTTCATGTGTTTACTCTTACATCACGTAGGAGGTGCTAGTGTATTAATAATCGATATCACCACCAGGCGAATTGTCGATTTAGCCACCAGGCAGCAGCCGTATTTGTTTGTGTTTTTAAAATATGAGTTGTGCCAAAAGCGCCGTAAATTTTGGATACTATTTTCAACACGTTGGTGGTGTTAGTTTCTCGATTGTGCTGCCTGCTATCGGCCTGTACCGAATGATTACATTGATCATTCCTGCAAAGTATGTAAACTCTCTTTTTTTTTATTTTATTTGTCATCATAATTATTTTTATTTAAAATAATTTTACTTGAAGGAGAGTGTTTTTAAAAATAAATGAAAAACAACACATTATTTAAAAAAAATTAATTTTGTCATGTACAAAATGAGAAAACACATATACAATGTTACATTCATTGAAATCTTCGGTGTTCACCGATAGATGTCCGCTTCAGCTACCCAGGAATTGAAGGGGGTCAGGAAATCCCACCACTTGATGGGACTTCCGTTAAGTNATAGATGTCCGCTTCAGCTACCCAGGAATTGAAGGGGGTCAGGAAATCCCACCACTTGATGGGACTTCCGTTAAGTCGTTTCAGCAACTTCTCGACCAATTACTTTTCTGGAAACTTCGTAGGCTGGCTCGCCTCTGTGTAGAAACAAACATGGATGGGAACATTATTCAGATCTTCTAGAAAGTTGGGCCTCGGAACATAGTTGCGTATTCGTCGCATACGAAAGTGTTCGGGGCTCCGATTCGCTGTAAAACCCTTTCTCGAAGGTGACTTTCTGTTTGGAGATGCACAACAGGTCGCCAACATTGGCTTTAGGATTTCGTGAGTCCCTTCTTTTCATGTCAGGTTCGAAGCAGGGGGTCCTATTTCACGTCTTAGGGCTTCATGAATGTGGTGGAATTAAAGGTAGAATTGTACAAGCGAACGAGTATCGGGAATAGAGTCAGCCACTTGTAGCTGCCATTCGCAGCGAAATGCCTCCACATTTTCCTCCTCAGAGTCGTGTTGAACCTCTCGACAATAGGGGCTTTGAGATTGCTGTATATGGAATAATTATTTATGTTATGTTTCTTCATCGTGGCTTTGAACTTTGCATTGTATAATTCCTTGCCCTAGTCGGTTTGTAGATTAGTCGGTATGTGACCTTCTCACAATACATCTGCCATGGTCTCGGTGACATCGTGTGCATTCTTCGAATTAACATGACTCGCCTAGGCGTATTTGCTATATGCATCAGTAACTGTCAACGTGTATTTGTATCCCTTGTTGACTCGAGTATATGGTATCACCTCGAAGAAGTCGTCTTGAAATAGGTCGTTCATCCCAAATATCACGACCTTTCGGCGACGGTAGTTGCGTCTTGCAGATACGTGCAGTTCATTGGCGATTTCCAATCGACTCATTCTATGTAGCCTCCCTCGTTCAGTTCTTCGACGATTGAAACTATCTCGTTAGTGTGAAAGTAATTTACATTCCTTCGTGAAGCAAGAAATAGGCGTAGTCTATCGTCCAGCTCGTTAGGGTCGTCCCAGAATACGAAGTCGGTGTCGTTTATCTCCTTCAAACATTCGCTGCTTTTCAGTGCTAGGTCGCTGAAGAGGTCTGAAAGAATGTCGATTTTTTTCGATATCTTTGTCCTTATAAGCGCTAATCTCGGTATCATTATATTGGTAAAGTGCATGCGTGAGTTCGAGCAATGTCTTGTATTCCAGCAGGTCGAATTCCATAAACTCCCTGGGCTCCTTGCGAAACAGAGGTTCGTAAAGTCCGGGGGTTCCACGTGTCTTGTAATCGCCAACTCGGATGATCCCACCTTTTTAGAAACTCTGTTTCATCAGCACCGAGGAACCATTAATCATTATGCCTGAATAAACAAAATGTCATATCATCATTAAGAGATGTGTACGATCGTAGGTAGCGACGAACCAGAGCATTGGGTTTCAAGACTCTNAAAATGTCATATCATCATTAAGAGATGTGTACGATCGTAGGTAGCGACGAACCAGAGCATTGGGTTTCAAGACTCTCGCCCATTCTTTATTCTTGTGTGATAAATCGGTATCCGATCCATCGTCCCGATCTGTTAGTACATCATCATATTTACGCTTCTTCATAGGCTCAGAAGAATCGTTGATTTCAGTCTTCGCAACTATGGGTGCTCTATGGCTCTCTCCCTGAGCACTTCGAGATTATGAATAACAGCTTTAAAAATTTATTAATTTGTAAGGTTGCACAAAATTTTGTCACTCTTGGTGAGAAAATACTTCGAGCTTACAGACTTTTTCACTAGATGCAGGTCACTGGCAACATACGACATCGCACTGAATATAAATGGTTACTGTTTTCTCTTTTTTTATAGGTTTAGTTTTAAATCTCTGTCAAAATACTTTAGATCTTCCCCAGACATTCAGTGCAGACATCCAATATGTCCCTGCTTTAATTTTGAATATCCGTATTAGTGGCGAGATGGAAAATCGAGGTAGTAATGTACATGTCATATATCCTTAAAGGTTTTTCAGATTCTGTTCATTTTGCGCAAATGCCACATTCAATATAACAATAATTTGCATTTGAACACTCGTTACGTGCTCGTCCATGGCAACCATATCGCGGACAATATCTGTCTTCACACGTTCCATATTCGCCCCGATCTCGGACATGTAGTTCTGAAAGAATGTGTTTTGTTCGGTCAACATAATGCGCAATTCCGAGATGATGGCACTACCAGTTTCGAGAACAAAATGTTTAGAAGCAGCATCCTTGGATCGTTCGGGTTCGCCAACATTTCGAATTATTCTTCTACCATCATTACAAGTTAGATCGTTTCTTGGTACGAGACAATCTCCATCTTCGTCTTTGTCAAGACATAACTTGAGGCTACTTTGCCAGAATTTCGATATAATGTAAGTCATTCTTGACGATCGGCGATTAACTCATCGAATTCGTACTGGTAGCTCCATTTGTATAGAAGAATGTCCTTAACGATCGTCAAAAATCCGTACTTGTCTTTCCAGCACAACGCAACACAGACTCTTGAAATCTGTTATCATCATGTCCATATTGAAGTAATCATCGTAAACATGCCATAAATTCACATCGTTCATGTGGAACAGCACCAACATATTTGCATTGTCGCGGAGCAACTGTTGGGTTATGCGCGAATAAGAGTGTACGAGGTATATGCAGTCCACCTTCAAGTGCCAATCCATGCTAAAGTATTCCTGGATGCACTTTTGTTTCTCGCAGGTAATGTTATCGAAGACAAATATCGAGTTTTCCAATGATTTGCTAGGAGGCACGATGGCTTCATTATCACTGCAATGAAAATAACCCACACCATCCATGACTTGCAATACTCATGCCAGCAATATCGAAGTTATCACCATTGGTAAAAAAATGGCCAAGGCTTCTACCTAAGGTCATCCCCAGTAGGAGGTGGAAGTGTGAAAAAGCAACACACCAGGAAGAGGCGTTCATGAAATCTCTACCGAGAGGACTGCTCACTAATGTGGATTTGGAACTGTTTGCATGCAAATTGTAAATACTTAATATAAAAAGAGGTGTGTTTATGAGAGATGCTTTACTCCCTAAACCCAAGATAGACAAATGTGTCATAATTAAACAGGACACAGCAGCCAGGCCTGGTACACACATAGTAGCTTACATACAATGGGGCAAACATGCAGACTATTATGACAGTTTTGGGAATTTGTGTCCTCCACCCGAACTGCAATGATACTTGAAATATACCAAACTAACATATAATTACGAAACGAAGCAGATGCCTAACACGAGGAACTGTGAACATTTGTGTCTTCGCTTCTTGGTTCTATCGTACAAGTAATTGCATAAAATTGCTCTGCATAATGAGGAAACCATCAGTCATGTCGATAATGATTACCTTAATGGGTCGTAGCATCGAGCTACACATGGTACATTTTCCACCGCTCGACCTGGAGGGGGAATGGTGCCTAGGCATTGTCGATTTTCAAATCTACATGTCGATACCATAAATCGTTTTAAAAAAATGCAAGATGTTCCTCATAAAAAGTAAAAATGTTTCCCATGAGGTTTCGCTGCCCATAGGCTCTTATGAAATAGACGACATTGCAAGGTACATTGAAGATTCGCTATACCCCGACGCAGAATTCGAACTATTTGGAAATCCCAATACTCTGAAGAGTGTTATCAGATGCAACGAAGAATCACCTTTACGAAACCAGATACTATCGGACCGATGCTGGGGTTCAAGCCATGCATTTACAAAGATGGCAAAACACACGAGTCGTCGCGACCCGTAAACATCTTTCCGGTCGATGTGATACGAATAAACTGCAATTTAACTAGTGGCACATACCTCAATGGCAGGCCAATCAAACAATTCACGAATTTTTGCATATGGTCCCTCCGGGTTTTAAACTGGTTGTAGCACCGTAAAGCAACATTTACGTTCTGGTAGTCGCGAAGAGAGCACACGAGATGGTCGTGACAGTCGTCAACCAACAAGTAGAGTAGGTGAACTTTCGATACGAATAAACCACCCTATGTCTGCATTTGAGAAGATTGGGATAATATTTACAACTATCAGATGCAATAAAACAAAGTGTCGTGCAAAACCTGCAAACAATATGCTTCAGGTCTCCAAAGAGATAACACATACTAGAGAGATTTTCCTCCACAGTCTCGGCTTCAAAGTAAAACGTTATGGAAGATTACCTCAACATCGAAGAACCGGTCGTTTTTGAAGGCAGTGTACCAAAAATGGAACTTCATGTGTACCAGCCTTTCCTGACCGCACCATACACACTACCATCGGAAGTTCGGATAGCTGTCCAACACCAAGATATCAGCTCTCTTCNTCGTGCAAAACCTGCAAACAATATGCTTCAGGTCTCCAAAGAGATAACACATACTAGAGAGATTTTCCTCCACAGTATCGGCTTCAAAGTAAAACGTTATGGAAGATTACCTCAACATCGAAGAACCGGTCGTTTTTGAAGACAGTGTACCAAAAATGGAACTTCATGTGTACCAGACTTTCCTGACCGCACCATACACACTACCATCGGAAGTTCGGATAGCTGTCCAACACCAAGATATCAGCTCTCTTCNCCTTTCCTGACCGCACCATACACACTACCATCGGAAGTTCGGATAGCTGTCCAACACCAAGATATCAGCTCTCTTCGATGACAGCCTTTCATACAATTCAGGGGGACTCTGACAAAAGAATATGGAACCAACCCAGCATCGAAGATAATAACGAGGTGTCGAGGTGGACCAGTCGCGAGATGTGGGCATAACCTCGACGATCAATAATTACCTTTCACTCATGCTGAATGAGCTGTCTGCGGCCAAGATGGCAGTCTGGTGAATCCAAGATAACTACAGTATTCCTATATACCCTGGAGACAAGTTCGAAGTGTGCATGCTTCATGTGCACTTGGGCACTGCTGAATGTATCAAGATGCTACAGATTTTGGAAGATGGCAAAAACATCGATGTTGCTTTCAAGTTGTGGAGTCTTGAGATACACCCTGGATTGCCAGCAAGCCAGTGCATAAACAGTATGGTGAAGTCCAGCTTTGCTTCTGAGAGACAAAGGTGCATCATTATTGGGCTACAGACCGGAAGACAGCACAATGTGAGAGAGAACCCTTTCGCAGTTCGACACATGTCAAATTGGAAATGTGAAAATATTTTTGAATAGCGAAAGCTAACCGTACATTGACTGAACATGAACTTTGAAAATAGACAGTACCTGCTGACATATCATATGTATGCTCAATTCCAAAATGCATATTTTGGATAACCCAATCCACGATATTGAGCCCCGATACTTTCTAAAGTTTGGCCCCGCTCATGGTATTCGATGTGAGTAAACAGGACGAGTGTATTACCTCCAATCTAATTGACTGCATGATCGAATTCACGACACATTGAAATGTTCCTGCAAACACATATGCATTCTGCCTTATAGTTTACAACCAGCTGGTATAGTACAATTGCCGAGATAAGACCATTACAATACTATCGTGAGCACATCTGAAAATATATAAATATAACTGTTCACACACTATAATGGTTTAGTCGTCTTCGAGCATCTTCAGCTTTAAGATGTACTGCAATCAGCAGGGTTTCCAGAGCCTATGGCGATGATGGTAAAACATGAACCAGCAACCGCCATACCCCTGGGAACTGTTGGATGAGAAGAGCAAGGAAACAAACGCCTGGCTGACCAAGTACTACCATGGACTGGAATGGGACTAAGTCAAGATTCCATACAATCAGATGAGAAATGTGCTGCACTACTTGCTGATACAGTACCTGAAGGCCCCGATTTACGTAGTTGGCCCTGAGAAGAAAAAATGGCTTAGAGACTTGTGTAAATTTGANTACAGTACCTGAAGGCCCCGATTTACGTAGTTGGCCCTGAGAAGAAAAAATGGCTTAGAGACTTGTGTAAATTTGAAGTTGAGATTATCGATGTGCAGGGTGAGTTTGAATGTCCTTCGCTTCGCAAACTCTTTAAACTGTATGGCTAGTCGCATCGTCATGTCTGATACAGGTCAGAACCTGACTGGGCCTGTGCACTGAAGAACGTCGGAAATGTTTTTCCTCGTCCTTGGACCAGAATTGGGTGCCTACGACTAGACACGAAATTGTCCGAATCAACCCGAAGTTTTCGGCCATNAACAGAATTGGGTGCCTACGACTAGACACGAAATTGTCCGAATCAACCCGAAGTTTTCGACCATTCTTTACATGTATATAAAGGCAGAAGCATCTCTCCACCTTCAGTTGGCCTCCAGACACCAGACATAGATGCTTGCGTTTCAACCTGAGAATGTTTATGTGAGTGTCACACCTGGACACTCTACCATCGAATACAGCTATTGGGACATCCGCTACCTACGCATGTACACAGAGAGTTATGATGGAAGCTGCATGCAGCATTGGAGATTTTCACACTCTCCCCTGTCGTACGAACCAAGCCATCAGCTCATAGCATGTTGCGAGCCGGGAAAGTGCACTGTTTTTCACAAGCGTTCAGCAACACTTCTTCCTACCAGCATCGAATACGTGGTGTATTTTTCTGCATGCACAANGCTGTTTTTCACAAGCGTTCAGCAACACTTCTTCCTACCAGCATCGAATACGTGGTGTATTTTTCTGCATGCACAAATGCGATCGCCATGGATTGCACAGATGGAAACTTGCTGCCACTAGTCGAGACTTTAGAATCTTTGAGCCAGACGACCAGAAGTGGAGAATGTCTCGTAAGCGCCGTGTGGTGATCAGCAGTTCCACAAAAGACGAAAACTACACCTTCCGATGAATGTGCGTCCAGCTCCATAAATGAGCCAGCACCTACTCGCCGACCTCGCTGTCGTCGCCTGGCAAGGTGTACTACCAAAGAGTAGATGCTGGTTCTGTCACCGGTAGATCTGGTGTCGATGAGCCAGATTTTGATATTACAGTAATCGAACCATCGTACAAAGAGGGGCCCGGTTGACAAAACGATGATAATGCAATGGATGGTGAATCAGAGGCAAGTATTGCTACTTGTGTCTGAGGTCTCTGTAGTGACCCTGCGATTTATGCAGCCCTTCGTAGAGCGCTGCTGCTTACCATCATAGGTGAATTGCTCAGCCTTTTACAAAATTCCCTATAATCATAGTTGAAGACCTGCGTATTAAAATAATGTCCATTGGACTCTGTTAAAAGAAGATTAATAAAAATTATTGATATTTTGCTGAGTATGTATATTTTATTATGTGAACATTCAATTTTGGGTAACAAAATATGTTGTGTTTCATTTATTTTAAAAACCCTCCATTTATATAAAAATTATTCTAAATAAAAATACTTATGTTGAAAAATAAAACAAAAAATAAATATGATAGTTTACATAATTTTCAGGAATGGTCAATATCATCATTCGGTACAGGCCGATTAGCAAGCAGCATAATCGAGAAATTAATGCTACCAATGTGTTAAAATTAGAATCTAACATGGAGGCCAACTACAGCANAGCAAGCAGCATAATCGAGAAATTAATGCTACCAATGTGTTAAAATTAGAATCTAACATGGAGGCCAACTACAGCACAACATATACTTCAAATATGGGTGCCACCTGGTGGCGATATAAATTATTAATATATTAACACCACCTAGGTGATGGAAAAGTAAGCATATGAAATCCAAGATGGTTTCCTCCAGCAATGTATAAACAAATGACAAACAAAAAAACAAGACGACTGCATACGATAGAATGAGTATTGATGAGGGGTGGAGGGGTGGAGACATGCCTACTAAACAGCGAATATTGGTGGTGGATGTCAGCCGTCTGCTGGGCATAGGGTAGGGGACCTCCGGAAATGTACGTTTTTTAAAATAAATTTTTTATAATAATTTTTTAATAATTTTTTATTAATTTTGTAATAATTCTAATAATGTTTTAAAAAATATTTGTTAATAATTTTTTTTATAGATTTTTGGGGTTTCAAGGTCATAGGTCATCGGGTCATGGTCAAGGTCACCGACATTCTTAACATGGCAGACAAGATGGCCCCTGGCCAACTGGAATGACAGAGCAAGAACAGCTCCGACTCTCCACGCCAGACGCCGATGGCGCCAAGTCGGCCAAATCATTTTACTTAAAAGATTTAAAAAATGTCCAATTTAACGAATATGAATACAAATAAACGAAATAAATTGAAAATCACATTTTAAACGCATATGTTGGGAGGACTCCAACTCCGGCTTAATACAGGTAAATAAAATAACAACTATTTGTAATACTAATATTAAAATATACATATAACTCTGTGCATGTTATTAGTTACATTAAATATAGCATATTATTTATAATAGCTTTCAGCGAATTATCAAGTAGTTCTTCTTTATGATAGTGTTTATAAATACAAAAGCTGTTCCTCGCTTTTTGGTTTAACGTACTATCTATGAATTATCTTATATTTAAACCTTTTTTCGTAGTAGTTTTTTGTTAAATATTTTATTTCCATAGCAATATATTTGCATCTAAAAGGAAATAGAAGATGTATCATACAATTTTACAGCCTAAGATTTGGGACTGTAACTTGCTATTCTAACTTGGTACATTTTCTACACACACAACCAAAGTTCAAATTCGGATGACGAAAATATTTCATATATTTACTTTACACATTTCTCACTTTGAAACACAACTTCTCATAAACAAAACTTCTCACGAAGTTTTAAGAAAAATTAGGTGTTTCAAAGAGATAATTAAAAATTAATTATAGAATCAGCCCATACATTTCTCTGGTTAGCCTTTCATAAAAAAGTGTGTTTTAATTAGAAGTTTTTTGATTTACACGCATCGTTATGTAAAATGGCTGCCAAAATTATTGATGAACTTCTTTAACTTCTTTTATTATCTAACTAATATAAATTACTTCGTTGGGAACTGAAAAATACTAAGCCTGTGTGTCTAAACTCTTAAATGAAATAATGAAAACGTTTCAAACAGTGAAATTTGACTGCAATTATATATAAACTACTTCAATATATTAACCGAAAACCCACAAAATATTTGTTTTATTTTACTATTCTGAATAATATTTTTCTCTTATTGTTAGTTATTTTTTGCTTCTCCGGATACTAATTACCAGTGTATTTCCCGAATTTGCTATTCGGTAACTAATTATTAACTGAATTTTTGGTGGGTAGTACTTCCCTGATTAGAGTGTAGGGAATAAACAAAAACTGCCTGTAAAATACCTGTCATTTTTAAGATAATGCTGTCTATCCTAAGATTATCGGTTTGTCTACGTTTTGATATATAAATCAGACACACAGTATTCTTACCGATAGTAATCAAGGAATACTTACAAGTGTTTGGAATTGTATTTTAGGTCCACAATTTTTACGAGGCGTCTCCACTCAGAGCTTGAGTTTTATAATCGCTTAATCACAGCTCTTCTATACTTATTACATTTAATTCAAGCAGAGGACAAGAATAATGTTAAAACGTGTAGTGTACATACAAAGTTAGTTTGTGTAATCGATCCCAACCATGCAGATTTTACTTTTAAACTGTTTAGTTATTCCAGAAATGTACGTCAATGTGTGTTAATTTTTTATAGAATGCTTTTTATAAGGCGAATTTATCGGTATGTCCTAAGTATCAATATGCACTCGTGTGGTTTATCATTGCGGATGAAAGTCACTCAATGAACGTTTCCTTTATGAAAGCGTGTTTTAAAAAGTGAGTTATTTCGTGACCTAAAAATTGCAGTTGACATTCCAGTTAAATCAGTTTATGATGTGGTCCGATGAAGCGTACAATATCGTATTTGAATTTTTTCCCAGATTTCCTAAGAATTATAAAGAATAAGGTCAAATTTACCTATAAAACTACATTTAGTCTATGTAACACAACTTATAGCCAGTGCACATTCACTTACAATATGGATGTTTGGCACTTTATGGCAATATTTATTTAAAGCAGTGAAACACCTACGTGTGTGAGTGTAGACAGAACGGAGCTACAGAGGAGCACCAAATACGCGCGTATACACTACCAGGGATTTCAACACAAATCTCTTCGCGTCATAAGCCGGAGTACAAGCAACTACACTACGGAGATCGGCATCATCCGTACGCGTGCTAGGAAAAGAGAGAAGTGGTCGGTATTGCAATATGTACAATATGCACTGTATTAATGAGCTAGGAATATACAAAGTTATATATGTGTGGGCAAAGTGGTCATCAGCTGTAACTCAGCCGGAAAGAGCTGTAGTCTGGTGGCGAGGATTTGAAGCAATTCAAAGGGAAGTTGTTGGTGTTCTTAGATCATCTGAGCTGGTTTTCATACAAATTATTTGTGTTATTAAAGTTTGTCTACTTTTAGNGTTGTTGGTGTTCTTAGATCATCTGAGCTGGTTTTCATACAAATTATTTGTGTTATTAAAGTTTGTCTACTTTTAGTTATGCCTGATATAATGTAAGTGGCGAATACTGTTGATTTTATCTCAGAACATAGTAATTTTATAATGATTTATTATAATATTACTAATATTTTACGTTTTATTCTTTGAAACAATATTTTATAGAATGTAGTAGATTACTTAGTTTTTACTCTAGACAAGATTTTGTGTAATGGCGTCCAAAAGGGCAAAGTTGCCAGCCACCTGGGCACTTTGCCTGACCATATGGGCACTTTGCCCACCAACCGATGAAATTAATAAAAAACAAAGCATCTACAATCTAACTTTATAGAAACATTATCGTTAAATGGGGTGAAATTATGACAACCTCTATTTCTGTACATTAGCGCTTCCTGCCGGTTTCTCGTGTAAAATAGCGCATTGAAACTTTCGCCACTAGAGAGTCCAATGATCGCAGATAGCAACAGGAAAGGTTATTATAGAAATATGAAAAGTAAGGATACAAACAGCACCGTCGCTTCGCTTCTAATAGACAGCTAGAATTATTCTAGTATTTTCTAAATGCTCGGTAATGGTATAAGTGTGTTTGTAGACGTTTTCATTGGCTTACTAGTATTTAATTCGGTCCCTAGTTGATCGATATGTGTAACAGCCTCCCTGCACAGGGTAAAGGTAAATCAGGGTAGAATGTATATAATAGAACAGTTATGTAATAACATGCTCTCAGCAGACTGTATGATGACAGAAACTGACGCAGCAATGTTCTACTTCACATATCACAGTCACAACTTAACTGGCGCGCGCTGCAAATGCAACTAGATTGCATTTGCTGGGTAATTAAGAGTTCTCGGCCCCCAGTAGGCCACACCTCTGTGCTGAAGAGGTGGGAAGCCTTTACGGCTGCATACAGTGTACATGTCCTTGGCGCTCAGCCACTCAAGTACAATCCATGCCTGACGCCGTTTAACTTGAAGATCACGGGACGTCCAAGTATACCAGCGCGGGATGGTGAAGGCAACTGGCGTGCGCTTATCAGCAGGTTGAGTTTTGAAGGCAGGCAGGCGTGCGGCCTCACCAACATATGGCGGAACTACTCAGATACAACGCCGGAAGTGAGTCGATTAGATAACACTCCGCGATACCAAACTCCGCGACAGCACTCTGCAACTTTAACAGCACTGCGTCTATATAGGGAGCGAGGTTATGTTAGCCTAAGATGAAAACAACTATAGGGGTAAGGTGGAGTGGAATGGTTTGGGTGGCTCTGAACGACGGGGTCTTGAGAGCTGATGAGAGTGAAGTGACGTATAGAGCAGCGCTGCAATGCAAGGGCGGGGGAAACGGGATATCCTCGAGAAAACCTGCCGACCAGAGTCACCGTCCGGCACGATTCCAAATTGCGAAAACCCGGGTGTGACCCCACCGGGAATCGAAGCCAGTTTGCCTTGGTGGGAGTTGAGCGCTCTAGACGCTGAGCCACGGTGGCACTTTTTTGTCACGAAAATTATGTGTTAATGTAATTTGTTTCATTTTCCTTTACATGGTGTAACTGCAAAACTGGTATTGGTTTAACTGAATTTTTTTTTTACCTGTTTCATAACTCTCCCAAACCTGCTATGGTTTGCCTGGACAATATTTATGAAAGAAGCAAGTATGCGAGACAGATTGTCCTATTCATAATGACACATCGTTACAAGATTTCTGTTACTAGAGTTACCCAAGCACGTATAATATATTTTAGAAACTTGGAAATAAGATAAAATTACAATTTTTTTGCATTTGATGTTCAATAAGATGTATTTATTTTTAATTTTACCTTGGTCAAGGTAAGATAATACTTTATCCGAAGACATCAAACCTTAAACATATTTCGTTTTGATAAAAAAAAAATCATGCTTTTGTATTTACTGTTTGATATGCTATGTATGGGGCCGCGGTGGTTGTGCGGTTAGCCTACCCGCCTCCCACCAAGACAAATCGGGTTCAATCACCGGCCAGGTCACTCACGCATTTTCGCAAGTGGGAATCGTGCTGGACGATGCCGCTAGTCGGCAGGTTTTCTTGAGGATCTCTCGCTTCCATCACCCTTGCATTCCGGTGCTGCTCCATTCTCTCATCTCGCTTCATCTCATCCATCCCATGGAAGGCAATGGCAAACCACCTCGGTATCACCCTGCTTAGTTGCCTTGTTTGCAACGCCGCCTTTATTCCCCCGATGTGTCCTTGGTTCCGACCAACCTGCGGGTTGCTAACCTCCATGCATACATGCTATTTATTTTATTTATAATTTTACCTTGGTCAGGTAAAGTANTATTTTATTTATAATTTTACCTTGGTCAGGTAAAGTATAGACTTTATTTGAAGACATTAAACCTTGAACATCTTGTTTTTTTAACAAAATAAAAATACACCTCATACTTTTTTATTTACTGTTTGATGTATTTTATTATGTATTTTACCCGAAATTTTAATGGCCATTCGTAAAACAAAGTTTTGAAAGTCAATAAAATAATAACACTTTGCAGTAAAAAATAAAACATTTTATAATTTTTTTTACAATAGCTTTATTGTATATGGGTGATTTTCTATTTTGGTTTTGATTCTAGTAGACAATTTAAATATATTTTTACTTTAAAGTCGTCACTTTATTTTGCTCTCCACTACTGTTCCGAAACTAATGGGTAAAGTGAATGAAAATGAGTAAATTCTCAGAGTAGTTACTCAGTGGTTGGAGCATTTTCATAAAAACGAGTGAGTAAACAAGTGCCTAAACCATGGAGTAAGTACTCGCCGGATTTGGGTAAAATCCCAAAAAATTTGTATATATGTTCATATGAGTAATTAATCGCTGTGAAACCGATGAGTAGTTATTCGTTTTCCGGCCTGCCGTGACACGACGGCGTACGATGCGTACCCGGCACTCTGTTATTCAGATAGGTACATCGCTTTGAGAGTTATATAGCTGTATTGTGGTGATCTGTTCTAGCGATGAAGAGGATGTGGCAGTGTCAAATACGTTTGACAAGGCCTTGTCAATTTAAATATTATCTAATATCACTGTTGTTGTCGACAATGGATATCGGCCGTTCCCTGAATCTGAGTCCCGTGCACATTCGAGAACACTGGGCTGCGTAAAGTTGTTAAGGAGTTGTACGCATTGATTAGTATATTAAAAGTGAAAGAATGATATGCGCGGACGCACTAGGTTTGTATGTAGTGTTTCGATCAATTAACTTAATTCCGGACTCAGAGGTTTAAATTGCGAAGTTCCCGGTGGTACCTCAAGAACAAAAAGAGCCGATTTTAGGTTTGTCTTTGTGGGGGTTAACGTAAGGCTAGAAATAAGTGATCTAGGTATAACTTGTTAAGAGGTATCGGCCAAATGGAGGTGAGGTTTGATGAGGCTAGCGCCCGTTCTACCGGGAACTTTGTTGTTGTGGATAAACCAAAGTTTCGAGCTGTTATTTAAGCCAGTAAAATAGTGTGGTCAGCAATATGTGAACAATATGCCATGTCTAGTGGAAGGTTGTTAACCGCTGTGCAATTACAAAAAATAATGGTTAATAAGGTGAAGGCGAGACTGAAGGAAACAACGGGTCTGGATGCAACAGGCGACAAACGAATCATGTTAAAGCAGCTGGAAAGGTATTTAATGAAAATAGTCCATTATGCAGATTATCCTGTTTTCTGCCAAGTACCTGGAAGACGTTTTGCTGGAGGAACAAATAAAATGATCACTGAAATAGATACCTCAGATATTAATCTTACTAATGCAGCACATACATCTGAAGAGAAAAACATAAACTCAAATACACTTAAGAGCCAAAAAAAAANTGGATGCAACAGGCGACAAACGAATCATGTTAAAGCAGCTGGAAAGGTATTTAATGAAAATAGTCCATTATGCAGATAATCCTGTTTTCTGCCAAGTACCTGGAAGACGTTTTGCTGGAGGAACAAATAAAATGATCACTGAAATAGATACCTCAGATACTAATCTTACTAATGCAGCACATACATCTGAAGAGAAAAACATAAACTCAAATACACTGAAGAGCCAAAAAAAAAAAAAACTGGTACACCTGCCTAATATCGTGTAGGGCCCCCGAGCACGCGGAAATGCCGCAAGACGACGTGGCATGGACTCGACTAATGTCTGAAGGTATGCAGGAGGCAATTCACACCATGAATCCTGCAGGGCAGTCCACATATCCAATCTGCGCCAATTTGAGAAAGGGTTGCACGTCTGTCACGTTTAATGATTCTCGTCAGTCGTCGTTTGTCCCGTTCTTTCACGATCTTTTTCCGGCCGCAGCGATGTCGAAAATGTGATGTTTTACCGGATTCCCGATATTCACGGTACACTCGTGAAATGGTCGTACGCGAACATCCAAATGTTATCGCTACCTCGGAGATGCTATGTCCCATCTCTCGTACGCCGACTATAACACCACGTTCAAAATCACTTAAATCTTGAAAACCTGCCATTGTAACAGCAGTAACCGATCTAGCTGCCGACCACATCGCATCACTCTGATTAGTTCCATACCTCTGTAATTAGCATACGCACGCCTATGCCAGTTTTTTGGGCTCTTCAGTGTAAATCAGGGAAAATGCCGAAAAAATGCTGCAATATTAAGAACAGGAAACTGAAGAATTGAAGGTTTGATAGCAAGAACATGATTAGTAAAAAAGTAACTTTTTCAGGAAACGAAAAAAACTGTCCGTCATGTTGATTGTGAGCATAAATATCGCAAGAATTTGTTGAGATATAGGTGTACCACCAAACAATTTAAGCTAACAGTTACAATGGGAAATATTGTTTCATTTTCCAGAGATTAAATGTATTATATTGGACTAATCTACTCTTTGTTAAATTTTTATTCGTTTGCTGACAAAACTGTGTTATTTAAAATTAAAAACAAACAGATACGTAATACTGGATAATATAATTATGTACATAAAGTTACACATTCACTTCACTAACCAGAAAACCTCACATGGCATTCAGAGTTTGTAAGGTTATGTTATGTGTTTTAGTCAGAATAATTAAAGGAACTGATGCTGTTGCATGAACTATACAGTAGCGCCATAAACAGCTCACTTATCGCAAACACTCCTATTGTCGTCGTCATACCTCATATTTACTGTCTCTGTTGTTGCTGCTACCATTTCATGGTCCTCCAGAAACTTCTTCATAGAATATTCGGTTGGCAGAGCTTTACAAGTAGTCCACTAATTTGGTGAGATATTTTCTTTAGCAGGCTTAATCACAGAGTTGTGGTACAATGCAGGAATCTTCAAATAATGTGCAAGTGGACATCGTACAATGTGTGTAGTCCATGGTCCGCAATATGTGTTTTTGATTCTGAGCGTGTGCTCTCCGTTTACTGCTTGTACAACACGTGCCTCCTTCAGCTGTAATCAAGATTTAGGTATTTTCAGGAAAAATGGATTAGTTGCTGCTTTCGTGCCTTCAAAGTCATAATATCTCATTATATGGAGAGAGAATGGAGTTGAATGTTTCCTCGCTGTACGAATCACATTATCCCTATCCACTGGTAACTCTGTAGAAGATGTAATCTATTTACTCTGGCCAATTAAATTAATATCTTAGTCATTTTGCATGTACATGCGTTCTCTTACTGGGAAAATGCAAGTTACCTTGTAATACAGTTTCAACACATGGACTAGGCAGTATATAATATGGACCAGAATTCATGATCCAAACTCCTGGAAGAGTTCCTTTTGGAATATAATGTGGAGTATACATTGACAACACTATCATACGATGAATATTAAGGGAAGTACGAAGTGCTGAAAATCGAATTTTGAAATGCATACATATAAATATTGCAGGAAGTACTTGGTTTTGGTCGTCCAAAATCGGAATTGTGTTTCACAAATAGGAGATCATAAATCTGTGTACATTTGGTTTGTTAAATCGTTCCCCTTCATTGCGTTAGTAGCGGTATTCGCCCTCTTTTTGCAGGTAACTTTGGATCACAAGGTGGTAATGAATAGGTCGAGGCACATTATGGCCCACAATGGCACAATGAAGACAAAAGGTCCTGTTGTCCGAACCCTACATTTCATCGAGATATATCCATGATTGGGGTAATCCACGGTTTCTGGGCAACACAAAGGAACAATACAAACAAAAATGTGCAAGCTATAATTCGAACCCAGGACCCCTTGGCACTACAAGGAGAATGATTGTGATAAACTAGTACCACCGCAACACAGCTTTATAGCAAAAACCGGACTAGTCCAGAACATCACCACAACACAGATTTCTAGCAAAAACCTGACAAGTCCGGGACATTATGAGTTTTTTAAAGAATGGTAATAGACATATCCACATCTTGTAGAAGAACTGTATTTTCCAACAATGTTTTCAGTTGCTTAAAATGTCGTTTAAGAGAAACAAATTCAATTATACGATGTACTTCTCAATGCAGTACAAGTAGCCATTGTAATATAAAATGGGATTTTTGAACTTATTCACTTTTGGTAATCAACCCCTCAATTATCTACTGCACAACCTAAATAGATTGTACTTTCACAGCATCTAACTTTGAACAATATGAAGTAAGAATAAGATCGGATAACACTTCAGAAATTATAAATAATATGCAACGATCAATCTACACATATTTTGCCAGAAGATGTATTTGAAAATACGTAATTAACATGAATCATTAAATTTCCCATACTTATAACGTATTCTATTCCTTGCAAAATTGAAATAATACAATTGTATGATTTAGTAGCAAATAGATATTACAGATGAAAAAAAGTATAAATAAAAGAATTTAAAATATATGTTTACTTGCTGACTAACATGAGTAATGTAAGTGATGTGTGACTTATGTGTGCGTCCGCAGATATCATCACATGTGAATATATGTAGGTATACATATAGAAATATGAATATACATAAATTTGTATAGAATAAATTTAAACACATTTTATATTTCTATATCGAAAAAAATATATATCTCTACAAGCATATTAAAATAATATTTTGTTATGTAAGTATCTGCGTGTTTCCCAATGATGTATTACTACAGACGCATATGTGTTTTCTCATAGTGCTCCCATATTATTTAAATTAAAAAATATACGGCAAAAGGCTTTTTGTGGGCACGAACTGGGCCCTTAACTGTTAAAGGAATCGCTTTGGAAGTGCACTCTAGTCATACAACGAAGATGAATTTTGAACACGAAGGCCTGCCTTTGACCTCAACAAACAAGGAGTCGCGACCTGCCTCATTGCTGCCTGATTGTTATCGGTGTAATTTCTGCCATCGAGTTTTCCCCTTCAGTAAAAATGCTCGGTGACATGAGAGAACGACCTGTATGAAGAGTCCTTTTCACATGAGTAAACATTACGACAACGGGCACGTGAAGTTTATGCAAGGCGATATATTGAAGAACCACATAAAGAACTGCAAGGATTAATCTTATGAGAGCCAGCAAGTATTGCCGTAAATACCTATTGCTGCATCGATGGGTACTGATTCCACAGGTGACTATGATGAGACAGTTATTGCTAAAGATGTAATGAGCGACTTTCATCTTGCAGTAGAGTCAGTTTGCGCGAAATAAATACTTGTAAGACTTTCGCGTGAAATCTATGAACTTCAAAATAAACTGCCATCAGTGATAAATACTGATGACCATACAACGCTCCTGCTACAAAGAAAAGTAAATTTAATATAGAATACGAAACAGGAGGTGAATATGACCATGAAAACAGCATTGATGAAAATGGACATGAAGACAGTGATGATGCTAAAGATGATGGCTATTTTCTCGATCCTCTGGCACATCCCTCTGCCACATTTGCTGCAACCAGCGACGTGAAGGAGGCAGAATATAATGAGAACACTGGCTACATATTTCCCGAATACCCGAATGATTTTCTTGGGTTTGGCTCAGACATTTGATCTATTTGCAACAAGGTGGAGATTTATCGCACATTAACGAGATATCTTCAATCATTACTTAACTGAAGGTCAGGGATTATATCTCAAGATGTAATAAATTACTTTCGTCTGATATTGTAATGTGTAAATACGCATAACATTGTTAAAATAAAATAATGTTGTTTTAATATTTATGTGTTGTATCCTTTAATACCTCCTAACTTTAAAGTGGTGCAATTAGCATTCGACTAGTAAAGTAAATATTCATATACAGAACATTATTAAAGACTTTGAGTATTAAAAATGTATGGATAGTGGACTGAATGTAAAACATTAATTCAGTTAACATGTACAAATTTGGAGACAGTTGGTGAATGAATGTAATTTATTTATATATGGCTGGGGACTGACAACAAAACGAAGGATTGATCAAAGGATTGGTGAGGATTGCGGAGGAGGATTGGTGAGGATTGCAGAGGAGGATTGCCGAGGATTGAGGAAGAAGATAGTGGAGGTGGATTGCTGAGGATTTTTAATGTGGATTGCTAAGGATTTTAAAGGTGGATTGCTGAGGATTTTGAAGGTGGATTGCTGAGAATTGTGGAGGAGGATTGCGGAGGAGGATTGCGGAAAAGGATTGGTGAGGATTTCGGAGTTGGATTTCAAAGGATGATTGCTGATAATTGAGGAGGATTGCTTATGAGGGCGAAACTGTGGAGGAGTATTACGGAAGAGGATTACTGAGTATTGAGGACGAGGATTACTGAGGAGGAGGCTTGCTGAGGAGGAGGCTTGCTGAGGAGGAGTCAGTCTGCAGGAGTCCATCTGAAGGAGTCAGCTGGCAGGAGTCAGTCTGCAGGAGTCAATCTTCTGGAGTCGGTCTGCAGGAGTCAATATTCTGGAGTCAGTCTACAGGAGTCAGTCGGCAGGAGTCACTTGGCAGGAGTCAGTCAGCAGGAGTCACTTGGCAGGAGTCAGTCGGCAGGAGTCACTTGGCAGGAGTCAGTCGGCATGAGTCAGTCTGCAGGAGCCAGTCGGCAGTAGTCAGTTTGCAGAGTCAGTTTGCAAGAGTCAGTTTGCAGGAGTCAGTCGGCAGTATTCAGTTTGCAGGAGTGAGTTTGCAGGAGTCAGTTTGCAGGAGTCAGTCTTTGGTTAGTATGGATGGTCGGCATAATTGGCAGTAATGTCTGTGTTGTATGGATAGTTGGTATGGTTTGGGGGTGTTGTTGACTGACATTGCCAGTTCGTATTTTAATCTTATATTGTTGGCTTGTGTGGTTTGTGGCCTACCGGGTAAACAGCCAATAAAATCTAGTGAGGGTTGGTCACCTGCTGATCGTCGTACCATGGTGTGGTTGTGCTCTGTCATTCCTATGACAATCGAAGCTTCAGGGTCACACACATCCAACTTTATTTTTCGCATTAGGTATAACAATTTTCAGTTAATTTTTTTTCAATTATTTTAGATTTTTTGATATTTTATTATTTTTCGAGTTTAAGGTCATTGGGGTCAATGTCAAGGTTTTTAAACAACCAATATGAAGGTCGGAGTGATCATTATTAATTTTTCCTGAATTTTTAGAATTATTTTTCGAATTTTTGCAATTTTTCTAGATTTATTATGACTGTGTGGGGTTAGGTGAGGAGTTGGGGTGTTGGTTATTGTGAGTGCNTGAGGAAGGGGGGTAATGTTATATGTTACTCGATTTTTAGAATCGTTTCGAATTTATGCGATTTTTACTAGATTTTTTATGATTGTGGAGGTGGTGTTGATGGGTGTTGGGTGTTGGTTAGGGTGGTGGGGTTAGCAGGGAGAGGGTCTAGTAATGTTATATGTCCCTCGATTGTTAGAATTTTTCCAGTTTTTTGTAATTATTCTCTATTTTTATTATTGCCCATGGGGTGAGGCGTGGTAGTATTGCTTAGGGTGTATGGGAGATCGGAAGGGGAGGGCGAGGTAATGTCATATGTACCTAGATTTTTATATTATATTTAGATTTTTGCGATTGTTGTCAATATTTTTAGTGTTGGTTTCGCAGGTGAGTGTGGGAGTGTTGGCGAGTATGAGCAGAGAGGGGTGGTGTAACATTATATGTTCTTCAATTCTGAATTTTTTTTTTTTATTGAAAAATAATTTAAACAATTTTTTGGGGAAATTTTGTAATTTTTTGTGTTTAAGGTTAAGGTCACTGGTGTCAAGGTCAAGGTCACAAGTCAAATTCAAGGTGGCCAACATCCTACATGATGATCAGGTGACATCACACACGATGGCCTGTAGGCTGGAATGAGAGGCAGGAGATTCCTTTCCCCTCATCAGCCTGCAGCTTCTGTCCTCGGACCTACCAAACAATATTACTGCTGTCTTTTTCAATTAGCGAAAGCTTTTTAAGACATTTTATCTGCCTTCTTTCAGAATAAACTTTCGCCTTACGAACGTGCAATTACATCACATTTGTGCATACTAGCCCTATTAACGAAATGTGATAATGCCTTATCCGAGAATAACAAAAGACTTAGTAGTAACTCGAGCTTGGAGCAGGTATTCCACTTTATTCATACATATTATGAGTGAAATCTCAGTCTTATAGAAAAACTGAGTCAGTATTCAGCAGTGTAACTACTCCTGACTATTCACTCGGAATCGAGTATTTGCTTACAAATCGCTTAGTATGAGCAAGTTCTCAATATTCACTTTACCATTGTTATCCTTTTTTAAAACTTATAACTACTTTAAATAAGATGAGTTAGCATCGTGCATTTTTCTCTGCTTCTCAGCCACAATTGTTTACTTAAGCTTTCCGAATCTGAAAACAACTTTTGAGAGTACATTAGTACGTGAGTATTCCACATAATTCTCTAACGAAAATCAAGAATTATTCAGATGTCACCTGTAAATTAGAATATCAAACACCTGAATCGCGAGGTTACAATTAGAAACTCTGATTCGATAAACATAGGACCATACAACCGGAACCCACCAAATGGTTACTATTCAGATGTGTTTGGTATGGTGTGTTACAGAGGGACATTACTAGAGGGGATGTTTTATGTTAAAACCAGACAATACAGGGGTTGCAAGCATGGTAGGGATAAACATGTTTGGATCGGTTCCTGCGCCTCCGAGCCTGCAGAAATGGAGATCCAGCCAGCGCCGAGAGAAAGAATATAAGTACAATGTCAGTGCAGCAGTAAAGTTATTAAAACTTATTCCATGTGCTTTATTGTTTTACAAAGTGATCACTTTGAGCTGCCAACATATTTTTGGTTCTCCAGGCCAGATCGGTATCACAAATAAGTGTTTGCTGGTTCAACGCACGAATATTTTGCTCATCTGCCGTTCTTCGTACGTCGATGTGGTGAATAAGAGCCCATACTAGGTATTTTATTAAACATGAAACGGAACTTCTTCCCGGGCATGTATGCGCACATCTGGCCGCCTTACTGGCGTGAGACAGGAATCTGCGTGATACATGTCCGCGCACACCCAGCCACCCCGCCACCAGGGGGTAGAGCCATCTTGATGGGTCTTGATGGGATGCCTTAACTATCACTCATCCANACCCAGCCACCCCGCCACCAGGGGGTAGAGCCATCTTGATGGGTCTTGATGGGATGCCTTAACTATCACTCATCCATGCTAGTCATTTGTCACAACCACACGTAACACCTAACATGATTGTCGGAGTTCATATCTCCAATGCTGATGTTCAAGATCTACACTGAAGACACAGGTGAGTCAAACATTTTTACAGGCTTTCCAATCCCGAGTAACGATCCTACCGATGAGACACATAGTCCCTTGTAGCTATAAAAATGTAGGGATAAAATAGCAAATGTCCTAATAGATACCACACAGTTACAAATGTTAATTTTTTTCTCATGCAAACCTTTGCGATAAATTACAGCGAATCCCACAATATTGGTGAAATAAGTAATAGGTTGCATNACCCAGCCACCCCGCCACCAGGGGGTAGAGCCATCTTGATGGGTCTTGATGGGATGCCTTAACTATCACTCATCCACGCTAGCCATTTGTCACAACCACATGTAACACCTAACATGATTGTCGCAGTTCATATCTCCAATGCTGATGTTGAAGATCTACACTGAAGACACAGGTGAGTCAAACATTTTTACAGGCTTTCCAATCCCGAGTAACGATCCTACCGATGGGACCCATAGTCCCTTGTAGCTATAAAAATGGAGGGATAAAATAGCAAATGTCCTAATAGATACCACACAGTTACAAATGTTAATTTTTTCTCATGCAAACCTTTGCGATAAATTACAGCGAATCCCACAATATTGGTGAAATAAGTAATAGGTTGCATGNTTTTTTCTCATGCAAACCTTTGCGATAAATTACAGCGAATCCCACAATATTGGTGAAATAAGTAATAGGTTGCATGCTCTTCCTGATTTGTGGTCGCGTTTTGATGAGATCCTATTAAACCAAAAATATGACGATGGTGATACTGATCACATGGAACACAGAGCTGAATTTAAAAACATGTTTTATTGAATCATTGTCTTTCTGGAAACACTATGGACAAAAATGTAAGCTGAAATTGAATACATCAATAGGTAGACTAATCAGCAGTGTCCCACATCCAATCAAAGCTATCTTGTACCATTCCCAGCAGTAAATATACCCACATTTTCTGGCGACTTCATAGCATGAATACAATTCAGGGACACATTCAAGGGGTTGATTGTTGACAACAAAGCTCTTCCGGATTTACAGAAACACCACTTCTTAATCTCGTCTTTGAATAGCGAATCTGGCAGTCGCTAAACCAGCATTATAATAACCTTAAACAAATAGCAGCCAAATATGTATCAGAATTGTTAGCACCTCCTGAGTTCTGTAAGAAGTCGGGTTCAAAACTACGACAGATAGTCAGTCATGTCATATGAAATTTAATTGCTTTAACTAGCTTACCAGTTGCTATACCTCTCCATGAAATACTTATAATGCACATTTTACTTAATCACACAGAAGACAACACATGAAAGGAATATAAACATGAAACTGCATTTTGTGAATTTCCTATCTTGGGAGAACTGTTAACATTGCTGGAATTAGAGTGCCAGGCATTAGAGCTCATCCAATCAGAACAAGACTCGAGATGCAATTATAGCAAGAGCACAACTCGATCAGAATTAAANAGGCATTAGAGCTCATCCAATCAGAACAAGACTCGAGATGCAATTATAGCAAGAGCACAACTCGATCAGAATTAAAAGCTAGGCAAGTCAGCACCTTTAAACAAACTAACACATTTGTGGCAACAAATGATGATCAGTGACAATTTTGTAACATAGATCATTTGATTTACAAATGTAATTTGCTCGCAATATAACAGCACCACAAGTGTAGTAAAGAACAACCTGTGATTCAATTGCCTGCAAATGTTCCACTATCAANTTCGCAATATAACAGCACCACAAGTGTAGTAAAGAACAACCTGTGATTCAATTGCCTGCAAATGTTCCACTATCAATCCCAATGTCGTTCCAGCCACTGTAGGAAATTCAACATGTTGCATCACACATTACTACATCGTGAAATACAGGCGATGCCCCAGAATCAAATCAGCACATATTAGATCAAGGTGATGGCACTGAAGCACAAGCGCCTGAAATTTGAACAGGTTTTGGGCCAGGTTCATCAGGTATTTACCGCAACTTGAATACCAAAGATAACACTAAAATATTATTGTCAAGAGCTATACTAAAANAGGTTCATCAGGTATTTACCGCAACTTGAATACCAAAGATAACACTAAAATATTATTGTCAAGAGCTATACTAAAACTACACGATAGTAGAGGAATGTTGCACCCCTGCCATGCCCTGTTGGACTCTGCATCACAAGCTAACATCATAATAGATTACTTGACTACATTACTGAATCTTCGAAAGTTATTTGAAAAAGTGTCAATACAAGACATTGTTGGTGTCAGTACACAAGCAACACATAATATCAAGTTGAGCTGCTTTCCAATACTGGCAACGTCAAGGCAAATATAAAGTGCGCAATATTAAATACAAATAACTTATAATGTTCCAGCAGTTTCTATTGACACCCAAGTATAGAACCTCCCATGTGAGATTGTGATAGCAGATTATGAGTTCGATCAACCTGCAAGAATTGTTTTGCTCATTGCAGCTGAACCTTTCAGACAATTTTAGAGGAACAAAAGAACCAGATGAAGCTGTTGCCCCATACTTCAGGAAACAATGCTAGACTACATCATGTCTGAATGTTTAAGTATAAAAGGGGAGAAGTCATCCCCCCTGTTGTCTATGAATACTACCTAGACGAGACTTATTGCTGGGCAAGAGAATACAACAGCTTTGGGAAATAGAAGATTTAGATCAGCTTCCCCATTCTAAAGAAGAAATTCAATATGACGAGCCCTTTGCAACCAATATTACAAGGGAATCAAGCGCCAGACACACTGTCTGATTACCACTAAACCAAAATTGACTTCAGCTGGGGAATTCATGTGATCATCCACTCAGAAGGCTGCATCAGCTAGGATTTCGACTTCATAGGCAACCAGAAATTTGCATGGCTAACAATGAATTTATGCAAGAGTATGCATTTTTGGGTCATATATCGGAGATAGAAAAACATTCGTGGGGAACAACAAATCACATGCTACTACCACATCATACAGTGGTGAAAACTTAAAGTTCAACAACCAAGACAAGAGTGTTATTTGATACATCTGCGAGAAAAACTACTGGTGTAACACTCAATGACAACCTTTCGGTTAGAGCTACAATACAGCAAGACCTGTACTTAATTGTCGTGCAATTCAGAACACGTGAAGTAATCTTCACTGCAGACATCGTGAAGTTGTATAGGCAGATCAGGGTGGGTCCTAAAGATACTGGCATGCAGAAGACTCTTTGGGGATACTCTCAAGACGATCCTTTAAAGAGTTGTGAGCATTTTGCTGTTACATATGGGACAGCATCCACACATTTCTTGTCAACTTGGCATCAACAACAGCTAGCTGAAGACGAAGTCATTCAGTACCCCAATGCAGCAGAAGCTTAAAAGGGAATATTATGTAATTGATGTACTGTGTAGAGTGAAAACAGCGGAGAAAGCTCTACATATACAGCAACAATTGATTCAACTTCTTGATTCTGGAGGTTTTCTCTCCGAAAATTTTGCTACAATCATACAGTCATGCTGTAAGTGATTCCATTCAAAGATACAGGAAACCAGTTACCCCATTTTTTCGAACGTTCAGCTGAGGCCAGAGTACTTGGTCTGATATGGCAATCATCAACGGACACATTTCACATAGCAAGCTAGTACCAAACATCACCAGTGAGTGATGTCCATGATATCAAGACAGATGTCACCAAATGTGAATTTTAATCCACAGTTGAATCCATATTTAACCCCCAGAGGTTGATTAGTCCAGTGGTTATGTGCTACAAAATGTATCTGCAACAACTCTAGTCCCATAATTTGGGTTGGTATAAAACTCTTCCAGTAAAGTTTTCACTGCAGTGGCAGGTGTTCTACATAACACTACTGGCAGTCAGTAACATTGAAGCTGGGAGGAATGTATTAGTCAAAGGCCCTGTCTGTGACATACAACTTCATGAATTCTCAGATTCCAGCAAACATGCATATGGTGCTTGCCTTTATATATGTTCTGTCTCGGTAAAGGATGACATCACAGTAAGATTTTTATGTTCTATATCATGGGTTGCACTATTCATACACATCACTATTCCATGTCTTGAACTATGTGGAGCAGTGCTACTTGCTGACTTGTTAAATAAAATATTACCGTTCCTATGACTTAATATTTCTAGCATCACAATGTGGTCAGATTCCACGATTGTTCTTTCTTGGGTGGCTTCCCCAGCCACTACGTGGAAGCCATTCCTTACAAACGTAGTTGCTTACATCCAAAAGTAAAAAAAAGGTAGTAAATGGAGACACATACGATCGCAAGACAAACCAACTGATTTGATTTCTAGAGGAGTCGACCCAAAAATTTTAGCAACTCGCGTTTGTGGTGGCATGGTCTGATATGGCTTCAGCATAAAACAGAGGAGTGACCTTCCACAGAGCTTCAAGTTCAAGAAGGTGAACTTCTAGAACAGTCAACTCCAGTAACGTCTGTTGTTCTCTTGCAACCTACTACAAATTAGTTGCAGTATAGGCCGCAACAACATTCCTCACTATCCCGTCTGAAAAGAGTCACTGCTTATGCGTAGTATTTTATTTCCAATGCCAGACATCCTCTGAATAAGGTGACAGGGTGATTGTGTGCCAAAGAGCTATGTAATGGCCTGCAAAACTCTATTTGGGTAGCTCAACATGAGAGTTTTCCACTGGAAATACATGACATGCAGGAAACCAATACAGTCAATTCTAGGAGCGAATTATGGAATTTGAACATATTCAAATATTCAAGTGAGTGTTTGCTCATAATTACAGCTGAAACTATCTATCTTATTCATGCTGGGTCACCACTGCTAATACCATCACTGCACCAGGAGTTCTAGATACAAAAATCTGCCAAAATATTCATGCTGTCATTCACAAATGTGTACAATGTGTAAGGCTAAGAGAAGTAGGTACTCGAAGCTAATGGGTGTGTTAGCTACCATTAGAGTTCAACCAGCATTTGAATTTCTTATTAAAGGAATAGATTATGCTGGACCCAAGTTACTGAAGGCTGGCGGGATGAGAAGAAAGACTGTGGTAAAGTGTTACATAGCTGCCTTTGTTTGTTTCGCCAAAAAGGCAATAAAATTAGAGAATGTTAACTCTTTTACTTCTGATGCATTTGTATCATTACTCTGAATGTTCATAGCTCGTCGATGCTAGGCCCTAAATTGTACAGTGATAATGCTTCTAATTTCATTAGTGCCCACAAAGAACTACAACAACTCAGGAAGATCTTCTTAAGAGAAGATTTCAGTAGAGTGCTGAATGGGTTTGCAGCATCAGAAGGGATCATACGGCACTTTATACTACTAAGTGCACCTCACTTTGGCAGCCTGTGGGAGGCCAAAGTAAGGTCTCTTAAACACCATCTGCACAGGATGGCAGGAAAATCTCTTCTCACCTTTGAAGTGTTGACTACGCTATTGCTCAGATAAAAGCATGCCTAAACTCCAGACCACTAACAGTCTTGTCAGATGATCCTAATGATGGTAGTTACCTCAGTCCTGGACATTTCCTAATTGATGGTCCACTTATGTTCTTTTTTGAGCCTGACTTGTCTGATGTACCAATGAAGCAGATAACAAGAGGCAACAAGTTCAGCGAGGAGCCCAGCAGATATAGACCCGGTGGCGAATGATTATCTGAAATCTCTTCAGCAAAGAGGGAAATGTATGTCGCGCACATCAAACATCAAAACAGGGATGGTAGTCCTGGTGAAAGAAGGCAACATGTTCCCACTTGCATGGAGACTTGAAGTCTTTGTGGAAAACCTGCCTGGAGATGATGCTTAAGTCAGAGTAATTAATGCAAATACCTAAGCAGGAACTCTGAAAATACCTGTTCATAAACTTGGCATTGCAGATATCGAATAATGTAATTTGTGTATATCGTTTTTCCACATGTTGACTGTTTGTATGTGCCTTATGTTCAATGTGAATTTTTCCTCTCAATTTTGAAACAAGTGTTTCAAAGGGGCGGAGAATGTTCAGAAGTGTTTGGTCTGTTGTGTTATAGATAGACAATACTAGAGATGAAGTATTCTGTTGTAACCAGACAATACAGGGCTTACTAGCATTGTGGGGGGAGAGGATGTTGGACCAGTTCCTGCACCTCTCAGTGAGCAGGAAAGGATGGGCATTAGTGCGGTGTAGTCCACAGAGTAAGGAAGGGAGAAAGGCGGCACTCTTATGTTATGCTGTCCTGTTTATTTTCATTTAAATCTGGGTTTGTGGGAGAAGGAGGGAAGGTTAAAATCGTACGATCGTACCAACCACACCACCCCATTTAAAAAAAACTAAACTCATTTAAATATTATGCACTCAGTTTTGTACTTGAAAATTTATTCCATAGGCCAGTTTTAAGCACGTTTGCCAAACTGCAAGGCTTTTACCTTCTTTTAAGCTTGGTTGCTAATTTGTATGAAAAACTGTCGCTTTTTATTTTTTGCAGAACGCACACACTATTGTGCTAGTGTTTCGGTTCCAAAAACGTGTACATGCATCGTTTCTTATTTATAATGTAGTACCTTAGGCGAACAAGTTGTAACAGTATGGGCACCCATATCTTGCATTTCTGTCCTGTCTCATTTGAGTCATTTATTTTCAAAACCAGATACATCACAAAACCATAATTTGTCAGGAGACAGAAAAAACTGTATAACCGTATTGTATAAATATTAAAGAATGTGGCTATCATATCATGTAGGTACAAAATGGATACATATTCATGGAGAATATGAACTTCACTGACATTATGGTTTAAGAAATATTTAGGATTATAATATGGATGTATCTGGTTTTGAACAGATATGTTGAATGTATCTGGTGTTGCAACAAAACAAACATTTGTTAGCACTACGTATTCTTGAAACTGTACAGGTCTACAAAGCCCAAAAGGAATACCATTGTTGAATAAACACTGGTACTGGTGTTAGTTGAATGCCTAAATGGAGAACATTGTTGAACATGAATAAACAATCAAATCGTCAACCTTGTAGGTCACTCTGCAATAAGAGCACCAAACAATCAAATCGTCAATTCCACACGCCTTTTGGGAACAATCGTCTTTGTCCTTAGTACTTACATTATCTTCTACGGACTCTGCATTGACAGCGTGCATTTAAACAATGTTTTTGAAATAAGGTAGGGACCCTAAAAACAACCAGTCATCACAAAAATGTTTTGCAGGCAGGTCTGAAACGACTCGTAACTTCAACGGAGCGATTTACTACACTCCAGGAGGAATTTAAGAAAGAGACCTCACATCCTCGATTCGTTTCAACGATTTGCAAACACTTTTGTAACATCCTATCTCACTTCAATAAGGAACTTCGCCCTTAACAAGAACATCATATCCCTTTGAGGTTCTCTTGAAAATAAACCCTTTGCAGGGATTAAACTTGAAGTGCCATTGGGCAGAAGGACGCACTGTGTTACGAACTGTACTTTTCAAATCAAATTATCTTACAGCAAGAGGAATAACAGTTCCAAAGATGGCATACATATTGGTATATTCCTTTAAATCAATTATTACTTCATTTCCCTTTATTTCTTTTTCTATGCGTGCAAATACACGATATTCATGGCGTTGCCTCTTTCGTGGTCCATCCGTGGATTCCACTGCATTACATTCCATATTGAAAACACACAAAGCAATTGCGTATTTAACAACACTTGTTTCCCAGCAACATTGCTACATGCGTATGCAACTTTCCACTGCAGAGAACAACTGCTACAAGCGGGAATATAATGATGTGCAGTAGCACACAGCGCNGTGCGTATGCAACTTTCCACTGCAGAGAACAACTGCTACAAGCGGGAATATAATGATGTGCAGTAGCACACAGCGCATGGCGCGGTAATGTATGTATCTGGTTTTTCATGTGAAAAGCTACAACTCTGGTATTTAAACTAACCCTTTATTTCAAACGCTAATAACAACGTGATGTAGCTAGTTGTGAAACTTTATTTTCTCAGAGGGTGATAGAGACCGTTATGGGCTAACGAAATCCAGCGACAACTCAATTCTGAAAATAAAAGTGATGTATCTAGTTTTGCAACTATGTCTATACAGCACATTTTAACCCACCGTAATTTTCAAAATTTACATGAAACACGCGAACACAAATGTACACTATATGCACTCGTATTAATAAGTTATGCCACCAAAACTAAACTAAAACTCACAATATAAGTGCAAATAGTAAATAAAGCTAAAAATTAAAAGTGATTTCAACACAATTTGTTAAAACGAGGATAATGTTTAATACTGACGTTATACAGATGAATAATTATCATTAAAATTTAATTCGTATAACAAATTAAATTATTCGGTTGAGTTATGTTGATGTTGGTATAGAGTGAGTATGGCATTTTCAATAACGGCAGCATAGGGCGTATTCAGTGTAACCCCCCTGATGTAGTCAGTGTGGCAGTAAAGTTACTCAACTTATTCCATGTGTTTTATTCTTTTACCAGGCGATCAGTTTGAAAAACTAACAGATACTTATCAGACGAACTGAAACTGGGAAATTGCAGTAACAATTTTTGTTTCTTAAACCCATGTAACATAAGAAACTAGGGTAAAGCAACTATTTAAAAAATATACATATCTCGAAAGAAAAATTTATTTCAATGTGAATTAAAGTATTGTTTTCTCCCCCCAAAATCTTTCTTTTTCCCCATGATTGTACGTTAAAGTGGAATAATATTGACATTGCTGAGAACCAATCCCAGAAAACTTCAATGTATGAAAACTATGTTTTGTTCACCTGGGATTTTAGTCAAAATGTCTTACGAATTTAGCATCACGGACACAAAGTCAACACTCTCGTAAACTTTAAAAATCGTTTTTCATATTCACTATATTCATTCCCTCTTATTTAAATGACCAGTTTTATCAAACAAGTTAATTCATTTATTTAAGTAGTATTCATGCGAATTAAAATGTTATTTAGCGAATTACGATGCATACATCTACATAAATGTATGACAATCGTTAATACAATTAACTAAAGTTTTCTAAATGTGCATAAGATTATTCATTGTCCTCAATTTCGATTAATTCGTTTTAGTAAATAAGTTATATTTTAATTTAACAATGCATCTACTTACCTTAAATATTAATGCGGTGTAGTAAATAACTGCATCTATACCACTCATTTGTTCAAAAAACATAAGGCCAATAGCAATGGCGAGAAGTTTCAAATTGTGTTTCTTAAACAGGTCCCAAGTATTTCCAGTGTTCTTTATATACTGGTTATGGCTATCTCGAATGCTCTGGAGTTCTAGGTCAATGTTAGCGTCTTTGCTTCTAAGCCACTCCAAAGCAGTACGGGCTTCTGTAATTTTATCTGAAACAACACATTACCTTATACATTTATAATAATAAAATTTTATTCTATTATGCTATTCAAATATTTTTGTGCCCCAGTATAAATAAAAATACTGAGTGCATNATAATAATAAAATTTTATTCTATTATGCTATTCAAATATTTTTGTGCCCCAGTATAAATAAAAATACTGAGTGCATAACACCCCCAAAAGATCCTTGCATAGCAAGAATTATTTGATCGGTCATCTTCTGTATTACCTGCACACAAAGTTTGAAAAACAGTTATTAAATCACAGATATAATACTAGGCTCAAGCATAATCTTAATTTACCAATGTTTGGAAGGTCTTTTAGTTACCGGACATGTAGACTCTGGAATGATATGCCAGACAAAATCAGGGAGCTACCCCGCCGGGAATCGAGCCCAGTTCGCCTAGGTGGGAGGTGAGTAGTCTGACCACTACACCACCGCTACCCTGGGAAGACCAGAAAATATACGTTATGACAAAAAGCTAATTACAAGCAAACGATGTGCCACTATAAGCTAGTACATAATATTATTTTAACACTTTTTCGCAAAACTTTTTCTACGAGCACTTATAGTAACTAGTGTGAAAAATAAGATTGTTGAAGTGGGTAAACGAATGGTGTTTAGAGTTTTGAATTATTATTAATATTTTCATTGGTATTTTTTATTATTTACTGCAACTTTTTCCTTCCCAGTTATACGTTTTCTCAGAATTTTTTCTGAAAAATTTTGTGTTCAGGGTTGTCCCAAGTTCAATGTCACGTGATCCAATATGGTTGCATCATAGTCAAGGTTACCTTAGGTCAAAGTCTTAACACTTTGCTGACCCACGCGGCCTTAGGAGCCAACGCTGGAACCCTCCTTTTCCTACGATATACATTCCATAGAAAAACCTCGTAAGTGAGTCGTTAGGAAATATGCAACAATAAAGTTTGTAATATGTAAACGGAATTCGCATTAAAAATAGAGACCAAAGACAACTATTCTTTGGTCTTTATTTTTTGTTCTAATATAGGCGATGACTACGGAGGTGTGATCCGAGATCCGCCATTCGAATACTGACGCCAGTTTCTGAACCTTACTAGACTTATCACAAACAACTTCAGACACGGTATCAGAATTAACATATTTCGTTAGTATTTATTAGATTACTCTTGTAGGAAATACGTCGCATTCAGTACCCCTTTGAGTCAATATGAGTTCACGTGCATACGCATGGTAGCAATTTTCAACAATCATGCTATTTCTACAGTTCTTTGTGGTAATCTGTTTGGTTTGAAATACAAATGTGTGTTTAATTATGTTGACGATATAACTGTCAACAGTGAAGACTTTAAATGTCATTTGTCTCACATACATCAAGTGCTAGTTAGGATGCGCGAGGATAGTTTGACTGTAACTCCGGGCAAAGTTTCTTCAGGTTCGAGGGAGAATAAATTTCNCTAGTTAGGATGCGCGAGGATAGTTTGACTGTAACTCCGGGCAAAGTTTCTTCAGGTTCGAGGGAGAATAAATTTCTTGGGCATGTATCGTGTGTCGGTCGGGTGCTTATTGATAATGAGCGCGTCGCCCCCATTATGAATTTTCCAAGATCTCGAACTTTAAGGGACGTACATAAGTTTTTAGGTTTAATGGGACATTATTCCAGCTTCATTGAATGATTTTAGAAGTTGGCAATCCCCTTACATTTTATAAAAAATAAGGGTGTACAGTTTTATGTGGGGGTTCTGAACAATAACATGCTATTCGATCTTTAAAAAGGAAGCTTTAATCACCACCTGCAATGAGCCCCCTGGTTTTGTAGTAGTTTGATACTTCCTCTATTGCGATAGGCATCACCTCAGGTCATTGGGTGGGCAGGAGTATAGCTCCAGTTGCTTTTGCCAGCTGATAATTGACTGAAGCTGAACGTAGTTTAAGGATATATGAAAAGGACACCTGGAATGATTATTTGGAATTTAAAAATTAGTTTAATATATCGAGCATGATGAATGCCATATTTTCGCCGACAATAAAGTTTTAAGCTAGGTGTTAAATCATCCTAACCAACTGGATAAATTAGGACACTGGGCACTTATTTAACTTATTTCCGCTTTAAGGCGCGCCATATTAATGGTTCTGATAATCATGTCGCTGACGCTCTTACGCCCGTGTTTGATATAAAGATAATTGAGGGAGAGGTTGAGGAGAGCAAGGTATCATTGGGTTTAGTTCAGAGTTTTCCTGAGGGTTTTGTTCAGTTGATCACCGCCCTAATAAGTGGTCCATGCATCGAGCCGCGACAATGATCGGGTGCTGTTCTGGACAAACAGCAGAGGTTGGGTAACTACTCTGGCCCAGGCCACTTGCATGACTGAGTATGAAAGTCACAGCATTTGTGGGAGCGTGTGTCCAAGCGCATTAACGTTTCAGATTGGGGACATTTTCTAGTCAACTTTGGTAAGAACTGAGGCCATCTGCATTGACAGGGAGTGAACACTGCTTCCCACCCGCTGGGCAGTTGAGGGATGATAAGGCTTGATTACTAAGATAGCCACGTTAAGTGATAAAAAATNCTGCTTCCCACCCGCTGGGCAGTTGAGGGATGATAAGGCTTGATTACTAAGATAGCCACGTTAAGTGATAAAAAATGAATGGCCCACGACTATGATAATGAATTAGTGTATATGCTGGTTGTTTTTTTTAACAACACCAACGTACTCCGGTAGGTTATTCTTCAGGAAACTATATGTCGAATATAAGTAGTATGAAATGGTTATTTTAAAGACAGCTACATGCCAGGGAGCCAGGAGCCATCGAACCTTGATAAGAAAACGTCAACAGCATGCGTTTGCATCCCAGTGCAATGGTAGCCATCTTGGCAGCCAGTGCCGAAACCAACTGCTATATCATTCCATTTCGATGGCAGCCATTTTGTTTTTAAAAATTAATTTTAAAATTTCTTAAAAATTGTTTTTAAATAAAAATTTATTTTTCAAAAATTTTTGAAATTAAATTTTTTAAGGGTAAAAAATTAACATTTCAAAACTTTAAAAATTTGTTAACATTTCAAAAGTTAAAAAATTTATATTTAAAAACTGAAAAAAAAATTCTAGAACATTTCATGGCGGGCATATTTGTTTATACCACGGCCATGGCTCCCTGTGATGAACCCAACTTGCCATTAAATGGCCCGAGGCTACGAGCAGCATCTCCTATTATTCATATGAATTGATTAATAGCTATTTGCCGTATAAATACTGCGATTTAATACGTGCATGTCTGGTTTATATAATGGATATTGAACAAACTAATTATTATTATTCGTAAGAATTCATGAAATACTGTTACAGTATCAATATATTTGATTTCACACTGTCATTGGTGNCTGCTTCCCACCCGCTGGGCAGTTGAGGGATGATAAGGCTTGATTACTAAGATAGCCACGTTAAGTGATAAAAAATTAATGGTCCACGACTATGATAATGAATTAGTGTATATGCTGGTTGTTTTTTTTAACAACAGCAACGTACTCCGGTAGGTTATTCTTCAGGAAACTATATGTCGAATATAAGTAGTATGAAATGGTTATTTTAAAGACAGCTACATGACAGGGAGCCAGGAGCCATCGAACCTTGATAAGAAAACGTCAACAGCATGNGACAGGGAGCCAGGAGCCATCGAACCTTGATAAGAAAACGTCAACAGCATGCGTTTGCATCCCAGTGCAATGGTAGCCATCTTGGCAGCCAGTGCCGAAACCAACTACTATATCATTCCATTTAGATGGCAGCCATTTTGTTTTTAAAAATTAATTTTAAAATTTCTTAAAAATTGTTTTCCAATAAAAATTTATTTTTCAAAATTTTTTGAAATTAAATTTTTTAAGGGTAAAAAAATTAACATTTCAAAACTTTAAAAATTTGTTAACATTTCAAAAGTTAAAAAATAGATATTTAAAAACTGAAAAAAAAATTTCTCGAATATTTCATGGCGGGCATATTTGTTTATACCACGGCCATGGCTCCCTGCGATGAACCCAACTTGCCATTAAATGGCCCGAGGCTACGAGCAGCATCTCCCATTATTCATATGAATTGATTAATAGCTGTTTGCAGTATAAATACTGCGATTTAATACGTGCATGTCTGGTTTATATAATGGATATTGAACTAACGAATTATTATTATTCGTAAGAATTCATGAAATACTGTTACAGTATCAATATATTTGATTTCACACTGTCATTGGTGNGAATTATTATTATTCGTAAGAATTCATGAAATACTGTTACAGTATCAATATATTTGATTTCACACTGTCATTGGTGCCGCGGTGAAAGAGTGGCTAGACACACAGTATCTTTCAGCGTAAAATATATGATTCTTTAATAGCACAAAATATTTTTTTCTCAGGTATACATGATAGATATTGAAGCATGAACTCTTCACTTGTGTAATGTATGCACTGGCGTATAACTTGTTTCCTTTACAAGTTTTTTCCACAATAAAATAAGTATTTAAATAAAATTCATTCTTTAATAGCACTTAATATTTGTCTTAGGTTAATGTAATGGATATTGAAGCACACTTGTATAATATGTGTTGGTTGGTGCATGTGTATAACTTGTATAGTATCTCAGGTTTAATAAATATTCATATAAAATTATTACATTCCTTTGCAGTATATTACACTGTGAGATCTATATTTTCTCAGGCGTATGTGTTAGATATTGAAGCATGAACTGGACACTTGTTTTCTTTACAAGTTTATATAATGTATGAGAACAAAGAAACAAATTCTTCACATGTAAAATGAATGGGAAGTAACAATATATCAGATGTAATGCATACATTTCTCAAGTTATACATATGTAGTATTCATATGTAAAATGTATTGGAAGTATCAATGCATTTGATGTAATACTTTTCAGTTTCTTCCAGCATAGGAAGTAAAGACGTGTGTTGAAAAAAAACCCGTGGCCTCAGCCAGAAGATAAGCGACAGTGGCTCTAAGCCAACAGATAGGTTAACGAGGTGTCTCCATATCAACAGTGAAAAAAAAATATTCCCAGACACGACAGGCGTTAAGTTATCGGACCCCGTTAAAAAATAATTATGTTCTGACACAACAACACGAGAGTCCGCTTCCAAAGAGGCAGGCTGCGTCGCAGTCGCTCACTATAGTCCCAAAAAAATTAAACTAAGTATTTGGTAATTATACATACATAAATAATGCTGATTACTGATTTGCATATCATTGCAATGGAGATCGTGCAGCAGCGAACCACGCTTCCTGTGCAGATCAGTGGTGTTGACGAAAATGAAATAAACTGCTTTAAATCACATCATGGAAAGTTATTACCGGGAATCGTACAAGCTATTATAGCCGGGACGAGCAATTGTGGCAAAACATACGTGCTTATCAGCTTCCTAGAGGAACCCAATGGGCTTAGATTCGAAAATATTTACCTATATAGAAAATCGCTTCAACAGCTATGTAAAATCCCTCAATATACGTCGCGAACACTGCCGCGAACCATGAAGAGAGCTACGAAATATTATGCAAAGCATGATGCAGGTTATGCCATGAAGAAATATGGGACGAGGCATGGAGTTGCCTCCATTTTCGCCCATGAGTTTTCATGATATTTTGTGGGGGATAATTTATTCGCCCATTGGTCAATGGTGCCTCGTCACATATTTCTTCATTACATGGCTCGTATCATGCTTTGAGGAATATTTCGTTGCTCTCGTCATGGTTCGTGGAAGTGTTCGCGACATGCTTTGAGGGTGTTATGTAGCTCGCGACATGATTCGCGAAGCGCTTCTCATAATTCCCGATACTCACTTCTTGATTCGCTCCATGATCGCAGTGGGTGAGATGTTTTACGAATTTTTTGCGAATTTAATACGATGTTTCACGAAGATTTATAGGTATTGTGCTACTTTTTTCTATATTGGACATCATCAAATGTTGGCATGGATGATTGGTATGGTCGGCTGGTATTGTTGGTTGGTCTCGTTCATTGTTCTAGACAGTTTGGTAGAAGTTGGTCTGTGCAGGAGCCTGTCTTGGGTGGTCATTCTTGCATGGAGTCAGACTCGGGTGGAGTCAGTCGTTTGCCAATATGGTTGTTCGGTGTGGTTGGCTAGTATGGCCCTTTGGTATGGTCAGTTGTGAGTGAGATGATTTACGAAGTTTGCGCGACGTTTTATGCAGAGACTTGTAAAGTTTAAAGAAAACTTCAGAAAATTTTGCGAAGGTTTGCGAAAATTTTGCAGATATTTGTGACGATTTTATAAGATTTGCGAATATTTTGCGAAGTGTTCTAGTCAGTTTGGCAGGTAATCGTCTCAGCAGATGCCAGTCTTGGGTGGANGATTTGCGAATATTTTGCGAAGTGTTCTAGTCAGTTTGGCAGGTAATCGTCTCAGCAGATGCCAGTCTTGGGTGGAGTCATTCTTGGGAGGAGTCAGTATTGAAGGGAGTTTGTTTTGGGTGGAGTCAGTCTTGGGTGGGATCAGCCCTTGGCCAGTATGTTTGGTTGGTGTGGTTGGCTGGTCCAGATCGTTTGATGGTTGGCCTCGATGGATGGTATGGTTGTCTGGTATGGCTGGCTAGTAATGATCAGTCTGTATGGTAGGTCAATCTGGTCGGTTGGTTGGTCTGGTTGCCTGGTATGGTCATTTTGCATGGTTAGCTGTAAGCCACATGGTTTGCGAATATTTCGCTAATATTTGCGAATATTTGGCAAANATGGTCATTTTGCATGGTTAGCTGTAAGCCACATGGTTTGCGAATATTTCGCTAATATTTGCGAATATTTGGCAAAGATTTGAGCAGATTTTTCGAAATTTTTGCGCGAAGAGGTTAGCTATGCGATTTGTATTCGGTGACTTTTTCTGAGATCAGTTTTCATCGTCTTTTGGTACAGATAGAATTTCTTGTCCATTTTTCTATTCAGTTTGGCAGGAATTGGTCTCGTCAGGAGCCGTTCTTTATTGGAGTCAGTCTTGGTTGCAGTCAGTCATTAGCTAGTATGGATGGTTGGTATGGATCATTGGTCTGGTTGGTTGGCCTGGTCGGCGGGTGTAGCACTTTCGTATGAACCTTAATTACGAACTGCATATATAGTAAGTTTGTATGACTGGTCGGCATTAAGGNGGGTGTAGCACTTTCGTATGAACCTTAATTACGAACTGCATATATAGTAAGTTTGTATGACTGGTCGGCATTAAGGTTGTTATGGTTGCCTAATCTTGTTGGTCATTAGGCTGGACAGTTGGAATGGTTATTTAGTATGGGCGGTTCGAATGGTTTTGGGGTGTGGTCGACTGGCATTGCAGTTTCGTAATTTAAGCTGGTATTGCTGGCTTGTATGGTTGGCTTGTATGGTTGGCTCGTATGTCTCGTGAATGCCTGGTATGATTCGTTTGTATGGATGGTTAGTACACCGAAGAGCCAAAAAAACTGGTACACCTGCCTAATATCGTGCAGGGCCCCCGCGAGCACGCAGAAGTGCCGCAAGACGACGTGACATGGACTTGACTAATGTCTGAAGGTATGCAGAACGCAATTTACACCATGAATCCTGCAGGGCAGTCCACAAATTCATAGGAGTGCGAGGCGATGGAGATCTCTTCTGAACAGCACGTTGCAGAGGCATCCCAGATATGCTGAATAATGTTCATGTATGGTGTTTTAGGTGGTCAATTGAAGTGTTTAAAGTCAGAAGAATGTTCCTGTAGCCACTCGGTAGCAACTCTCGATGTGTGGGGTGTCACATTGTCCTGCTGGAATTGTCCACGTCCGTCGGAATGCACAATGGACATGAATGGGTGCAGGTGATCGAACAGGATGCTTACGTATCTGTCACCTGTCAGAGTCGTATCTAGACGTATCAGGGGTCCCATTTCACGCCAACTGCACATGCCCCATACCATGACAGAGCCTCCACCAGCTTGAACAGTCCCCTGTTGACATGTAGGGTCCATGGATTCATGAGGATGTCTCCATACCCGTACACGTACATCAACCCGATACAATTGAAAACGAGATTCATCAGA
>NQII01003620.1:223308-276974 GCA_002778355.1 Clitarchus hookeri | reverse complement strand
CAGTACGTCAGTAGAGCAGCCCAGGGGAGACGACGACACCCAGCGGGCCTTTGCCAAAGGCCGCCCATCGCCGGAGCTCACCTTCCACAGCTGACATCATATCAGCAAGAGTTAAGTATACAATCACCGTCAAGAGAAGCCCCCCTCCATCACGAAGTCGTTAGCAGTCAATCCGAGTAACCAAATTATTACAGTACCACACCTCTCAAGTGCTGATGTATTTTATTTGTGTTGAATTCGAGACAATATATTCGTCCTTCAAAATGAAATAGTCAAAGTCTACATTATTGCAAACCCCTTAACCTTCAGGCATCATATAGTCTGTGTCACTAAACATTAACAAAAGACCCTACATACATTAATACATTTTGGATGAGTTATACTGTTTTAAGTAAACAGCTGGTATGGATGATTCANTAACAAAAGACACTACATACATTAATACATTTTGGATGAGTTATACTGTTTTAAGTAAACAGCTGGTATGGATGATTCATGTGGTTTGTATGATCCATTCGTATTGTTGGGAGGCATTATTGGATCATATGTCTGGCTGGTAACTTATGGTTGATTCCTATGGACGGTCTTGCTCATTGGTATCCCCAGTCCGTATTGCTGGGTTGTTGGTCTGGTTGGGTGGAATGGATGTTTGATATTTATGATTCATATGTTCGGTTTGTATTGCCAGCTAGTATGACTCGTTCATATGGTCGGCTGTTATGGTTGGTTCGTAAGTGGGCTGGTATGGATATTTCGTATGGTCAGTCTCAATGGATAGTTGGTATGGTCGGATGGTTTGTCTGGTTGACTGGAATGGTCCTTTGGTATGATTAACTGTAGGTGATATGTTTTGGGAAGATATGTAAAGATTTAGCAAAGATTTGCGAAGGGTTTGAGATTTGATAATTTCATTTTTCTTTTTGCAATTTTTTTCAATTTTTTTTATTATTGGGAGGTGTTTAGTGAAGTGTGGGGGTATTTATTATGTTTTGTATGATGAGCAGGGGAGGGTGGGTAATGTTAAATTTTACTCTATCTTAACACTTTTTTCGATTTGCAATTTTTCTCGATTTATTATGACTGGAAGAAGGGGTGGAGGTGGTGATCGTTGGGAGGACTTTGGTGAGAGTGGAACAGGGGATGAGGGCATGGTAGGTGCAGAATATTGGATGGGGAGGGAGCTAGGTCTGAGGATCCGCCTGATCTGCTGGACCTGGCTCTGAGCCTCGAATGCGCTTTTACAGCTCTAGGGATTAAGTGGCTCATTCCGCTAAGAGTCTCTAATCTGCTTGCTCGTCTGAAGACTTTTAGGCTCTTGCATGTTTCCATTTTCTTTTTTTGAAAATATTTTGATGAAAAAATTAATTTTTGTGTAAAATAATTTATTTCTCTAGTGATTTTTGAGCGAAAAAGGCAATTTTGTAAATAACATGGCCGTGCCAGGCCCCCAGGCTCTGCCTCCGGCTATGATATGGCATGCGAATCCTCCGGCCTCCAACTACTAGAATCTGGCAAGTGAAGGAACTCTACACTTAACAAAATGCTGGCTGGAAAACATGCGTCACACATAGACTGGACTACAATACAAAAAAATAAACCAGCAGAAGAATTTCTTTTTGGATTTACTGAAAAAGAAATTAGACAAGAGTTGGAAGAAAACCAGACGAAAATGAAATAATTTTTTTTGAGAGGAATATTGCAAGTTGATTGGCGAGCGACAGTAACACTTTAAAGGAAAAATTGTAGTGAATACTTCGTTACTGTGAGTTCGAAAATAGGATTTATAATTACTCTTCAGGCGTTTGTGTAGCTATTGGGCAGAAACCGAGATGCTCGATGAAAAAAATATATTCAAAAAATTTCTAGGAAAAACCTGAGTTGGCCTCGTAAACGATTAACTACGTAATGAAACAGGCAAACCGTTATTTCAAACTTTCTATGCTCGTATGAAAAGGGCGTGAACGTATCCAAATCCGCATATTTTAGTAAGCGTAGTGCTTCCACTGGGTGTCCGGCTGGTCAAGGAAAATATAAATTCATATCGTTGTAACTNTATATTTTAGTAAGCGTAGTGCTTCCACTGGGTGTCCGGCTGGTCAAGGAAAATATAAATTCATATCGTTGTAACTTCCTTCCTTGCGGTCCTACAGTGTCTTCCCTGCCGCCCATGCTGTTAATATAATTACAATATTTGTTTGCGAGGACGTCGCCCGATCATGCACCATTAGCTACATCACGGTGGCTACGCATATTAATTTCTACCCAAGACTCACAAAAAACTTGGGACTCGAATTAATCCCTATATAGATATATTAATAAACTACGAGGGTAAACAATGTCGTTTCCCTGGACTCTGTGTCAGGCCAGCACAAGAAAGCCACATCCCATAAAATTCTTCTTCCAAATTTTAACTGTCGCGTCAGTACTCGGGTCCGCGGTTGACATAGTGGCTAGGGTTCTTGCCTCCCACCAAAGTGAACCAGGTGCGATTCGTGACGGTGTCATGCTTGGATTTTTACACATGGTAATCTTTCCGGACGATGCGGCTTGTCATCGTATTTTCTCTGGGATCTCCCAATTCCCACACACTTGCATTCTGGTGCCACTTTATATACACCTCGCTTCACATACATCGGCTCTCAAGGCCTCGTCGATAAGAGCCGCCCAAACACCTCCGCTCTCACCCCTGCCAGTATGCCAAAAAATTTTGTAACAATATAAATATCTACACACCTGGAACTATATCACTGCCGCCGAAAACCGTGGGTCCTGGACAGTTGTGACAAGAGGACTATTTTTAACCTTCTTTCCGAAGTAAAGAAGGGCTTATGAGATCACTTCGCTGTTGTTTGTGTGTTTGTGCAGATGTGTCTCTCTTTTTAAACTTTTTAATGTGTGGACCGAATTTTACCAGATTTGGTACAAATAACGTACTTGGAAAAAGAACATCTGACTTGTATACTTTAAGACCACATGGGCACTAACTTTCAAATTGGCGGCAATCTTACAATTTATGGTGATATATTTCGGGAATTATTCAATATATGTAAAATAATTTTGTACATTGACAGTGCATTATGTAAGCATTGAATTTAGAGNTATTTCGGGAATTATTCAATATATGTAAAATAATTTTGTACATTGACAGTGCATTATGTAAGCATTGAATTTAGAGATGGATAGTGTTGTTTGTCCGCCATTTTGGAAGATACCACCACATGAGAAAATAAGGCTTTCATATTATAACTCGAAAACTACTCAGCCAGCTCTAACCAAATTTGGCAAATTAGTAATACTATAGTTGGTAATTTAAATGCATCCAATTTAAATTGATTAGGCCCTTCTTTTCAAAATCGTGGACACACAATTATATAGGGTTTATTTGGTACGTCGTTCATACCGTTTTACCGATTTCGACCATAGCCACTTTTGTCTCCCATTTTATAACATAGCATAAAATAAAATAACAAAGTTATTATGTCATATCTTAGGAAAAAATTTAGTGATTCCTACCAAAGTTAGCAAACTAGTAGTACTGCGGCATGTGATGTAAATGTGTTGGTTTTGAGAACGTCAGACGCTTATTTTCAAAATTGCAGATATATATATTAATATTAGCACACTATGCTATATCGTCAAAACCATTGTAATTAATTCCAACCTAATTTTGTAAGCTGGCAGTATATTTTACAACTATCAAATGTGTCTACACAAATACTGTTTTATCCGCTATTTTGTAAGATAGCATCACACGAGCAAATACATTTTTGTCATATCTCGGGAAACAAGGGCCGATTGCTAAAAAATTCGGCAAACCAATTGTACTGCGCTAGATAATGTAAACAGGTATTTTTTTATATGTCAGACACATGCTTTCAAAATGGCGGTGTATAGTAATTTTAGTTTAGTTTGCTATATCATCAAAACTATGTTATAAATTCTAATTTAACTTTGTATGCTTGAAGTATAAATAAAAACTATAAAATGTGTTTACACAGAGCGTCTTTTATCTGCCATTTTATACGAAAGCGCTTTACGAACATATACATTTTTTCTGTCATATCTTGGGAAACAGTTGACCGATTACTACCAAATTTAGCAAACAAGTATTCTTGCAGCAGTTGGTGTGAACTGGTATGTTTTAAGTAGGTCAGGCATTTATTATAAAAATGGTGGCCATATTGCCATCTTAGCTTAGCATGCGATGTCGTCTATACCGTGCAATTAATTCCAACTTAATGTTGTATATCATCACACGACAAATTAAAATATGTATGTTATACTTCTAGAGAAAACCAGCATATTTACACCAAATTTGTCAAACAAGTGGCACTATGGCAGGCCATATAAATGTTTTGACTTGGTCAGACACTTATTTTTGAAATAGCAGCCATATAAACATTTNGGCACTATGGCAGGCCATATAAATGTTTTGACTTGGTCAGACACTTATTTTTGAAATAGCAGCCATATAAACATTTCATCCCAGTATGTTATATCAATGAAACTACGAAACAAATTTGAACTAAACTATGTGTGCTGCCTGTATATATCATAGCCATAAAAATTGGTTTATACAAAGAGCTATGAATCTGCCATTTTGTAAGATAGTGGGACATGAAAAAATTATGTTCCTGTGTCCTAACTCACGAAACAAAAAACTTATCTCCACAAAATTTTGGCGAAGAATTTTTAATGTGGTACGCCATATTAACTTATATGTTTTACGTGTACTATGTCCTTATTTTAAGAATGGCGGCTATAAAAACATTTAAGCTTACTGTGCTATATCTGAGAAACTATGTTACCAGTTTTAACTTTGTATACCAGCAGTACCTATGATAATCATCGAATATGATAATACATAAACATTTTGTACTCAATTTATGACAATCGGCACATGAAAGTATGAAAGTTTTATGCCATATCTCGAAAACCAATCAACCGATTCCCACCAAATTTAACACGCAAGTAGTGATACAATAGATTATGTAAACTTACATGTTTTAAGTGCTACAGTTATTTGGTTTAATGGTGTAAATATAAATAATTTAGGTTAGTTATGTTGTATATATTAAAAAATTCAACAAAATTTAAACAAACTTTGTATACTAACATTTGGCTATATTACCGGAACGATTCTACTAACTTCCACATAATTTTGCACACCATAAGTGCTAGATAGTACCATGTAAACTTCCATAATGTAAGTGGGGTCAGACATTGATTTTCAAAATGGTGGCCATATAAATATTTTGTTAAGTTCACCATATCTATTAAACAATTTAACGAAATTCAACTAAACGTTTTATGCTTTCAGGATCTGTTAGATGAATCGTATACAGAACCATATTNAAACAATTTAACGAAATTCAACTAAACGTTTTATGCTTTCAGGATCTGTTAGATGAATCGTATACAGAACCATATTGTATGCAATTTTATGATATAGCATCACATAATAAAATAAAATTTTTATGCCATATCTCAGAGAACAATCGACCAATATCCATCTAGTTCTGCACACAAGTAGCGCTANAAACAATTTAACGAAATTCAACTAAACGTTTTATGCTTTCAGGATCTGTTAGATGAATCGTATACAGAACCATATTTTATGCAATTTTATGATATAGCATCACATAAGAAAATAAAATTTTTATGCCATATCTCAGAGAACAATCGACCAATATCCATCTAGTTCTGCACACAAGTAGCGCTANGAAAATAAAATTTTTATGCCATATCTCAGAGAACAATCGACCAATATCCATCTAGTTCTGCACACAAGTAGCGCTAAGGTATAATAGGTAAACTTGCGTGTTATAATTTACTCAGGCACTTATTTTCAAAATGATAGCCTAGTAAATATTTTAAGTTATTAAACTCTATCATTTAAAATATTCTACTGATTAAATCCGAAATAGATGCTCTGAATCCGACCTCCGTAATGTAGTTGATTGCACACTAGCTTATGGTACCATGTTTTCTGGGTTAGAGTCCCGGGTAAGGCACGTGTGTATTTGAAATTGTGTCTCTACTGTTGCATAATGTTCCTGGTTTCATGTTTAAGTGTATTACTGCTAACGAGAAATCAAGGCTTTAAGAACTTTATTAAAAATTATTTTCATCCACGTAGAGGAAAGTAGACTTATACTTGTAACTTCTTGTTGTTAGTTGTTGTTATGCTGCTTATAAAACAGCATCAAACGTTCATATTTCCTGACGGTAAAAAAGTTGTGTGCAATAAGAGGGTCGCCACCGCTGTTGTTTTCATTGCCGTGGGAGGTATTAATAAGAGTTTGCACTTAGGTTGAAGATCCCGAATACCATTTAACACCGTTCCGGGAATTGTTATTATTNAGGTATTAATAAGAGTTTGCACTTAGGTTGAAGATCCCGAATACCATTTAACACCGTTCCGGGAATTGTTATTATTTTTTTCGTTTCCGATATTTTGCTTAAATGCTATTACATTTCACGATTTTATGTCCGTTAATGTTTAATTTAGGTAGAAACTGTTCGGTATATTTTCCATTTGATTTTGCATGAGGAAGCACTTCATGGAGTTTTTCAGTTGAATTCCACTCCATTCTTTAAATGCACTGACGTAGCAACTAGGGACGGACAGGGTTAGCATTTCCCCTCTCTACATTTAGCAAAGGTCGCCATAATAATAGCAAATGAGCCCCCTAAACTGGTTTAGTCCAACGAGATGCATTTATATAATTTATAAAATCTTCAATAAAAATTATAATATTTTCTCTGATACTAATATACATATTCGCTTCTGAATTATAGACTTTTCTCTATATTTTATGCAGCATATAATTTAGGTTTTGATAGTACCATAATTAAATTTGAAAGAGAAGCACCTATGTACCTAATCTCTCTGCCGGGGGAGGTATTCTTTAATGCGTGCCTCTTCTTATTTCGAGACATTGTTTCTTTAATGTATATACCGTGTGTTACTCGCAATGCCCTAAATTTTTAACCAAATGTGATGTGGGTTGGTTGTAATGTCCACAATGCAATCTGCGTAATTATTTCGGCCATTGGGCATCTGAAAATACCTACAACGCGTTGTGGGAATTGCAGTTCGTTCAATTCCAGAATGAATATTATTTCTAACTTTGTGGACACTACAAATTATCCACAACGCGTCGTGAGCAATCCGTTATCAACATCGAAAAGTCACGAAATGTGTACATTATCATTCTTTATCCTTTCCTATTCCCATAAATGTATTTCAAGCAGGCATACAAGTCTGTCACGTAATGAGAGAAGCGTTTGGATGTAAAATACGTGAACTGTTGTGTGACAACGCTGATAAATCGATTTTAATAAACTATTATCTCTAAAATGAGGTAGCGCAAGATACGAAAAAGGTGAGGCAAAAAAAATGTTTACTATTATCGGCTAAAGACTATAGTCGTTTTAAATGCTACAACGTTATTTGTGTTGGGGGTAAGGAAAAGTTTCTTCCTGCTCAGAGATAAAATATTATTGTTGTTTCGAGGAAATGTATTTATATGGTCTGGACATCGTAAATTAAGACATAAAAAGAATTGACATAGGAAGTATAACTAAAAATAAAATACTGTACTGCAACAAGAGAGTTAATCGAAGCGTATTTAAATCTCTGTCAGCCCTGTGCTTTGAGGAAGAAAGGTAAAGGAGAAAGGAGTTGTAAAACCAATGGTCATATCTGAGCATAATTCGCGATTTCAAGTAAATATATATACTCTTTTTATTTTTAAAACATTTTAATATTTGTGCTATGCACTAAACCGTATCAATTAGTCTTTCATTATCATTTTGTAGATGAGATCGACAGGTTCCATTATAATCTTTATATTGTTTAATTACTTAAGTAACACGTTATTAGTTAATATTTATGTTATTTCACCATAAGACATTATCGACAAATTTATTTAATACTATTTTTATTATTAGTCATAGCAAGGCCTTATTGATATGCGAAATGAGCCTATTGGAGACTTCACGTTTAATCTGAACTACGAAGACCATTTGATTATATTCGTAGTGTTCCGATCATTAAAAATCAAGACGGCATATGAGATTTCAGATGTTATTTTTTTAAATATTTGGCTGGCCAGGAGATCAGAACATATTTCAAAATGAGAATGGACGTTAACTTTGTAATTAGAGTTCAGTATCCATTATATGTTACGTTATATTTAAATATGATAAAGTTATTCTTATTACAGTGTGCATGTATCAGTTATAATAATTAAATCTACCGTATATTTAAATTGTTAAATACATATTTTTTTCTTCCGGAGGTGATAAAAGCTTTAGCTGTTAAATGGAATGGAATCAGGATTGTTCACGAAAAACCGGAATTTAACGAGAAACATCCTGATTCGACTGTGCTGAATACTTTCATTTAACATGCACCTCAGTATCACAGTCTAAAATTGCTTTAAACCAAATTTGAACAAAGAAATGGGCTATTAAACGCTGATTTTAGGAACAAGCCGAGAAAGTGATTTATATCTTTGGAAAGTTTTCGCCATTCTCTGCTGGTGATATTATAGTGTATTCCAGATGTGGATCACGGAAGACTGGCTGCTTGCAATGCGCTTGCCATAGTAACGAAAGAAGTCGAGCCACATTTATTTGGAATTGTAGCCAAGCACGGCCAGCTTGAAAAATTGTACTTAAGAAATAATTTCAGTTAGCTCTTCATAAATCCTTGGAAATTAGTGATGTTCCAGAGGGAAAGTTATTATAAAACAGGAAGCTATGACTGCATCACGGTCAAAGTAAAGTTTCGTGAGATGTGGCTGCAGAATTCGAAATGTAATTATNAACAGGAAGCTATGACTGCATCACGGTCAAAGTAAAGTTTCGTGAGATGTGGCTGCAGAATTCGAAATGTAATTATTAATGGTATAACAGTAGTTAATATAAGTATAAATAAATAGTACAAAGGTGTATTATGTTTCAATTTTTACTTTTGTTCTTAAACGTTAGTAAGTCCAAGTTTTTTAATTACGGTGCTTTTTTAAGGTATAAATTTGTAAATATATTAAACGAAAGTATTTTGAACTTATGCACTTTTGTATTTCTTTTACAAACATTGAAAAATTATACCCTTTGTTTTTCTACGAAGGAAAGTTTTTCTGCACAATTGATAAATCCTGCGACTGTGAGCAACATATACATTTTTGAGGGATTTTTGCGTCCCTTTGCAACTGTGTTAGGCCCCAAGTCATACACGTTTAATATGTTATGAAAAATATCACATAATCAAATGTATTGTTTGAGTTCTGGTTCACAGTTTATAGGTTTCATGCAATAATCTACTTTGCAGAAATTATTAAAAAATACTATAAAATACAGATATTAAAGTAAAATCACACTACCTGCTGAGGTTTCCATCTGATTGTCATATGTTCATATTGAAGCGTATGTATGCTAACAACAATTAAATCACAGAATTTAATGCGCAGATACAAATAAAAAGAAAATTGTTTTTGGTTTCCGACTAAGGCGTGGTGTACGACAACCAATTCCACTCTCCTCCATCAATATCAATCAAAACCTTAAATACGTGTTTAGCTATCGAACGTATTCGTCAGCCTTATTTACACTTACTTTTTGAAATGTACCATCTTGGCGTTTCCGGGATGAGAAGCATGCAGATAAAAAAAATGACAGGGACGACACTGCCAACGAGAGCCAACTTTGACCAGTCCATAAATTTTCCAGCAATGAAACTGAGAAGAATGCCTGAAATAAAAGAAAATTGATTGTTATTCATGATTTGTAATCTGTCAAGTATAACGATACCCTATTCAGGAGGACAGCGTATTCTCAAATATAAAGGAACTAATAAGCAAAACTGCATTGAATAAACAAAAAAAAANCCTATTCAGGAGGACAGCGTATTCTCAAATATAAAGGAACTAATAAGCAAAACTGCATTGAATAAACAAAAAAAAAGATACCATTTTTTACTTTAAAATTGTTTATCTTTACTAACTGATTATGGCAAATATTAATTATAATGATATAAATTTGAAATTAATTTAATTAAAATTCAAAAGTTCAATAATTTTAATTTGTGGAAATTGGAAATATTTTGTAATTAAAAGAAAATACATACAATATGAACACTAATAACTAGTAGTTTGAATACTATGTGTCGGGATGTATTATTTGTTATATATCGTACTATAATTAATTTTTTAAAGACTTTTGGGGGTTTATTCTTTTAAAGAATCTGATTACTTTTAAGAATAATAAATCAAAGAAAAACTTACATACATTACTTTAAATATATATTTCTCTAATAATGTACCATGAAAATTGTGTAATTGCTCGTTAGACATCAGTGTATTAAGTTGTGTCGTATGTAATTTGTGTAATTTTAGCTAATTTTGATCTTTTATTGCCCCTTTCTACGCCATATTCTACATTGTGATTGCATGTGTATACCTCACGCCTCGTTTCTACATTTTCACCTCATCTGAAGCTCTATCTTGTCGTCTCATTCATTTGTATCTAATTCGTGTCCTTCGCTCTTTCTCTATCCATTTTGCATATAGACCGCCAATTAGAAATAAAAATTTTCTTTTTACTTTTGTTTACAATGTATGGTTTTCTTCAGGGTACCTAAAATCATTAACATTTCTCATTCGATACACGAGAAAGTTAAATCGCCCTCGTTTCGGCATATTTTCTTACTTTTCTAATACAATTAATAATCTTAATACAATAATTTTCAGTCAAATTTCGTCGAATCAATTTAAAGAGTAAAGAGTAAAATGTACACCAAATAAACAAAATAAATATTTTTAAAATGCATTTTACACAATATATTAAAAACAATTTGGAATACGTAAGTGATCGTTAAGAAATATTGCAAATAAAATAAATATGTTGCACTATAAAACTCATTAAAACCTATATTTTTACCAAAAACGGTATACAAAATTATATAAAATACGAATTATTTATGTATTTATGGAAGACATTAATAAGCACAAGAACAAAATATTTTATATCAAAATTATTAAAATTAATTTTACTATACCAATTTGGAAAGATATTTTAAATATATCAACTAATAGAAGACTAATTACATATTATTGTCTTTATTAACTACGGGATTTTATTTATGAGAGTTTTTATGTTATTTATGTTGCTAAAGTTTAAGATGCATTTATTTAATACAGTTATTTTAAAATGAATTATAAAAATGTATTACCTTTACTGAAAATTTTATTACGAATATATTAACATTCTAATAATAATTTTTATATTCACCAGTAAGGTTAAAACATTCATAACATAAAGTATAATATGTCTTGAGTTATTTCTTCTCTAAACATTGTAATAAGACATTTTAAATTTTTAAATAGTATATTGCATATAATTTTTAAATCAACAAATTTTATAAATCAACATATAATTTTAAATTAGTTTTAGAGTAGAATGATTTGGCCGACTTGGGAACAAGGGAGTAGGGCGAAGGAGCCGGAGCCGGCCACCGCCAACTTGGAATTTCTCTTTTTCCACCTACATTTCCCTATTTTCCTTCGAAATCGACCATTTTCCCCTCAAAATCAACTAAATTTCCCTCAAAATTTCCCTTTTCCTCAAAATTTCCCATTTTCCCTCAAAAAAGCACCGATCTCCCCAGTTGCAAAACGAGTTGCAGGAAGGCACTTTTCGATCCATCGGAAGGAATTGGGAGACTCGTTTCTCGAGGGCAGAGCAGTTATGGCCATATATATTTCATAGGCATAGGATATACAAAATCGATACACAGGGTCTAGAGTCCGGAGTTAGACCTAACCATCGGCCATTTTGGTTCTGCCAGCTTTCTTGTTTGCCATGTTGGATCCAAGTGACCTTGACCTTTCATTGAATGACCTTCGACAAAACATTCCAAAAAATTCCCAAAAATTTATTTAAAAATTTCTAAAAAATTATTTAAAAATTATTATATATTTTTTTACAATATAATGTTAAAAATTTTATTTTAAAAACTTAGATATCCACAGGTTCCCTTCCACAGCTCCATGTCAAGCAGATGACTGACCCTCCTCCAATCAATCACATTGTCTTAACATTCCCGTCCCCTGCCAATGTTTCTCATTGGTTAATAAGTCAGATCTTCGACATTGGGATGCCGCAGATTTTGACCTAGACTGCCCCTCCTGTGCCTGATCCACAAGGGTATAGCAGGAGATATTATTCAGAACAGCAAAGGAGGAGTGTAGACCAGGACTTCCCATATATTCAGGCCTAGGCCAGTTCAGGCTGTAAAGATGTCACATCGGCTGTTAGATGTGCGCACTACTCCTGCCAGACTTGTTGTCCGTAACCATGATTATATTGAGCTTGGTCAGCGCTCTAATTGGGAGCAGTTCAATGCTCCAAATAGAAAGAGAAAATGCTCTTTCCGATCGCAGTGGGTGGATGTTCTCCACCCGAAGGTGGTTCCACCTCACCTGTCAACAGCAGAGTACGAAGTTGAATCCGTACGTGCCACCTTGATGGGGCCGAGTGCTATCCTCACTCTGCAAACCCGCTTTGTAAACGTGTCCTCTTACTAGGCGGACCAGACCGTCAAACCTTCATTAATGAGCATCAACCCTTCGAAACCAGAACCTGGGGCAGGTCGGCACGCTTGCGTTCCACTGCAGCTGCTACCGACTTTTTACGGCACGCCAGGCTCGGCCCTCCAGGCAAACACCCACCTCCAGATCTCCTTCCAAGCAGAAGGTTCAACCAATGCCACCCAGAGTCCGACCCGCGATCAGCACGGCCTAAGCCGGGGCTTTCACACTGATCCCCTGGGTACCCACAATTTTCAGACATGCACGCTTGAGTTTTCACCCGGGACAGCCCAGCCCCTCCAGGACGCCAGACAATCCCTTCATTGGAGCTCCGCCACCCCGAGATCAGCCCGACTTGCCAAATCGAGCCCCAGCCTGGGGATGTGCAATTCGGTTCGCGGGTCTTCAGCGCAAGGCGAAGAATATATACAGTCACTGGAGACTGCACATAACCTCGCCGTAACTGGTTATATGTGCACAGACAGGCCGTTACCGCCTTCAATCGTCCTCACTCCATTAGCCATGGTGTGGCCTCCATGTTACCAGCCCAACCACGAGGAGGTGGAGATGGACTTGAGCAGTGCTAGGCTATGTATTCGCATTACTGCCTCATTTAGGAGTTTTAGTTGGCAGCCTTCGCAGCAGCAGGGGAACACCCAATCATCAATGAGTGGGCCCCACCGGAGATCACCAGCGGGCACTCACTAGCATCACACGCCAGGTCACTCTTACACTTACGCCGGTCACTACTGCTAGGGCTTTAGCTGGGGGATGTCCAGGCAAGGACAAACATTCCTATGTCACGCCAGTCCTACCAGGTATTTAGCATCTAGGCTCCCCCCTTACACGCCGGACTGTGAGCGGCAGCCCGGTTNAGACTGCACATAACCTCGCCGTAACTGGTTATCTGTGCACAGACAGGCCGTTACCGCCTTCAATCGTCCTCACTCCATTAGCCATGGTGTGGCCTCCATGTTACCAGCCCAACCACGAGGAGGTGGAGATGGACTTGAGCAGTGCTAGGCTATGTATTCGCATCACTGCCCCATTTAGGAGTTTTAGTTGGCAGCCTTCGCAGCAGCAGGGGAACACCCAATCATCAATGAATGGGCCCCACCAGAGATCACCAGCGGGCACTCACTAGCATCACACGCCAGGTCACTCTTACACTTACGCCGGTCACTACTGCTAGGGCTTTAGCTGGGGGATGTCCAGGCAAGGACAAACATTCCTACGTCACGCCAGTCCTACCAGGTATTTAGCATCTAGGCTCCCCCCTTACACGCCGGACTGTGAGCGGCAGCCCGGTTTTCAGGGCACCCTGACACTTCACCTTACACCCATTACAGGTTGGTCACCAGTCCACAGCCCAGCTCCAACCCCGCCCCTCAGGGCCGGTTAATAAGTCAGCAGGCCACATCCCATACTCAATCCATTGTATGACCCCATCTTGGATTTTTCCCTTTTATCATTTGTTTATACATCGCTGGAGGCCGCCATCTTGGATTACATGTGTTTGCTTTAACATTACCTAGGTGGCATTATTCTCGATTTACACACCAGGATAGCTGGTGATTTAGCCATGAGGTGGCAGCCATGTTATATTTCTCGATTATACTGCCTGCTACCAGCCTGTACTGAATTGTGACATTGGCTATTCCTGCAAAGTACGTAAATTGTAATATTTCAAATATTTTTTATTGTAATTAATTTTATTTAAAAAATGTTTTATATAAAGCAGGGCTTTTTAAAATAAATAAAACACAATACATAATTTTACACAACATTTATTGTACAAATAATAAAATATACATAATCAGCAAGATACCGATAATTTTTATAAATTTTCTTCGAAATGGGTCCAAATTACGTATTATTTCAATCTGCAGGTATTTAATTATGATTTTTGGGTATCTCGTATTATACTGAGCAATTCATGTATGTTGGTAGGCAGCATTGCTCTACGAAGGACCTCACAAATCACAGGGTCGCTACAAAGACCATCGACACAAGCAGCAGCTGCAGTACTTGTCTCCGATTCACCATCCATTACATTATCCTTGCAGTGTAGACTTGACTCCTTTTTGATCGATGGCTATATGATACTAGTACCAACATCTGGCTCATTGACACCAGGTCTGTCGGTAGCANGTTGGTAGGCAGCATTGCTCTACGAAGGACCTCACAAATCACAGGGTCGCTACAAAGACCATCGACACAAGCAGCATCTGCAGTACTTGTCTCCGATTCACCATCCATTACATTATCCTTGCAGTGTAGACTCNGTCTCCGATTCACCATCCATTACATTATCCTTGCAGTGTAGACTCGACTCCTTTTTGATCGATGGCTATATGATACTAGTACCAACATCTGGCTCATTGACACCAGGTCTGTCGGTAGCAGAACCGACATCAGCAGCCTCAGGAGTACACATTGCAGGTCGTCAATGAGTGGGTGCAGGTTCATATTTGGAACCAGAAGCAGAATCATCTGTGATGGGTACTGACACGAGTGTCCAGGGTTGCGATACACTCGGCAGTGTCTGGTCGTTCGGCTGGCAGCATCCTTCTTGGACCCAGATTGCTGAAAGTGAACCGATGTTTCGTGCCCCCGCATGGGGCGAATTCACGTCACAGTTTGGCACGTGGATGGTAGCATGAGTATGTGCTGGGTGGATGATTTGGTCAACGGTGCAAGAAAGCTGCATCTGCGGCCTCGTGTGGAACACGACGCAGGCCGATGCTCCCGGACAGTCAAAGTGAAACTGTGTTGTTTCATATACGTTTGTAAAATGTGCGAATCGCCAGTGCTGCATGCCACTATCATTGCAGGTCTCGGTGTAGGTGCGCAGATATCCATCGACTGCAATAAAACTATATAATATGCTACCATAGTATGGCTTGGTGCTTGCATAAATGTTCGTAGGACAGAATGGAGTCATGTTGATGATCAGACCTCTAGATGTCGACTAAATGAGCTCGTTGAATTTTTCCACTTTTATATAATAAGGATGTCGATCAGGTGTGCCACCATACGAAAAACTCAATTCTCTCACATTTCGAATGGATTGGGTGACTTCGTATCTAGTCGTAGGCAGCTGATCCCTGGTCCAAATATGAGGCACACCATTAGCACAGCAGCTGTACATTCTTCAGTGTGCAGGCCCAGTGAGGTTCTGACCTGTCGCAGACATGATGATGCGAATCGGTGTAAAGTTTCACCAGCTGGTGAAGCGAAGGACATTCATACTCAGCCTGCACATCGATAATTTCCACTTCAAATTTACACAAATTGCTAAGCAATTTTTTCTGCTCATGTCCTGCATGTAACTCGGGGCATTCGGGTCCTGCATCACCAAGCCTCGCAGCACGTTTCCCACCTGATGATATGGAATCTTGCCTTTGGTCCACTCCACTCCGTTTGTTTTCTTGCTCTTCTCGTCCGACAGTTTCCACGAATAAGGGGGGCGGATGGAGCATGTGCGTGTTTTGCCATCGTCATCATAGGACACTGCGATCTCCTTGAGAATGAACCCATTTTTACTCTGGAAACACAGCAGATTACAGTACAGCCTAAGGCTGAGGATGCTCGAAGATAAATAAACAGATTTAGTGTGTGAACATTTATATTTATAGATTCTCATCTGCGCTCACAACTGGATTTTGACGGTCTTATCTCGGCAATTTTACGATATAAGCCGGTCGTGAAGTATCAGGTAGAATGCGTTTATGTTGGCAGGAATATTTCCATGTGTCGTGAATTCGATTCTGCAGTCGATCGCAGTGGAGATAATATGCTTGTCCAGTTTACTTACATCGAATACCGTGGGTGGGGGCCAAACCCTCGATAGTATCAGGGCTCAGTCCACAATATGAAGGGACGTCCATAATATGAATTTTGGAATTGAGAGTATATCTGATATGTCAGCTGGCACTGCCCATTTTCTAAGTTCTTGTTCATGGCACATATGGATAGTTTTCGCTATTCAAAATTATTTTCTTATATTCTATTTGTCGAACTGCGAACGACTCACTCTCACATTGTGCTGTTTTCCGGTCTGTAGCACAATGATGATGTACCTCGGTATCTCAGAAGCAAAACTGGACTTCGCCATCCAGTTGATGCGCTGGCTTGCTGGCAATCCGGGGTATGTATAGAGATTCCACGACATGAAAGCCACATGAATATTTTTGCCATCTTCCACATTCTTCAACATTTTTATGCGTTCTGTATTGCTCAACTGCACATGAGCCAGTATCCATTCGATAGGCTGTAGTTTCAGTTCCACTGTCTCCAGGTTTTCTCTCATACCCATGAGGGTGTCTGCATTCATATTAGCTAGAAGCGGCACCAGTTCCTGCTTCCAATTGAAAATAATTCGTTTGTAGTCTTCGGCAAATTCCAATACCATGGAGAGCAGGATACAGATTTCGAACTGGCCTCCAGGGTAAACAGGAACACTGTGGTTATCTTAGATTTTCCAACCTGTGATCTGGGCTGCAGATAGCTCATTCGGCGTGATGGAAAGGTAATTTTTGATCGTCGAGGTTATGCTTACATCTCGCGACTGGTCCACCTCGACACCGTTGAGAAAATACATGATGCCACGATCAGGTGAAGAATTTCATTGCTCGTTATTTTAGTCGATGCCGCATTGGCTCCATCTTATTTTGTCAGAGTCCCCCTAATTCACCGGAAGGGCTGGCAAGGAAGAAACCAGATATCTTGGTGTTAGTATGATATCTGAAATTTCGATGGTAGTGTGTATGGTCCGATCAGGAAAGGCTGGTATGCATGAAGCTCCACCTTCGTTATGCTGTCTTGAAAATGACCAGCTCTTCGATGTTTAGGTAATATTGACTTTGTAGTCGAGACTGCGGAGGAAAATCTCGCTAGCGAGTGTGAACTCCTTGCAGACCAGCCACATACTGATTGCAGATTTTGTGCGACACTTTATTTTATTGCTTCTGGTCACCGTAAATCTTATTCCCATCTTCTCGAATGCAGGTGTAGGGTGATTTCTTCGTTTCGAAAGTTCACCAACTCCCAGTGCTGGTCGACGACTGTCACATCCACCTCGTGTGCTCTCTTCGCTACAACCGGAACGTAAATTATACTTTGCGGTACTACGACCAGTTTAAAACCTAGAGGGAACATCGGCGAAAAATTGTGAAGTATATTTCTCGACCCACCATTGAGGTATCTGCCACTAGCTAAATTGCAGTTTATTCGTATTGGATTGACTGGCAATATGTTTACAGGCCGCGACGACTCATGTGTTTTGTCGGCTTCGTATATGCGTGTCTCGAACCTGACCATCGGTCCTATATTATCCAGTTTCGTGAAGTCGATACCTTCACTGCATCTGATAACACAGAGTATTGGGATTCCCATATAGTTCGAATTGTATGTTGGGGGACAGCNCCTTCACTGCATCTGATAACACAGAGTATTGGGATTCCCATATAGTTCGAATTGTATGTCGGGGGACAGCGAATCTTCAATGTACTTTGCAATGTCGTCAATTTCATTAGAGTCTATGGGCAGTGAAACCTCATGGGAAGTATTAACACTTTTTACGAGGTACAGTTTGCAGTTTTTTTATCGATGTTTGGCATCGCATTGTAGGTTTGAAAATCGACCAGGCCTATGCGACATTCCCCCTCCTGGTAGAGTGACAGAAAGCATACCGCTCGCAGCTAGCTGGTGCGACTTGTCAAGGTAAGCGTTATCGTATTGACTGACGGTTTCCTAACGATCTATAGTCACTTTATGCAATTACTTGCATGAACGAACCAGGAAGCGAAGGCACAAAAGTCCCCAGTTCTACGTGTTAGGCATATTTTGGGTTACGTAACCGTATCTCAGCTTCATTCCTTTAAAGTACCATCGCAGTTCTGGTGGAGGACACAAATTCCAAAAACTGCCATAATAGTCTGCATGTTTACTCCATTTTACATAAGCTACCCAGTGTTTGCCAGGAATGGCTGCTGTGTCCAGATTAATTATGCCACATTCGTCCCTCTTGGATATAGGGGCAAAGCATCTCTCACAAACACTCCCCTGGAATGCAGTATTTCCAATTTGCATGCAAACAATTCCAAAACCATGTTTATGAGCGGTCGTTTTGGTAGATATTTCATTGATGCCTCTTACTGCTGTGTCGCTTTTGCACACTTCCACCTCCTACTGTGTATGGCCTTAGGTATAGGCCTTGGCCATTTTTTTACCCATGATGACAGCGTCCATATTTGCATTGTCTCTGTGTGCCCCGGACAACTTATTCTGTTCGTTTGATGATGTGTAGACTGCTCGGACGATACCACTCGTGAATCCAGTTAGGCCCCCGAAGGCCCCGAGTGCAGGCCAAAAGCAATGAAAAAAATCCTTCTGTAGATGTTTTCTTTGTCTTGCATACTTTTATTCTCTTTGTTACTGATTTTCGTATCACTTGTGCCTCTCTCTTGTTCTCTGTACCTGTTCCTGTTTTAGCCTGTGCCTTTCTCTTTCTCTTATCCCCCATGCCCATCGTTACCTTGGACTTTATCACATTGGATACACCCCACATGGCTATTTTTTCACCGAGTCATGATTTTCTTATTTCGTTGCCTTCTGTGCAAGTATCTTGTCTACCTGGTGTCGTGTTTCCAAATCCTTGTTTAGGCGGTAAGCGATGCCGTGCTTCTTGCATGCCTCGTCCAGTGCATTGATGCCTNTCGTGTTTCCAAATCCTTGTTTAGGCGGTAAGCGATGCCGTGCTTCTTGCATGCCTCGTCCAGTGCATTGATGCCTGTATTGCCGCATAACAGCTTTTAGCTAGCTTGGTTCCTGTCCCGTAGAAACAGTATCCAGGAATATGCAGCTCGAATGGTAGATTGTTGATCAGTCTATCGACGACACATTTTCTGAACTTGGTCTTACCTATTCAAAGCATCGCAGTGAACTGAGCGAGAAAAGTATAAATTTGCTCCTTTTATGCATTTTTGGTTCAGTGTCATTCTAGACTTAGAAGAGTGTGGACGGATGCAAAGTGCCAATGATGCATCTGTTTTGTCGCTTCTGTGGTAAAGCTATTACTGCATTGTGCAGCATGCATCTACATGAAATAAAGACCTGCAGAATGAAAACTTCAAGTATGTAATTTCATTGCAAACTTTGTCTACATCAGTTTACCCAGAGGGATGCTTTAAGGATATATTGAAAGATTTGCAGCACTGATTTTATGCTGCCACAATCAGCACCACATGCACCACAATCAGCACCACAATTAGCACTACAATCAGCATCACAATTAGCACCATAATCAGCACCACGCTCACCACAATCAGCACCACATGCACCTCAATTAGGACCACACACACCACAAACAGCACCACATGCACTACAAGATAGTAATGGTAACATACATACATATTATAAAGCAAGATGATAATATAGACATACGAATTCATGCTGGAAATGAAGATATCTCCCACGAATCGTGGCATGGAAGCCTTTTTCCGAATACAGTGAGGTGCATCATCGCTGGACCATCAAATTACATATGTCTTACTGAGCCTGCAGGAAGAAGAGAATGGCCTTCGGTTCGAGAATATGTACCTATATTCAAAATCGCTCCATCAACCTAAATACCAACGACTGGACGTGTATGGTGTGGGTTTTTACCCTTTCAGTCATAACGAATCCATCATGCCTCATAAGGAAGCAGTGGCAAACTCGATATTTGTCTTCGATGANATTACCCTTTCAGTCATAACGAATCCATCATGCCTCATAAGGAAGCAGTGGCAAACTCGATATTTGTCTTCGATGATATTGCCTGTGAGAAATAAACGTGAATCCAGGAGTAATTTAGCATGGGACGGCACACAACGGTGGACTGTGTCTACCTCAGCAAGACTTATTTTCACGAACCCAAAAGGCTGCTCCGTGACAATGGTAACATGTTGGTGCTGTTTCGCATGGACGATATGAATTTGTGGCATGTTTACGAAGGTAATGTCAATACAGACATGATGCTATCAGTTTTCTAGAGTCTGGGTGCCATGTGCTGGAAAGAGAAATACAGATTTTACGATCTTTAAGGACTGGCCCCTATATACTTAGAGTTACCAACGGGTATTCGATCAGTTTATCGTCGGCCATCGAGAATGAGTTACAGCATATCGAAATTCGGGCAAAGTAGCCTCAAGCTGCATCTTCACAAAGTCGAAGATGGAGGTTGTCTCGTACCAAGAAATGATGGAACTTGTGTTGCAGATAGAAGAATAATTCGAAATGTTAGCGAACCCGAACGATCCGAGGATGCTGCTACTTAACATTTCGTCCTCGAAACCCTTAATGCCATCATCTTGTAATTGCGCTGTATATTGGCCCAAAAAAAACACATTCTTTCAGAAGTACCTGTCTGAGCTCAGGGCGAAGATTGAGCGTGTGAATATAGAGGTCATCCACGATATGGTGGCCATGAACGAGTACATAATTAGTGCTTAAAGGTAAATTATCGACAGAATGAAAGTGGCATCAGCAGAAAATGAACAGAATCCAAAAAACCTGAGGGGATATATGACATGTACATTCACCACCTTTATTTTCCACTTTGCCTCGAAAACGGATATTCAAAATTACAGCAGGGACATATTGGATGTCTGCAACAAACGCCTGGGCAAGATCGAAATTATTTTGGCAGAGACCCAAAACTAAACCTATAAAAGAGAGCAACAGTAACTTTTTTTATTTAGTGCGATGTCGGACATTTCCAGCGACATACATCAGACGGTTCAGTCTATTCGCTCAAAGTATTTCAAGAGGGCTAAAATTTCGCGTGACCTTATAAATAATAAATTTTTAAGGCTGTTACTCGTCTCGATGTACTCAGGGAGAGGGATGGAGCACCTGTAGCGATGAAGATCGAAATCGACGATACTGCTGAGCCTATGAAGAAGCGAAAACTTGATAGGGACGATGAAATGTAATATTATTATTATTATTTTAAAGAAAATTCTACTCTGTTTTATAAATATTTCCACTTGGGACACGACTCAGCTACTGCGGCACCCCTCCCCTGTGAATGCAAGAGCATGAATTTTAACATGTCTGCTCTATCCGTTGCATTGCCTCAGCCCCTCTTGGGATGCGAGAACTACTTTACGTTGACAGCCTTGTAAGTCGTCCGGTGTGAGCCTGCTTCCCCCCTCCCCCAGTCGCGCAGTGCCTCTGCACGTGTCTCTTCATATTTAAACGTATTTTCTCGATGGGGCCTGCCACTTGTGTCTTGGAAGTGGACACGTGCGTACGTGTATGAAAGTATGCTGCATGACTTCTTTTTTTTTGCATACTGACTGATTGTACAGCCTGACTGCAGCATATATGTCATGAAGGCATGGGGCGTCTCTCTCTTGGGACACGCCTTCCCCTGTCCTGTGAATGCAGGAGCGCGAGGTGTGCACTCTATTCACTACTCTACCGAGGCCCCCGTCGAAATGGAATGCTAGTGGGTGCCATTTAACTTGTCATCTATCCGTTCCATTACTGCAGCACCTCGTAGCAATGGAGTGCAAGTGTGTGGTGTTTATTTACATGCACACTCTATCTGCTACGTTACCGCAGTCCCAATTCGAAATAACATCTCGCAAAGTCCCCGCTGCCTGAGACTATGTCATGGCGGGCATATGGAGGCGTTGCAGGCATATCTCTTGGGACACACCTGCCCCTCCCCTGCGAATGCAGGAGCGCGAAGTTATGCGCTCTATCTACTATGTTACTGCGGCCCTGTTGAAATGGAATGTTAGAGTGTGACATTTATCTTGTCATCTACTCGCAATGTCCCATGTCAGGCATCTCTCTTGAGACAATGGAATGCTAGAGTATGACATTTAACTTGCCATCTAAGGCGTCTCTCTTGGGACACATCTGCCCCTCCCCCTGTGAATGCGAGAACATGAAGTTGCGCTCTACCCATTGCACCACCACAGCACCACCCCCCTTGCTATGGAATGCAAGAGTGTGAAGTCCCATAGTCCGAGGCTATGTCATGGTAGGCGTCTCTGTTGGGAGCCGCTGTTGGTGTGTGAATGCGAGAGCATGGAGTTGTGCTCTATCCATTGCATCACCTCGGCACAGAGCCTCCCCGAGGGTATATGTCATGGCAGGCATCTTTCTTGGGACACGTCTGCCCTCCCCTGTGAATGTGGAAGCGCGAAGTTCTGCACTTTATCGTCTGCCCTCCCCTGTGAATGTGGGAGCATGATGATTTAACATGCACTCTATCCTCTATGCTAGTGTCTCTCTCTTGGGACACGACTTATGTCTGGGCGTTGTCTTTGACATTTAACTTGCCATCTAAGGCGTCTCTCTTGGGACATGCCTGCCCTCCCCTGTGAATGCAAGAGCGTGAAGTTGCCTTCTACCCATTTTGGCACCACAGCACCACCCCCCTTGCTATGGAATGCAAGACCGTGAAGTCCTGTAGCCCAAGGCAGGCATCTCTCTTGGGACACGTCTGCCTCCCCTGTGAATGAAGGAGTGCGAAGTTTTAACATGCACTCTATCCATTACGCTACTGCAGCCCCCATTGAAATGGAATGCTAAAGCATGACATTTAACTTGCCATCTAAGGTGTCTCCCTTGGGACATGCCTGCCCTCCCCTTGTGAATGCGAGAGCATGAAGCTGCGCTCTACCCATTGCATCACTGTGGCACCCTTGCTATGAAATGCAAGAGCGTGAAGTCCCGTAGCCCGAGGATTCTCTGTTGGGTGCCGCCATCGGTGTGTGAATGCAAGAGCATGGAGTTGCGCTCTATCCATTGCATCACCTCGGCACTGAGAATCCCCGAAGGTATATGTCATGGCAGGCATTTTTCTCTCTCTCGACGAGGTGGGGCCGAGGCCATGGCAGAGATGGGAAGGGGGGTTATCATTTAAGCATGTGCATGGGTCTATCGTGTTTTTCATTACTGGCGGCCTCTTGGGAGCTGCTGTGCTCTATCCACTGCATCACTGTGCTCTCCACTCGTGGTGGGCGCGTTTCTGTAAGGAGCCTCCCCGAGGGTATATGTCATGGCAGGCTTCTCTCTCTCTCTCTCTCTCTNGTGGTGGGCGCGTTTCTGTAAGGAGCCTCCCCGAGGGTATATGTCATGGCAGGCTTCTCTCTCTCTCTCTCTCTCTTGGGTCATGTTTGCCCCTCTCCCTGTGAATGTGTGAGTGGGAAGTTCTGCACAATATTCACTACACTACCGTGGCCCCCCTCCCCGAGAAATGGATATTAACTTGCCATCTAAGGCGTATCTGTTGGGACACGCCTGCCCCCTCCCCTGTGAATGCGAGAGAATGAAGTTGCGCTCTACCCATTGTGTCACCANGACACGCCTGCCCCCTCCCCTGTGAATGCGAGAGAATGAAGTTGCGCTCTACCCATTGTGTCACCACGGCACCCTTGCTATGAAATGCGAGAGCATGAAGACCCATAGCCCGAGGCTATGTCCTGACAGGCGTCTCTGTTGGGAGCCACCATCGGTGTGTGAATGCAAGAGCATGGAAGTGCGCTCTATCCATTGTGTCACCGCGGCACCACTCCCCTTGAATGCCAGAGCATGACATAACGACTGGGCTGTGTCTTTGGGAGCCACAACCAACATGGCCGCCAGGGAATGAGCGAGAAAAAATAATTTTTTGGGACTTTGAAATGTTAAGAAAAAAATTTTAACTTTTGAAATATTAAATTACACTTTTGAAAAATTAAATCAATCTTTTAAATACATTAATTTTGAAAAATTAATTTAAAAAAATTTTTTTTTAACTAATTTTTTAAAAACAAAAATTTGCCTAAATTTTGGAAATTTTTGGAATTTTGGCACATTTTGGCAAAATTTGACACTGGCTGCCAAGATGGCCGCCGTCGAACTGGAATGCAAACGCATGAGGTTTGTCATTTCCTTACCAAGCTTCTGGCTCCCCGCTCCCTCTCAAGACACTGTGTTCGAAAATTCCAAACCCCACTACTGTAATGTTATCTTCGAAAACAATTAAACTATTCCTACCAAATCTGGCAAACCAGTAGTACTACAGCAGGCTACATAAATTGATATGTTTTAAATGGATCCGACATTTATTTTTAAAAAACGCCCCTATTCAATTTTTTGCTTAGTATAATATATATGGGAAACCATATAATCAAATTTCAACCTATCTTTGTATGATTGCATTATCTTTTACAAAAATCAAATATGTCTGCAAAGAGTATCTTTAATCTCATATTTTTAAAGATGTGACAATATGGAAAAGAAGGTTTCTTATGTCATATCTCGGGAAACAATCAACACATAAGTCCCTAATTTGGCAGACAACTAATACTATGACAGGTTATATAAACTGACTTGTCTTAATTGGTTAAGATATTTAGTTTCAAAATGGTGGCTATATAAAGACATAAGCTTATTATACTATAATATATCAACAATACTATTTTCCAAATTTTTATTTAAGTTTTTATGCTGGCAGTACCTATTACATTCACCAAATATGTCTTCGCAGTCTTTTTTGTTCATCATGTTGTAAATTGCACAACATAAAAAAATTAAGTTTTTATGTTACTTCTCGGGAATCAATCATTCGGTTACTACAAAATTCGGCAAACAATTAATACTTCGGCCAGCAATGTAAATTGATGTGTTTTTAGAGGGTCAGATACATACATTCTTAATGGCTGACATATACTTTTTAGCTTAGTATGCTTTATCAACTAAACCGTGTAACCAATATCAGCTAAACTATCTATGTTCTCAGTATAAATTGCAAACATAAAATTATGTACACAGAGTTTATTTTGTACGCCATATTTTGAGAGAGCGTCATATGAAAATAAATATCATATCTCGGAAAAAATGGACCGATTACCACCAAATATCACACAGAAGTAGTTTCACAGTGGGCCATGTAATTTTACGTGGTTTAAAACGGTCAAGCATTTTTTTAAAATGGTGGCAGTATAAATAAATTAGATACGTGTATTATAAATATAAAACAATTTAACAAATCTCAACCATTCTTTCTATGCTGTCCGTATTCATAAAGGGCGTCAAATATACGGTATAGGCCCTATGCAAGAAACACTTTTGCCCACCTTTTTGTAAAATTATTCCTGGTGAGAAAATTGATCATTTTGGCCCTATTTCTGAAACCGGTAAAAATTCCCACCTAATTTTACAAACAAGTATTACTGTAGTAGGCCATGCAAACTTCCAACATTTAAGTGACTCGCATACCTACTTTCCAAATGACGGCCTTGTAAATATTTCAGGTAAATAAACCCTCTCTATCGAAACGTTAAACTGATTAAAACCGAAGTCGTTGTTCGTAATCCTACCTCCATAATACAGTTGATCCCATGCCAACTTATGATATAAGGGATTCTGGGCTCGAGTTCCGGGTAAGGAACGTGTGTCTTTGTTGTTGTCTCAATTGTGTTGCATATGTTTCTGGTTACATATCTAATGATATCTCTTGACGTGAATCGCACGTTCACGAGTCCTTTTGCCCACTGACTGCCGCAGTGTGCCCACACCANGTGGTGGGCGCGTTTCTGTAAGGAGCCTCCCCGAGGGTATATGTCATGGCAGGCTTCTCTCTCTCTCTCTCTCTCTCTATCTTGGGTCATGTTTGCCCCTCCCCCTGTGAATGTGTGAGTGGGAAGTTCTGCACAATATTCACTACACTACCGTGGCCCCCCACCCCGAGAAATGGANCCCCTGTGAATGTGTGAGTGGGAAGTTCTGCACAATATTCACTACACTACCGTGGCCCCCCACCCCGAGAAATGGAATGCTACAGTGTGACATTTAACTTGTCATCTATCCGTTCCATCACTGCGGTGCCCTCCCCCTCGTCGCAATGGAATGCAAGAACATGAAGTTTTTTAAATATGCTCTAGCCACTACATCACTGTGGCCCCCTAATTCGAAATGTCATTTACTCGCAACGTCCCATGGCAGGCGTCTCTCTTGGGACATGTCTACCCTCCCCTGTGAATGTGGGAGCGTGATGTTTTAACATGCACTCTATCCACTATGCTACTGTGGCCCCCATTGAAATGGAATGCTAGAGGGTGACNCACTATGCTACTGTGGCCCCCATTGAAATGGAATGCTAGAGGGTGACATTTAACTTGCCATCTAAGACGTCTCTCTTGGGACACGCCTGCCCTCCCCCTGTGAATGCGAGAGCGTGAAGTTGCGCTCTACCCATTGCATCACCGCAGCACCGTTGCTATGGAAGACTTCGCTCTTGGGACATGCCTGCCCTCCCCTGTGAATGCAAGAGCATGAAATGTTAACATGCACTCTACCAATTTCGTCACTGTGGTGCCACCCCCTTGCTATGGAATGCAAGAGCATGAAGTCCCCCATAGCCCCGAGGCTCTCCCCTCCCTGAGAAATGGAATGCTAGAGCGTGACATTTAACTTGTCATATATTCGTTCCATCACTGCAAAACCCTGCCCCTCGTCGCAATAGAACACAAGAGCATGAAGTANCGAGGCTCTCCCCTCCCTGAGAAATGGAATGCTAGAGCGTGACATTTAACTTGTCATATATTCGTTCCATCACTGCAGCACCCTGACCCTCGTCGCAATAGAACACAAGAGCATGAAGTTTTTTTACATATGCTCTAGCTACTACATCACTGTGGCCCCCCAATTCGAAATGTCATCTACTCGCAATGTCCCATGNATTTTTACATATGCTCTAGCTACTACATCACTGTGGCCCCCCAATTCGAAATGTCATCTACTCGCAATGTCCCATGGCAGGCGTCTCTCTTGGGACACGTCTGCCCTCCCATGTGAATGCGGGAGCATGATGTTTTAACATCCACTCTATCCACTACACTACTGCTGCCTCCATTGAAATGGAATGCTAGAGCGTGACAATTAACTTGCCATCTAAGGCGTATCTGTTGGGACACGCCTGCCCCCTCCCCTGTGAATGCGAGAGAATGAAGTTGCGCTCTACCCATTGTGTCACCACGGCACCCTTGCTATGAAATGCGAGAGCATGAAGACCCATAGCCCGAGGCTATGTCCTGACAGGCGTCTCTGTTGGGAGCCACCATCGGTGTGTGAATGCAAGAGCATGGAAGTGCGCTCTATCCATTGTGTCACCGCGGCACCACTCCCCTTGAATGCCAGAGCATGACATAACGACTGGGCGGTGTCTTTGGGAGCCACAACCAACATGGCCGCCAGGGAATGAGCGAGAAAAAATAATTTTTTGGGACTCTGAAATGTTAAGAAAAAAATTTTAACTTTTGAAATATTAAATTACACTTTTGAAAAATTAAATCAATCTTTTAAATACATTAATTTTGAAAAATTAATTTTAAAAAAAATGTTTTAACTAATTTTTTAAAAACAAAAATTTGCCTAAATTTTGGAAATTTTTGGAATTTTGGCACATTTTGGCAAAATTTGACACTGGCTGCCAAGATGGCCGCCGTCGAACTGGAATGCAAACGCATGAGGTTTGTCATTTCCTTACCAAGCTTCTGGCTCCCCGCTCCCTCTCAAGACACTGTGTTCGAAAATTCCAAACCCCACTACTGTAATGTTATCTTCGAAAACAATTAAACTATTCCTACCAAATCTGGCAAACCAGTAGTACTACAGCAGGCTACATAAATTTATATGTTTTAAATGGATCCGACATTTATTTTTAAAAAACGCCCCTATTCAATTTTTTGCTTAGTATAATATATATGGGAAACCATATAATCAAATTTCAACCTATCTTTGTATGATTGCATTATCTTTTACAAAAATCAAATATGTCTGCAAGAGTATCTTTAATCTCATATTTTTAAAGATGTGACAATATGGAAAAGAAGGTTTCTTATGTCATATCTAGGGAAACAATCAACACATAAGTCCCTAATTTGGCAGACAACTAATACTATGACAGGTTATATAAACTGACTTGTCTTAATTGGTTAAGATATTTAGTTTCAAAATGGTGGCTATATAAAGACATAAGCTTATTATACTATAATATATCAACAATACTATTTTCCAAATTTTTATTTAAGTTTTTATGCTGGCAGTACCTATTACATTCACCAAATATGTCTTCGCAGTTTTTTTTGTTCATCATGTTGTAAATTGCACAACATAAAAAAATTAAGTTTTTATGTTACTTCTCGGGAATCAATCATTCGGTTACTACAAAATTCGGCAAACAATTAATACTTCGGCCAGCAATGTAAACTGATGTGTTTTTAGAGGGTCAGATACATACATTCTTAATAGCTGACATATACTTTTTAGCTTAGTATGCTTTATCAACTAATCCGTGTAACCAATATCAGCTAAACTATATATGTTCTCAGTATAAATTGCAAACATAAAATTATGTACACAGAGTTTATTTTGTACGCCATATTTTGAGAGAGCGTGATATGAAAATAAATATCATATCTCGGAAAAAATGGACCGATTACCATAAAATATCACACAGAAGTAGTTTCACAGTGGGCCATGTAATTTTACGTGGTTTAAAACGGTCAAGCATTTTTTTAAAATGGTGGCAGTATAAATAAATTAGATACGTGTATTATAAATATAAAACAATTTAACAAATCTTAACCATTCTTTCTATGCTGTCCGTATTCATAAAGGGCGTCAAATATACGGTATAGGCCCTATGCAAGAAACACTTTTGCCCACATTTTTGTAAAATTATTCCTGGTGAGAAAATTGATCATTTTGGCCCTATTTCTGAAACCGGTAAAAATTCCCACCTAATTTTACAAACAAGTATTACTGTAGTAGGCCATGCAAACTTCCAACATTTAAGTGACTCGCATACCTACTTTCCAAATGACGGCCTTGTAAATATTTCAGGTAAATAAACCCTCTCTATCGAAACGTTAAACTGATTAAAACCGAAGTCGTTGTTCGTAATCCTACCTCCATAATACAGTTGATCCCATGCCAACTTATGATATAAGGGATTCTGGGCTCGAGTTCCGGGTAAGGAACGTGTGTCTTTGTTGTTGTCTCAATTGTGTTGCATATGTTTCTGGTTACATATCTAATGATATCTCTTGACGTGAATCGCACGTTCACGAGTCCTTTTGCCCACTGACTGCCGCAGTGTGCCCACACCAGACGCACCACACCGACAGGCTTGTGGGCACGAGTGCATTAGTGTTTAGTATTTATTCAGTATTGATGTATACCATAATTATCGTGTGTCAAAACAGTCATCACATACATAGCCAGCCAGGGACATGTGACATTTTCAAGTTGGCAATGCAGTGGCTGCTACGAGTCAATACTTATATTTAATATTAATATAATGGTGTTTTATTATGTAAGTACAAGGGTAATTGTGTTTTATTATGTAAATTGTGTTTAATTATGTTTATATAAGGTATATCATGTTTACATCTCATTAGCATTTTAAGTCGCATTTGTTTCATCTCTCCACCGCCAGGTGTCGGCCGTGCTTAGGTGGCGCGAGCCGATGCATTGCGCAGTCTAGTAGGCAACATCACTTCGGCGCGAGCGGACGTGGTAAGTCTCTCGTTTCACAAGAACCTCGGTACCAGCCTCTCAGGCTGCAACCTCACTCAGCAATCGCATCATCATATCATTCACGAAGCAACTAGTATTTTTATGTTACATCTCACCGAGGAGAGAGCAGCATCACGCGCCTTAAGTAATTATAATCCAGCGGTGTGTTTATATGACCACGCGGTCACCACGTGTTTGATCAAAGTGTTCAATAAAATAATTATATACATATAAAACTTGAGTGCGTTATTAATTCAGGTGTGCGCAGCGGCCATACAGCTCGCAATTTATTAATATCTGACGGTGTGTTACCAGAGAACCCCTGGGCCATCGGCCGCACGACCCAAAAATCTCATCAGCTCACCGCGGAGCTGTGGCGCCGNGGCCGCACGACCCAAAAATCTCATCAGCTCACCGCGGAGCTGTGGCGCCGGGCAAATCCATAATCATTAGATTCCAACTCTGGTAACCGACCGTGTCACTCTGTCAACAAAAAGTTAATGCCTACTTACCATCTGAGCTTATAAGAACTTTATGATAACTCTTTGCACCCATGTAGAGGAAAGCAGGCTCAATAGTTATATCGGTAACTAGTTTATGCTGTTTACATAATGCAAGCTAATTCTAATTACTGTCCAGGTACGTAGAGCCAATATTCTTTTGTAAGCGGAGATTTTTTTTTAATGTACCCATACTTTTTTACTAGAAGTCTGATTAAGGAACGGTTTTTATGCCCAGCTATCAAAAATGTATACAGAATGTAACGTGACTTATACTACAGACGTTAGTTGGGGATTCGCCATGAAAATACAAGAAGAAAAGCTTGAAAACATTTTCTCCTCACGAGTTTCATTAAGAAGGAACACATCTTAAAGTACAACACAAATTAATCAGGTGAGTGCCTAGCAGATAGGCATCCCGTTGAGCATGGCAGCAGTTAACTTCACGTCAATCATGTACATTCAGCGCAGCAGCAAACAGGTTTGTCTGCAAGGTAACCACAGTAGACGCCTCGATGTATTCCAATGTACGTATACGAAGCCGCAGAGAGCAGACAGTGATTAATATAGTCCATCCACCGTTACTTCCAACTTTTCTGAAGCCCTGCTAAAGTTATACTTCAGGATATTCCTCCACCTCATGCAAACAAAGCTTAACCAAATCTAGAAAATTACATCAAAATGACAACGCACCGAATTCGTGCGCACTCAGTGTAATAATATTTTGCATTAGAGCTATTATTCACTAGGCATTACCAACATACCAATTTTCTCACAGTTTTTATTTATATTAATTATAAATCAGATACTATAATTAATGGATAAAATGTAAGTAAAAATTAAATTTAACCAAAAATAAGTTACTTTAATATTAATATAAGTATAGACTGCTTGTTATACATGGCATATTTAGGAAACAACCAGACACTTCATTCATGGGGTGATTTTTCAAAGGTTTGATTCAGAAAGGGTGAAGAAAGGGTNTCAGAAGAAACAGTGAATATACTATATATCGTACGCAGTTGTGACGGCACCCAAACTATGTATATCCCTAACTGCTAGGCATTAGTTTCCCTCATGCAAACTTTTAATTCAAAGGCGTGCCTTATTAACGAGTCGCGTTGGAACCAAACTTCTCAAAGTTTTCTTTTCGTGAATTTGTATGGCGAATCCCCTACTCACGTCTGTAACATAAGTATATAAAACTACCCACATGCCCATGGCCTACCTATGATTCGAAGACGAAACCACACCTAAGTTTGTGGTGTACCGATGCCACGGTTACTGCATGTGCGTTTGTGGGTGACCACTAAGACTGCGCATGCCCATTTTTCCACACAAATTTTCAACATTAGTATCCCAACCTAACAGAGCACCAAAACAAGCATAGGACAGTGGGTTAATATATGTTTTAATTTTTGTTTACCTAACCTAACCTAACAAACCTGTGATACTAGTTGGCTGAGTGTTTTTGCAGTTTAAACAAACCTAGGACTTTTGGCGAATAAATGACTCAGTTTCACACAAGCATGAGCGGTAACGTGACCTCATGGTCCGAAGGTAACGTGTGTGCAAACTTAGCAATGAAGATCGCTTAAGATAATAGCTGTACACTATGTACAATGTGAAATCACAATTCTATAAAGGAATTGGTTGTTTCGTCACAAGTGGTACCAAATAATAATTTTCGTAGAAATTAATTACAAAATCTAGGTTATAAAGAACATTTACGTCTCTAAATAATCATTATAATTTATAAGTTAAATTATGTTTTCTTTCTCAATTTGCATAAGCAATCATCTCACAGCGTTTAGTCTGGGTTACCGTTCAGAATACTCCTTTAGAAACATATGTTGTATTAGTTAGTTTAATACCTTCACTTAACCATGTAGTGACGAATTTGGAAATTTCAGATTTATTTGTTTTTTCCTATTTTGAACATTAGACGGAAAAAGGCAGAGTTTTACTTTTGGATTTCTCCCACGAGAAAAATTACATTTATTAAAACTCGAATAGGATATTATCTTTTTAAAAATCGTCAATTTTTTTAGGTTGATTTTAAGCTTAATTCTAAGCTGAAATCAGATTTGTCTAGTACCTGAAACGACTATACCAATAGGAGAGTCTGTGCCTAACAGTTAAGTCACTTTTATATTATCTCAAGGAAAACAGTGACATTAAATCCAAACTACAATATACCTGCATTTCCAATAGTTGATGCCATCAACTCGAATGTTCCCCTCACTTCTGGCTGAACAGTCTCTCCCAGGTAAACAGGAACGCATAACGATGCAACTCCGACGCAGAAGCCAGAAATGCAGCGACCAGCATAGACCATTTCAACACCGGAAGCAAATGCTATCAGTAGCCATGCTAGAAAAAATACGTTTATATGTAATTATTCCACACAAAAAATAACCTTTAATTATATTTAAATATTGCAATTGTTTCTGTTTCTGCATTAGGTTTAAATATTTCTATGAGAAATGCTANAACCTTTAATTATATTTAAATATTGCAATTGTTTCTGTTTCTGCATTAGGTTTAAATATTTCTATGAGAAATGCTATTAAACAAAAGAACAAAAACTTAATTAACAAATTTACTCCGTGAAGATTATTTCTCTTATGAGACAGTTTGCGATCGTGGGGATTTTAATATGTATTATATCTCATCTTCCATTACNGTGAAGATTATTTCTCTTATGAGACAGTTTGCGATCGTGGGGATTTTAATATGTATTATATCTCATCTTCCATTACGTACATATAGGTAAAAATGAGGTATTCATATGTTCAATTTTAAACTTTTTAGTTTCCTGCAAAAGATGAAATATACAGTTATAAAATTTGCATTCAAAATTTGCGAATTGCAGTAATATAATTTTTTGTTAGCCTAAAGAATCAATAATAATAATAATAAAAAGGGGCTTACACATGGAGAAATTAATAGCGGCACTCTGAACAAACTTAAAGCAATTTCCACTACACTGCCCACATGAGACTCTCCAGTCAGTAAATCCTCGAAACCGGTGGAATTTAACCGCGGATGTGAGATTTGGAAGAGTTAGCTCCGTATACCCCAGAATTCCTGTATTTCTTACTTAAACTGTAAGTTCCTGTTTCTTACGCATCGTTGTTGTACAGAATGCTGGAAAGAAATAATTAACGGAAGTCTCTGATCAAAGCGTTTTAGAATAACCACGTGATTAAAAACTTGGGGTTCAATTTNAAAGAAATAATTAACGGAAGTCTCTGATCAAAGCGTTTTAGAATAACCACGTGATTAAAAACTTGGGGTTCAATTTAAGAATCATTCTGTAAGTGTTTCTTTAATAAACATAACTTATATTTACTCATTGCGTGAGCATGACACATTAGCATTCAACACTGCCTAGAACCCTATAGGTTTACAATATTTTTTTATAAATACCGTGCATATGAAGATATGGGGATATCGTAAGTTGAGAGGGAATTGAAATACGAAAACGGAATACTTACATGCAATGAAAGGTGCCACGGTTCCAATTATGGCGATTCGTCGTCCCAGTAAATCCATTAGAGGACNAAAGAAATAATTAACGGAAGTCTCTGATCAAAGCGTTTTAGAATAACCACGTGATTAAAAACTTGGGGTTCAATTTCAGAATCATTCTGTAAGTGTTTCTTTAATAAACATAACTTATATTTACTCATTGCGTGAGCATGACACATTAGCATTCAACACTGCCTAGAACCCTATAGGTTTACAATATTTTTTTATAAATACCGTGCATATGAATATATGGGGATATCGTAAGTTGAGAGGGAATTGAAATACGAAAACGAAATACTTACATGCAATGAAAGGTGCCACGGTTCCAATTATGGCGATTCGTCGTCCCAGTAAATCCATTAGAGGACCTCCGATCATAGCACCAAACAAAGCTAGGAGTGGCATCAGGCTTCCCACCAGTGATTGCTGGCAAAAATAAGTACAAGTTTAATAATATTATTAGAATTTATTTTTAAGCACAGCCTTAGTTAATATTATAGAAACTCTTACATGCTTAAACATCTGCATCAGGAGTTTTAATTTGAATTATTTTGGGCAATATTTCACCAGAAATTTTAAGTTTATTGCGTGTGAACGCATGAAAACACAAATATGTTAAACCCCTGTAATGCTAAAACACGATTTCTGCTTCGACTACATACAACAACACGCAGTATAATTTTATCTGGCTGGAATTGCAATGCTTATGTGAAAGCACGTAATTCAATGCTCATAATGTTTTTTCTGAAGTTTTATGAAAGTAGTTTTATAAGGCAAAAATTTTTATAGAAGGTCGTGGTAGTCTGTAAAGTGATAAAAAGTTAAATGGGTCCACTTATTCCATTAGCATGGTACGCCAAGGCAATATTTATTATAAATGTTTACTATGTTANAAAAGTTAAATGGGTCCACTTATTCCATTAGCATGGTACGCCAAGGCAATATTTATTATAAATGTTTACTATGTTATAAATTATATTAAATAAGATATACCATACTATTTCTGATCGAACAGCAGTTATTATTAATTTAATTTTGCATTTCCATTGTTTTACGTAAGAATATTGTGCATGTCGTGGTCGCGGAACTTTTGATCTTATTTACCTACATATGACTATTATTATTTGTTCACTTGAATATCTATTTTATTTATTTTACTACTTTGCTATTGCATAATATGTATTTTGTTTAGCAATTTCTGTTGCTCTAATTCCATGTTTCTAAGTTGAAATTTTCGTTCGAAATAAAACAAATTTCTGTGGAAATTATTTGATTTAACTTCAAATTTATTGACTACCTTAAATAAAGAGACTTGTTGTACGTAATATATTGAAACCTGTTAAATTGACTCATTGAATATAAACACATCGGCGTTGCTTTTAATTGTGTTTTAAGCAGTGTCCATGTAATGTTATCTCTGCTAGCTTCCCTTTTCTGGTTTCGTTATTATACCTTTTTTAAAACTTTTTTTGTTCTTACATTTTCCCCTCTGCCTGTGGTTGCTTGACCGAGTGAAGTTAAATCCAAAGGGAATATAACAAAATGTATATCTATCCTAGAAGTATTACGGTTAAAATTGGCCTTGTAGGTATTCAAGATAAAAAGTATAGATTAATCAAAATATATTTTTTTGAAGCTTTCTTGAAAGAAAGAAAGCGCGGAGTCCTGCTTGCTGGCGGACGTGATCGCACACTGGAAATGTCGCTGCTAACGTGACGTTCTGTGGGCTGGACTGCTATTTGCAGCTAACTGAAACCGTAGTTTTTCGTCTGCGATTTTCGCTGCTCGTTTCTGACCTCAGTCATTGAAACCAGGCGTTATTTTCACGTGATTACCTCCCGCATGTGTAATCAAAGAATATTTCGTCAACGTTTCTGGAATTCTTGAATATATGAAGATCAAAAAGCGAAGAAGTGAATGATTAATGCAGTGTTTAATGTATATATGGAGAAAATATACAATACGAATTTTACATTTCGAAGTGGTTTGCTTTTGCCCAAAATTTTAATACCAAAATGGTGAACAGCGAATTCTCGTTAGTTGCATAATAAATATAGGTGCGTTGAGATACTTAACAAAGGAGTTACTAGTATTAAAAAAACAAGCAACGGTTTCTGCGAAAACACTTTGCTTTCAACATTTAGTTATACCTTTATTACAAATACAGCAAACCTGGCAGCCCACCTACATTAAACTCACATTGTTTAACAAGAACTGTCTTGTCGAACGTTTATCTAGCTTACATAGCGTAGCAGCATTTCATTTCATTATAAACAGAATTTCGGTTTCAATCGCAAAGCCAGCTTATTTTTTAATTTCTGTAATTTTGGAAGAACTCAAATTTCTTGTAAGCAAGGAATGTTTAATTAGCCAAAAGTAAGACATTTTTAATATCTGCAATCTCGTAGAGTAATTTTCATTCACATCATTTCTGGTCGCGTTGAGGCAGTAAAACTGAATATTTTGCCAATTTGCAAAGTTAGGCCTAAAAACGTAAAAGTAAACGGTCAGCAGGAAGTGACAGGAAATCATAAAAACAGAAAAATTACTGCATTATACAAACGTTTTATCATAAATTTAAAAAAAAATNGGAAGTGACAGGAAATCATAAAAACAGAAAAATTACTGCATTATACAAACGTTTTATCATAAATTTAAAAAAAAATTCAGATTTAAAAGAATGTTACGGTAAACATTAAAAGTTGTTAACGAAATAAAAAGGACAACAGCAAGTTATAACAATGGAATGAAATCAAAAATATGTTTCGCTGGCAAGCCACACGAAAATTCTGAATGTAAATAATATTGTTTTTCCCATACACATGTTGGGGGATTAGAAGTTCATTACGCAGGCCTGGCAACAGAAAATATTATGAATGTACGTAATGACAATGCTTAAATCCGAAGGCTGGCTTTTCCCTCAAATAATGTCCTTAAACATACTTGATTGTATAATATGGAACATTTTATTTGCGNGGAAGTGACAGGAAATCATAAAAACAGAAAAATTACTGCATTATACAAACGTTTTATCATAAATTTAAAAAAAAATAAAGATTTAAAAGAATGTTACGGTAAACATTAAAAGTTATTAACGAAATAAAAAGGACAACAGCAAGTTATAACAATGGAATGAAATCAAAAATATGTTTCGCTGGCAAGTCACACGAAAATTCTGAATGTAAATAATATTGTTTTTCCCATACACATGTTGGGGGATTAGAAGTTCATTACGCAGGCCTGGCAACAGAAAATAATATGAATGTACGTAATGACAATGCTTAACTCCGAAGGCTGGCTTTTCCCTCAAATAATGTCCTTAAACATACTTGATTGTATAATATGGAACATTTTATTTGCGNCTCCGAAGGCTGGCTTTTCCCTCAAATAATGTCCTTAAACATACTTGATTGTATAATATGGAACATTTTATTTGCGAAACTAAAATGTTCCTTGAACTAAGATTTAAAATTTTAGAATGATTGCATATGGTTATACTTATTATTATAAGAGTTATCAGGAAGAAGTTCAAATATTAGTGAGTGAATGTAATATATTTAAACAAAATAAATAATTATGTTTTAAATTTCCTTTGCAATTAAAATTATAAGCGGCAAATAAATCTGAATACGTGACAAAGCTTCCTTTACCGCCTCGTCCTTATACTATGTCCACTATACTATACAACCCGGCCATAGAAAAGTCATTATAAACTCACATTCGATATTGCGTGAAATTTGCATGTGGAATGGGGAGAATAATCTGTGGTTTTCTGTACGTTTAATTCAACAAGCAAAATGTACATTCCAATGTAAATTACAAATCGCAATGCTACTGTGCTTCATAATTGCATTATACCTATATGGTTTAAACTGACGATGTTACGTCAACTCACAGCACAGTGTCATGGCCGCCCGCGTCACGATCTGAAGGAGTAGCTCGCACGGAAACAAGCAACGTGTGAAATTGAACTGTTAATGGACCCTGTGAGTCACCGCGTTGTATAGCCCTTTGTCGAGCTATCAAACAATATCGTACGGAAACTCGGAGGAAATATTGTTCCGTGTGCGTTGGGTTTTAATCGTGAAAAATATTTTATTTTGGCTAGTCCTCTCTTGGTTAAATTACTTTAATAAAACCACATAATAATTACAGGCTAGATGTTATTTATTATGTCCTTAAAAAATCTAAAGTCTCAAAAATGTTTTTAAAAAACCATTGGTCAAGGAAGCAATCATCGCATGCTAAATGCTGATATACAGATTTCTTCTTTTTTTTACAAAAAGTTGTTACACAGTGATTTGCCCTCTTTTTTAATTTTACCATGGTNGATATACAGATTTCTTCTTTTTTTTACAAAAAGTTGTTACACAGTGATTTGCCCTCTTTTTTAATTTTACCATGGTAAAAAATTTTGTGATTTCAGTTTTTAAAAAATAATAATCCATTGTTGTTAGAAATATTTTCTGTAATTTTACACATCCGTGAATATAAATGTCTTAATGACATGTTATGTTTCGGAAAAAAAAACTTCTTAGACACTGCGTTTAAAGTACGAAGTATTTGACTGAATGTTTTCCAGGGAAGGACGAGTTTAATGAACGCGTTTTATAAATCGTATTTATGACCACACTTACTTCTTCATGCAGCTAGTAACCAAACTGCGGAACCATTATTTAGTAGTTATAGTTGCTGAATTTGAGCCTACCACATGACACGCTCCATAAAAAAACGAACTCAGTGTGACACGTTTGCAAGGCGAGCATGAGTGATGATGTTTATATAATCGAGGTATTGAGAGTCGATGAGGGTGAAGCGAGGTGAGTATGGAGCAGCGTCGTAATGCAAGGGCGGGGAAGACAGGAGTGAGTGAGTGAAGAGATTTGGGCGGCTCTTAACATAGAGGTCTTGAGAAACGATAAGGGTGAGGTGAGATGAGTATGGAGTAGCGCTGGAATGAAGGGGTGGGGGAAACGGGAAATCCCCGAGAAAACCCGACGACCAGTGAAATCTTACCAGAAAGCGTTTACAGCGATATACGAGCACTTTGATGGGTTTAGCTTGTTAGTGGTAGGATAGGAACCTCGCTCAGTTTTAAGGCTACGAGATTAATACAATATATGGAAAACTGTTAGTTTAGCATACAAACTATTGAGCTTAAATGATGTCGAGAAAATAAATTTATATAGTAACTGCGAAAAAGCTTGCGAAAAAATGGTTTATGATTTTCAAGGGCAAGAGCACTTTTCAAAGTCCTGCTTAAAATCAAATTTTATTATGTTTATTATTATTTTGAATCCTTTTACTATATGTAAATTTAGTATTGCCACGGATTTCATCAATTTATTCATGTGCCGATCAGATTAAATTGTGAGTTTTGTTAAGAACATAATTATTAACTACGTTTTTTTATGTGCTGTGGTGACCTGGTAAATGTAGATTTTACTAAACTCGATATGTCTATCTCAATTCATATCACAAATCCCATTCATTTTTTAAGAATACCGAGCGTCGATTTTGCATTCAACTCATCTATAGACCAGCCCACTGACCTGATAAATNCATTCATTTTTTAAGAATACCGAGCGTCGATTTTGCATTCAACTCATCTATAGACCAGCCCACTGACCTGATAAATATATGCGTAATGGCCTCATTACTCATTTTTTCCATATTCAAACTGTCGGGGCTTTCATGGTGTGTCATGAATGTAGTCCAATACTCGTGTAATTTTTTTACACCTACAATTTACGCAGTGCTTTAATACATGCGACGAACAGTACATTGCTAAACTGTTCGGAAAAATAATTGACTGAACACAGGAGCCACGCATTTCCGTAGAGCAGGTACATGCCTCCCTTCAGGAAAAGATATGAGCTTTTAGAGATGCGAAAAAATAAGAACATGCGTACCTAAAATTAATAAACTACCAATAAAATCGATCATAACAGTGGCATATTTAATGAACAAAATATCGGCCAATGCCTTCATTACGAATGTATATTATTAATAAGCAGTTAAGACTGAAGTGTCCTATGAACGTTGTTATCTGAATTCCAGTGATATTTGAATGCGAACAAAACTATGAAAAGGCAAGATTCGTTCACAAAATTTAGAGTGTTTATAATATTTCGTTTCTACCATTGTATTGTCAACTACTCGGAAATACATATTTTTTCTCGGCCATCTGTTAGGCCACTGACCTAAAATCGTTATTTCTCTCTCAGTAAATAAAATATCACCGAAATATTAGAAGGGGTCCCAGATAATGCATCATTACACTTTATGAGGTTCGGTTGTCAAATGTGTGAAGACCTTCCCCACCACAAGTAACCATGAGACCTCAGAAGTGAATATGAAGGTAATGTTTAAATATTCACTTTCTTCGAAGACGAAGCTGATGTCTCATGGCACTTCCATGTATTGTGTTTACTAAATATGATGGTACGTATGTGTGACCGTATATTCACGTCGGCTAAGAGTTTGCATGTGACTGAAGTTGAGCCCATTCGAGTGTTCGTGGGCACATATCTTATCTTGATTAAATTTTCCCATAGCTGTTTTTTTTTGTGGTGTCTAAGCGTTACACCTTTGATTCGATAAACATAACAATTTATATGTACTTCAATTAATTTTTTGTATTTCGGGGGGGCTAAAGTTTTCGTTGATAATAAAACAGTCGTAAGTTATTATGTAAATTATATTTGTCCATCCATTTTGGTACCAAAATTCTTTTTTCCTATCACTTAAATAAACTATTTAAATTTACATATTATAAGCATGAATAATAGAAATAACAAAAAATTTTAACTTTGAAAATTCTCATAGATAATCATTGTATACATCCCTGTTAGGGTTTGTACTATCCTGGCAAGTTTCATGGACATCAATCCTTGATGTCCGACTATGACTTTTTGGGTGCTGGGGTCATTTTCACTTTATCATGGGTATATTTAAGCTGCTTGGTTCCTATTAAGGAGCTTAGTTTAAATTGTTGATATGGTAGGCAGATGGTCTCAGCGCGTTACAGAAATTGTAGCAGACGACGGTCGTGGGTCCAGCAGCAGCGCCATTATGTGAGGTTGGTATGGTGCCATCGAATACTTCAACTGTAATGCCTATGATTCAACGAGTCCTTCGGAAAACTGCAAGCCCCAGTTCTTATTGCAAATTTACCATAGGTTTCTTCGGCTGTGCCATCCGATTCTTTGGATGTGACATCTCCGGCAGAATTCGGATCATCGACTGAATCACCTCCACCAAGGAAAACTTATCTATGCAGCAAAAAAGCTTTTGTTTACCAACAAAATGCACGACAGCGTGAAATTCATTGGTGCATAAAGTCTCCCAAACAATGTTATGTAAATGTGCTTAATTGTTGGGTTGTTGTTTTACTACAGCGACACTTTCTGCAAATATGTAAGGACATGTAATGTGAAACTGCAGGACTCATCGATGCTTTTGTGTCAGTTCTGTAAGAAAGAATTCCTGTAGCACCAATCGCCTGGGTGATTGATGGTTGTAGTATAATTTCGATACTTTAACCTTTCTGCTGTCATTGCTTGTGACCATTGTGAATGCTGACCCCCACCAACTAACTATCAAGTGCAACGGCGACAGTGTCGTAGTCTTCCACATGTGCACCACTGTAGCCAGTTTCTGCTCCTTTGAACATTATGATGGTCGAACCATTTGGTGTAGCAGTGTATCGTTTACAGCACTTTAAGTGGCGTATCTGTGTCGCTTACACTGTATGGACTTTATATTCAAACCCACCACACGTCGAAATGAGGTTTATAAGTGTGCAAAGACTTCGTTTCGTGTTAATGAAAGACTGTAGGTGATATTTATTATAAGAATGTACAATTTACATGGACGAAATATTTGTTATGGTTAATTTAGTAATTAATGAATAAATTTTATTAAATACATTTTTTAAAATGGAATATTACATTTTTTAATTCTTTATCGCATACACGCTGCTGTATATTAAACTGATTAAACAAAAAAGACTGTGGTGTTAATATATATTTTTAAATACCATAATACCGGACCACTATGACTATTTTAAGGACGTGGGGTTTATTATGGCATACTTTCTCGATACTGGAAAAATGTTTCGTGCTGAATTTCATAAGCCAGACTACAGCACTTTACAAAATAATCAACTGTGCCTATAAAATATAGTAGGGTTTATCATGCCATACCTACATTTTCGGGGATGGAAATGGTCCCTAAGCAATAAATTTCAGAGGTCTAACACTTTATAAATTATAGAGAACTATGCCTACTAACAATTGTAGCTGCATGAGTCTCATAGCTACAATGCTTACAACACAGCTCTCGGAAAAGTAGTCGCTACACCGTAGACTGCCTTGGGTTGACTGCAAATATTGTAATAGTAACCTTAAAAGTATCTCAATTTAATACCTGAGTAAGAAATATCAATTATGGCGCTGAACATATTTCATCATATTAGAATTTGTCTTGAAAATATGAGTGCTATGATATTTTTTTGGCTATACATAGGTCTCTTAAATATTTAAAATGTTAAATAAGATAGATAAAAATAATACCATTTAATTTAACTTTTATTTTTATAAATATATAATTTTATTAGCGCAGTTCTTGAAACTAATTGTGATAATATAAAAGTAATTGTCTATAAATGTGTCTGTTAAATAATATAATGAAATATAAATTGTTTACGAAATATATATATAAAATTATTTTCAGTGTACAAAAATTAAGAGCTGGTATGGAAAAAAAGTAAATTATTAAGGTGTGTAGGATTTGCTCGTCTTGCATACTACATGTAAACTTCCCGACCTACACTGAAGAGCCAAAAAAACTGGTATAGGCGTGCGTATGCAAATAACAGAGATATGGAACCAATCAGAGTAACACGATGCGTTCGGCAGCTAGATCGGTTACTGCTTCTTAAATGGCAGGCTATCAAAATTTAAGTAAGGTTGAACGTAGTGTTATAGTCGGCGCACGAGAGATGGGACATAGCATCTCCGAGGTAGCGATAACATTTGGATGTTCGCGTACGACCATTTCACGAGTGTACCGTGAATATCGGGAATCCGGTAAAACATCACATCTTCAACATCGCTGCGGCCGGAAAAAGATCGTGAAAGAACGGGACAAACGACGGCTGACGAGAATCATTAAACGTGACAGACGTGCAACCCTTTCTCAAATTGGCGCAGATTGGATTTGTGGACTGCCTTGCAGGATTCATGGTGTGAATTGTCTCCTGCACACCTTCAGACATTAGTGGAGTCCATGCCAAGTCGTCTTGCGGCACTTCTGCGTGATCGGGGGCCCTAAACGATATTAGGCAGGTGTACCAGTTTTTTTGCTCTTCGGTGTATTATAACTTAATCTAACTGTTGAAGTGTGTAGCGTCTACCCGAATGCATGTGGGTTCAAATACGAGTGCTTCCAAAATATTTTTTTTCTTTTCGATGTACATGATTGCCATGGTAAAATATAAATGTTACATTTTTGCAAAATAATTTTTCGAATTTGTATTAAAACTTCATGTCCGACACATATCACTTGTATACTTAAGCCATTAAAAAATTTCACTCTTTAAATAATATACATTTAAAGAAATAGTTATATCACACTTATTTCGAAATGACGTATGGCTCCTCTATTCCGTATAATTACATCTGACACATGTGCGAAATGAAGTCACCGAAGCAAGTTGCTAGACTATGTGGTGAGGGGTTTGTGGTTGGCAAGGGAAGAGGGAGTAATCTTCAGCCACACTGAGCAGCCACTCAGCCGCATTGAGCAGCAAGCAATAGTACACAAATTTTTATAAAAATTAGGTGATTTTGGACGGAAAAATAGACATTTTGGGGGCAGAATCGGTAATTCTGAAGGAAATGCGATGAATTNTTTAAAAATTAGGTGATTTTGGACGGAAAAATAGACATTTTGGGGGCAGAATCGGTAATTCTGAAGGAAATGCGATGAATTGGAGAGAGAGGTTGGAAAATTTTGAGCTGAAGAATTCCAAGATGGCGGATGACTCAAAAATCCATTTCCCGATCCCTTGTCTCAAAACCTACATTTACGTTTTTCTCGTTCCCATTGTCACAATACTACTGCGAAATATAAAAAATTGTTTAAAACTCATACCTTTTTATATCTATGAGCTTGTCCTCGTTTTAAAATGAGTTGCTGAGTACGGCAAATTTTGAAATCAATATTGTTACTTTGTACAAAACATTGATCTAATAGCTATATGTAGAGACCTGAAAAATTGAAAAATTCGCTANCATACCTACATTTTCGGGGATGGAAATGGTCCCTAAGCAATAAATTTCAGAGGTCTAACACTTTATAAATTATAGACAACTATGCCTACTAACAATTGTAGCTGCATGAGTCTCATAGCTACAATGCTTACAACACAGCTCTCGGAAAAGTAGTCGCTACACCGTAGACTGCCTTGGGTTGACTGCAAATATTGTAATAGTAACTTTAAAAGTATCTCAATTTAATACCTGAGTAAGAAATATCAATTATGGCGCTGAACATATTTCATCATATTAGAATTTGTCTTGAAAATATGAGTGCTATGATATTTTTTTGGCTATACATAGGTCTCTTAAATATTTAAAATGTTAAATAAGATAGATAAAAATAATACCATTTAATTTAACTTTTATTTTTATAAATATATAATTTTATTAGCGCAGTTCTTGAAACTAATTGTGATAATATAAAAGTAATTGTCTATAAATGTGTCTGTTAAAGAATATAATGAAATATAAATTGTTTACGAAATATATATATATAATTATTTTCAGTGTACAAAAATTAAGAGCTGGTATGGAAAAAAAGTAAATTATTAAGGTGTGTAGGATTTGCTCGTCTTGCATACTACATGTAAACTTCCCGACCTACACTGAAGAGCCAAAAAAACTAGTATAGGCGTGCGTATGCAAATAACAGAGATATGGAACCAATCAGAGTAACACGATGCGTTCGGCAGCTAGATCGGTTACTGCTTCTTAAATGGCAGGCTATCAAAATTTAAGTAAGGTTGAACGTAGTGTTATAGTCGGCGCACGAGAGATGGGACATAGCATCTCCGAGGTAGCGATAACAATTGGATGTTCGCGTACAACCATTTCACGAGTGTACTGTGAATATCGGGAATCCGGTAAAACATCACATCTTCAACATCGCTGCGGCCGGAAAAAGATCGTGAAAGAACGGGACAAACGACGGCTGACGAGAATCATTAAACGTGACAGACGTGCAACCCTTTCTCAAATTGGCGCAGATTGGATTTGTGGACTGCCTTGCAGGATTCATGGTGTGAATTGTCTCCTGCACACCTTCAGACATCAGTGGAGTCCATGCCACGTCGTCTTGCGGCACTTCTGCGTGCTCGGGGGCCCTAAACGATATTAGGCAGGTGTACCAGTTTTTTTGCTCTTCGGTGTATTATAACTTAATCTAACTGTTGAAGTGTGTAGCGTCTACCCGAATGCATGTGGGTTCAAATACGAGTGCTTCCAAAATATTTTTTTTCTTTTCGATGTACATGATTGCCATGGTAAAATATAAATGTTACATTTTTGCAAAATAATTTTTCGAATTTGTATTAAAACTTCATGTCCGACACATATCACTTGTATACTTAAGCCATTAAAAAATTTCACTCTTTAAATAATATACATTTAAAGAAATATTTATATCACACTTATTTCGAAATGACGTATGGCTCCTCTATTCCGTATCATTACATCTGACACATGTGCGAAATGAAGTCACCGAAGCAAGTTGCTAGACTATGTGGTGAGGGGTTTGTGGTTGGCAAGGGAAGAGGGAGTAATCTTCAGCCACACTGAGCAGCCACTCAGCCGCATTGAGCAGCAAGCAATAGTACACAAATTTTTATAAAAATTAGGTGATTTTGGACGGAAAAATANTAAAAAAATTAGGTGATTTTGGACGGAAAAATAGACATTTTGGGGGCAGAATCGGTAATTCTGAAGGAAATGCGATGAATTGGAAAGAGAGAGGTTGGAAAATTTTGAGCTGAAGAATTCCAAGATGGCGGATGACTCCAAAATCCATTTCCCGATCCCTTGTCTCAAAACCTACATTTACGTTTTTCTCGTTCCAATTGTCACAATACTACTGCGAAATATAAAAAATTGTTTAAAACTCATACCTTTTTATATCTATGAGCTTGTCCTCGTTTTAAAATGAGTTGCTGAGTACGGCAAATTTTGAATTCAATATTGTTACTTTGTACAAAACATTGATCTAATAGCTATATGTAGAGACCTGAAAAATTGAAAAATTCGCTANTTCAATATTGTTACTTTGTACAAAACATTGATCTAATAGCTATATGTAGAGACCTGAAAAATTGAAAAATTCGCTAGTTCAATGACCTGTAGGCTATATTCCATTGTCGTATGTAAAATAATGCAAAAATCACTGTTCATTGGTTGCCTGTTGTATTAGCGGAAGACGGTGATTCGGTCTACATTTTATTGTGTGTTTATTATTGGCTCAGAGTTGTCCAGGAGGTGTAAACTAACGGGTGGGCCAATAGAATTAGCAATACAAACTTACAAGGTTTTGAATTCTAGCTTGTCCCGAAATGAAACAGCGAATTTTTCACTTCGCTAGCTATATGGTGTAACCATAAAAATAGCAAACATTTTACCGATACATTTATCAAACACCTAGTTGTTTATAAAGTGATATTGAAGTATTTTAATGTTTACGAAGTGCGGCGTTTGAATATAAGTTGTAAATTATATTTACCTTAGTAATTTCCCTAAATGATAATTTAGAAATTTTGTGATATTATTAGCTGTTTATGTGGAGTATCATTGTAACGGGTCCTAACATTACTAATAGTAACAGCGGGTCTTTAAGAGATTTAAAATTTTGTAGGGTTATATGTTTGTATATGGTTGTCTGTTTCATTATTTTCTGTCATCTGTAGTTAATACAGATATTATTTCAATCCTCTTACGAAGCCAGGAATAAGCTATTAGGATGGCACATGCAAATTAATGTAATTTGTAATCTAGTGTATCCGGTGAATGTAGTGCAGAGTATGTATATTTTGGCAGTATATCACATATATTTATCAGCATGAGACTACAAACTTCTTTTGTTAATGTTTTCTGACCATTGAGGCTTTGTCTTTTTGTGCATCTGTGTAAAATAGCTAATAGAATTTCTCGAGTATTGTTATAATGCCCCAGCCTACTGTGTAAAAAGTGTGTTATTTTGGACGGTAAATATAACAGCTATTCACTGCTATGGACTCTGTGATTGATAGTTCAACAGTGTTTTTGAAAAGCACAATACGTGGAAAATAACATCACACACAAATTGCTTTTGGTTCATAATGCGCCAGCTATGTTACTAATAGGATATCAGACATATCTGTGATGTTATTGCAGCATTAACATATCGGATTAGGCCTTCCACTTATTTCGGGTACATATGAAACTAAGTCTCTTTTCATTCTTCCTCTAGAATTTTGAAAAGTTGAACATTGTTTTTTTGGTTAACAATCGAGGTCATCCCAATAATATTTTATAGGGTTTAATTCCGGGGTTTGAGCAAGTCAGTAAAGAGGCCTCACCTAATGGTCTTCAAACCACAAAGCAAATGACCTTGTTTTATGGACAGAAGAAACGTGCTGATACATGAAAGGGCCTAATCCAAAATGTTACCACAACATGGGATGTATGCTGTTTCCCAACATATGCTGGTACATGTCACAGATATTAATTTCATCGATTTAAACCAACGGCCTAAGCCTAAACTAAGAGAAGTAGTCCCAAAGTATTACGCTACAACCGCCCAGTTTCACAGTGAACACAACACATTTAGACTAATGTTGTTCGCCAGGTATCTGCCAACTCCACACACGTCCATCCGAGAGTTAGAATATGTACCGTGTCTTGTAATTCCATGAGACCTCCTTCCACTACTTCACACTCTAATGGTGGTGATAGTGTTTGCATCACAGACGACGAGCGTTGGTGTGTGCGAACGATGGCTTCCTGACAGTGGTACGGTCGTGATAATCAAGTGCTAATACCGCCCGGCGGGGAAACCTGTTACTCGTCTCTGTGCCTGTGCTGTCCAACATGGCTGCCTAACAATTTGACCCACAAAAAACTCTTCGTGGTTCACCGCTCCTGTTTGCATACGCTGTTCAAATTTTCCGTATATTCAAGAAAGTTTTTACGAGAAATGTATATTTAAAATATGAAAATACACTCCATAATTACATAAAACGTAACTGAGCTCCGTTGTTCAAAAATACGAGACCTCTCAATTTTCCCAATAGCTTACTGTTTCGGGAATAAAAAATGCCGAAGCTATATGAAAAATATTTATACACTGGTGACTACCCAAAAACGAAAAATGAACATGTTTTTCGTAATCTCGCTTTATAAGCTGGAAATATATATCAAAAAATTCTAGTAGAAAATTTACAGAGAGGTTCTGTGTTTTCACAAAAAATTTTTTGAATTTACGGAAAATCCATTATTTGAAAGAAAAAAAAGCTAAGTTTCTGTAATTGTACAAGGATTGATAGGTAATTTTTACCAGCAGTTTTTCATAATGTCATCGTTACTTTTTCTAACAGTGTAGTTCATACGGAATAAAAGTGCGATACTTCATTTTAGTGGTTATATAGGTTGATTCACGATATTCAAGCATCTGGTCCTTGTCGAGTGCTGCTTGTCGTGCATAAATAAGTGTTCGTGTACGCTGTTTGAAAAGGACGTGTGCTGGGAAAAAACACGTTGGGCATTTTTCTTAAAGACTTGCATAAAATAAACTCAATTACACATTTCAGTTTTCATTGGTGGAATTATTAAGTGTAGTTTTCTTTAACAAGAAAGGCGTACTAGCTCCTAAACTTAAAAGGTAATTGATTTTTAGTTCCTCCGATGACTGAGTAATTTTACCTTAGTTCTTTCTCCACGCAATGTTACGATGTAATTTTTGTTTAAACCTGTTTATTATTGTGTAAATGTAAAAATAGAATTTTATATAAACCTCTCCTAAATACTTTCGTGCAGTTATGTTTTCCGAATATCCATTACAACTACTAGCCANTAGAATTTTATATAAACCTCTCCTAAATACTTTCGTGCAGTTATGTTTTCCGAATATCCATTACAACTACTAGCCACATAGCTGATCCCTAAAATCAGTGTTTTTACGTTAGCATTCTAGTCGGTAGCCACGGTGCTAAGGGAGCGTCAACTGCTAACACCATAAAGAATAAATTCTGAAAAGTTTATTGTAGCTCAATCAGTAACATATAATGGCAATGTGGTTTTTGTTAGCTCTAATTATGATTCTGGAAATAAGTTTCCAAAATATTGCGTTTGACATATTTGTGCTCAGAATTGCATATAGTATTACAGCTCTTACGTGGATCTCACGAAGTTTTCTTTTCATTCAAGGTGCCTGTTGATTTGTTTGTTCCGTGAAGTAACAGTTTTTTTACCTCTCGTATCTGATACGACCAACTCCCGGTCATGTGATACTGTTTTAATAAGACACAAACAATTAGCTGCAGAGGACATTGTCATTGTACGATGAAGACTGTGCTTTGAAACACGCCAAAATTGAATCTTTTGGTTTTGCATTTTTACCTAATTTTATTTCAGACAAATTTCTAAAATAATTCAAAAAATTGATCGGCTTTCCTATATTCATTTTATATAAGTCTTAAAAATTAATTTTATTTCCAAAAGAGTTAAGACTGACTTTTATGCAGAATAGCCTAAACTATGCTATAAACTATAACCAGCTCAGCGTTTGTTTCCAAGGGGAAATGTGAGTTTACTTTTCACAAAACTTTACGTGGTTATTAATATCGAACGTATTTTAAATTATTTCTTCAATAAAGAATCTTCTTATAACTTACTACACTTGACATCTTATGAAAGATTTATTTAATGCAATTTTATTTCTTTATTTAATATTTGACACACAATATATTACTCAGCGATTTTATAGTCATCCATGTCCAAAAAAATGTAATCCTGGAATACATAATGGCTGAGTGCTCATGTTAAATATTTTCATGTATTGCTGACCATAAGCAATACAAAATTGCAGAGAACTTTTTTTTGTCAGAATATATTCTTTTCAAAGTTGGAAACTGAAGAAAGAGTAATGTATAATAATTGGTTAGATTTTATGTTTTCATACCACATTTGAAAATATGTTTTAATTTCTCACTATAAACAACAAAAAATATAAGTCTGATAAAGGTCGTGCCCATCTTGACAATACTAATTATAAATGTAAGTGATAGAATTAATACTTCTAATGCAATGCCTTTCATCACACTTTAACTTATGATTACATAAATATCGGATCCGAACTAATATTGAAAATTAATTTTACACTAAAACCCGAGACCGTAAATTACTAAATATCAATTTTATCACGACTGCTGAATAGCTGAATCGCCTAATTAAAAAAAAANAACCCGAGACCGTAAATTACTAAATATCAATTTTATCACGACTGCTGAATAGCTGAATCGCCTAATTAAAAAAAAATTTATGTTATGTTTGTATAAAAAAATTTTAATTCTACAGTAATCATGTAAGATTAATATTATATTCTTGATTCACAAAACTGCAGAGAATATTATTAAAATTCACCTACCGTTACAAATAAATATAATATATTTTATGTAATGGCTGTGGGAGGTAATAACTGCTTTAAAACCTTTGATATATATCATATAATGTCTATGAAACTAAATTGCATAGAAAGATTTATCAATTTNATAACTGCTTTAAAACCTTTGATATATATCATATAATGTCTATGAAACTAAATTGCATAGAAAGATTTATCAATTTATAATAATGACATAAGATTAAATAATGATTTTGAAGTAAACTTCGCAGAGTAGAACTTAACTGATGGGCAATATGTTGTACAGCGTGGCCAGGGAGTGGGCCTGATGGGCCGCCTCCTCCCCACACCCCTTCTCTTCATTTCAAACCTTTACTTCCACTTTCTCACAGTTCTAATTGTTGTACAGTATTACTAAGTGTGACATTCTGAAAGCGCGTAGGCCTGCCGAAGTCATGTACAATAAACTGTATGACCTTAAATCTGCAGTTGAGCGCAGGTAGCAAGTCCGAGGTAACTGTACTCTCCGCTGTAGCCTAACCATCCTTCTCTACACCCTCGTCACCAGGTAAATACATAGAAATTCCACCATTCAACATGGTTACGATTTGCACGACGCTTTTTTATAAAAATGTGCTTCTTCTGAGTGAAGCATAATACTTCTTCAAAATGCGTGACAAGGAGAATAAATGTCTCGTGGTTTTGCAGCAAATTCTAAAATAATTATTCCACTAAGAGCAGAAGGTTTTATACTTTACTTATTTATTGTTTGTGATGTGAAAAAACTAATTTGCAGGAAAAATACAAATTTCTCTACAAATAATGTGAGATACATTTGAGTTCAGTGTAGCGGTTCTAGGGTTAATTAATTTGGTAGTTAACGGCACGGTGTAAAAATCGTATGACCAATAACCCAACAATATTCCATTTTCATTATTTAGTATATTAGTTGGNTTAACGGCACGGTGTAAAAATCGTATGACCAATAACCCAACAATATTCCATTTTCATTATTTAGTATATTAGTTGGGTATTGCGTGATGCCTGCATTTTCCTGTATTCTATTTAAAGTAAAATGTAGTGGTTATCTCTTTCATATGTGAAGTGCGTTGAAATTGCTTAAATTTTCAAAAAATTAAACTATATGCACTCGTATCAGTACACACGTGTGCGTTCGGCTTTTATTTATTTGCAAAGAAGTGGTGTCTATTTTATCCAAGGTTGTTTTATTAGTTTCTCATGTGCGGTGAGATACCTATTTATAATTTCAAAGAATAACAAATGAAAATTACTTCATTTAACTGCATGGTAAATTACAAGATAAAACTTCATTATACGTAATAACTTTTTGAATACATGCGTATATATTCAAGTATAAATCATACTTATAAAGCAATTAGTTTTCTACGTCATCAATTGAAGGAAGTTTTAACATAAATGTAATGTTTGTATCATATTTAAATGCTTCCTAATTTTTTTAAATAAAGTTCTGAAAGTCTTTTTATAGCCTGCGTACTGTATACACGAAAACTGTGAACTCTGAAAAACTGCATCTTTAAGAAATACATATTCTGGTAAAAAACAACGTTCAACTAGATAGTTAACGTTTACCCTACCCATCTGAAACTACAAACTTTTCGCACTAGTTAATTGCGAAAATTGAATATTTTAAGAGAAACCTTTTTTAATATAAATAATCAAGAATGTGCATTGAACATTTTTATAACTTTTCTGGTCTCGCTGTACTCTTATAGTAAATATTTCGTAACGAATTATTTAGATAAATTTTTTTTTGTCATGGCATTCGAAAATAATACTATTTTCGTCTCGCGACAATTACAAAGAATTTTTTATAAAGTAACAATTTACTATAAAAATGTTTTCAATTTTTCCACAATTACCAACTGTAACCTTCTTTCCATGTCTAAATTGTTTATAAACGAAGGCATATTTAGGGAAAGTAAAGTCATTATCGAAAGTTATACTGATTTGAAATGTTTTATTGTAAACATTCAGATTTCCCCCTGTTTTTTTTATGGGAGAAAAGTTTGCCTCTCAAAACTTTTATAACTTAGAGTAAAAAAAACAATACTTTTACCTCATTAATATGTCAAGCGGAGAAACAAGTCAATCTCGTAACATCATTTATTCATAAAGTTAAGTTACCGTAATAAACTACGTGAAACTGACCATGAGAGGCATAAAGAGAAGGATCTACTTTTATTCCATGAATTATAAGAAATAGGTAAAAAAAAAAAATGACGAAATTACTGAATAAAATAAGAACATAATTACATTTTAGTACCTGATGAAATTTAAAAAAATACATACTCATCTAGCAACAGAATAAATATCATTCAAACAACAATTGTTTAAAGAAAATGGTGATGATGAAGGTAATAAAAGTTATAATGAATTAGTTCCAAGAATATGGAAACTTACATCACAGAAAACCATTAATTTTGGTGTAGAAATATCTGAAAGTATTAAATTTATTAATAAAAAATCAGGATTAAACGTTTATCGTCATAGATACAATATAAAAGTTAAATTTTAATAATATGTTACATAGCTTCGTAGGCATAGCACACTAATCTAAAATGTTTGTATACACCATTAAAAAAATAAGAGACTTACACTATTAAAACATATAAATTAATATAGCCTACCACAGTACAACTTCTTCAACAAATTTTAGTAGAAATCTGTTGATTGGTTCCCGAGATACGGAACAAAAAACAATATTATTTCATGTCGCGCTATCTGACATAATGGCGGG
>NQII01003620.1:92551-215974 GCA_002778355.1 Clitarchus hookeri | reverse complement strand
TCCACCCATGCCACCAACCCACCACCCAACTCTCTACCCTACTCACCATTTGCTCTCAATAGCACAATCCACATCACCATTCACACTCGCTATTAACACACCAGTTGGTCCTTCTCCACCACATCACCATAACCTGTCCCTGCCCGACACTTAATGCCTCCCCATTCCCCGTCACATTTCCCCAGCCCTTCACTTCAGCTAGTGTCCTCCACTATGTCACGACTCCTCGCTCCCATTCTCAAAATCCAATCAATTCCGCTATCTCCATTTACTCACTATAGTTCGAACCCCTCAACACCAACAACGTATTTCATTGGCTATTTAGTCGGCTCCATAACCCCCAATACAATTTACCTGCTATAGCTCACCACCCACCACTACCACCAGAGTATGCTAGTGGGAAAATTGTTTTATGTTGACGATGCCACACCACTCGCTCGTGATTGGCTGTTGGCCATGTGAACTTGTAACCTCTGGAGATAAATGTGACCAAANACGATGCCACACCACTCGCTCGTGATTGGCTGTTGGCCATGTGAACTTGTAACCTCTGGAGATAAATGTGACCAAATTCGCGCCATGACACACTTCATGTAATGCAACATGTAAGTGATCTTCTTCACTCTCCTGAATTTTTAGCTAACATTTGCATTGTGTTCGATGCTGCATCCTGTTCTGCATGATATAATCGGCCATGCTCGTAGTTATGCATATATTTTCACCCNACATTGTGTTCGATGCTGCATCCTGTTCTGCATGATATAATCGGCCATGCTCGTAGTTATGCATATATTTTCACCCCTAAGTAAAAGCTGGTCAAATTTTAACGTTCCTGCTCGAACCAGTGAGCTATTGAATAGTAGACACCAGGATAAATTGTTCCATTAATGTTGTGCCTGTGACTGGCACATGTACTGACTTTATCTTTGGTGGCACCATCTCTGACTCTAGCTGTATTTCTTATATTGTCGGCGATACAATTCGCAAACCATTAGGGTGAGTGAAGATATTTGGGCGGCACTTATCATAGAGGTATTGAGAGCCAATGACGGTGAAGTGAGGTGAGTATGGAGCAGCACTGGAATGCAAGGGCAGGGGAAATGGGAGATCCCCGAGAGAACCCACCGACCAGCAGCATTGTCCGGCACGATTCCCACATGCGAAAATCTGGGAGCGACCCGGCGGGAATCGAACCTGGTTCGCCTAGGTGGCGAGGCGAGAAGTGTAACCACTATAATTCCACAGCATCACAAACCATTAGGGTTAGGCCCTTTGACAACTGGCATGTACTTGGGCACATTAAGTTTAATCAGCTCAATATATCTCACTATTGTCTAGCCTCTTTACAAGCATTGGCAGTAGAAACAAAACCAGCAAGACCAGCCCAAAACTTCAAACCATCAAGGTCGACTAGTCATCCCAACGAACAAAACCGACCAACTGCCGAGACTAGTGGAAAAGACCGAATCACAAGGTCGACCAAATCAAAGTCATGACAGACGACCAGGTCTACTGACCAACAAGGCCGACCAGACCTACCAACAATAGAGACTGTCGTAATAGCTAACCATAATAAACATGTACACCAACCATGCCAATCAGCATTCAAAGCTGACTGTACATAAAAATAGACAAGACCAACCAAACCATCTGTCCATATCAAAAGACCATACTGACAGACAAGACCACCACCAANACATAAAAATAGACAAGACCAACCAAACCATCTGTCCATATCAAAAGACCATACTGACAGACAAGACCACCACCAACATGACCAACCATCCATTAAAACAAACAAACCATTCAGGCTGTTCATACCAGATGACAATACCAAACACCCATACTAACCAAGCAGGTAAATCGATTATCAAAACCGACTGAACATACCNACATAAAAATAGACAAGACCAACCAAACCATCTGTCCATATCAAAAGACCATACTGACAGACAAGACCACCACCAAAATGACCAACCATCCATTAAAACAAACAAACCATTCAGGCTGTANCCACCAACATGACCAACCATCCATTAAAACAAACAAACCATTCAGGCTGTTCATACCAGATGACAATACCAAACACCCATACTAACCAAGCAGGTAAATCGATTATCAAAACCGACTGAACATACCAATGGGCTATACCAACCAAATTGACCATACCAGCCATACATATGAGCTAACCGTAAACATTGTTCATACCAGCTGACAAAGTCTAAACCCATTTCAGATAACCAGGCCAATTAACCATCAACAAACCAGCACCCAATGGTCATCGACCAGTGATGTGTACTCCTAGGACTGCCAATGCTGGGTCTGCCAGCACAGAGCCTGATGTTAATACCAGTCCTGCTATTGGCAAGGAAGAAGTCACCTAACCATCTGTTAAAGAAGAGTCAGATATGCAGCAATGTGGCGAAGATGATTTGACAGAGACTTGTGGTGATGCCAGCACACAGCCCTTCTGAAATCCAGTCATGTTTAAACTATAAGAAAAAATCTCAGAACTTCATTTCACCCTCACATTTCCTCACTAAAACTTTACATTTTATGTTATGTTTGCAGATACGGTCTACTTGGTATTCCTAGCATCCAGAAACTGTTTGTAATTCATTAGTCGAGACTCTGTGACCAGCAAGTACCACCTACGTCAAGCCACTGCAATTCTGCACGATTTCCATGAGCTGCCATACGAACTTGCCATACCAGCTGGCCATTCAAGCCATCCATACCAGCCCACCACATGAAATCGACATATCAAGCAACCATTCATAGTGGGTACAGACACGAGTACCTGTCGCTAGGCTATAAGTTGTATTGCAAATATCTACCTCATTTTCCACAAAGAATCTCCTCGCGAAATATTTCGGGTGAGTTTCCAAACAACCTGTATATATGTGCACTATTTAAGTGTTTTAATTCTTTTTAATTTTATATGTTTAGTAAATTTTTAAAATAATCTTTAAAAAATTGTATTCAATAATTTTTTTTAATTAATTGTTTTAATTGCATTTTTAATGGTCTTGTGCAAGGTCTTTACTGTGCAGAGTCAACCCCAAGTGGTGTTAGTCTTGGGTGAAGTGAGTCTTGATGGATTCAGTCTCATGTGTGCATATGTGTGGACTCAGTTTTGTTACCTGACCCTGGGTACAACAACGCCTGTGTTAGGATCTTCTATGTAGGCACTGCAATCCCCTATTCCTGCTTCCTCCAATGTGATGACAGCCGAACTATCTGAGTCCACCAATGCATTAATTCCAGCACTGTATCTGTGTCGCTTCTACTGCAAAAACTACGCCTTCGAACTCGTTACACGACATCGCGAAGTTTATAAGTGTGGAAAAACTTGGTTTTCTGTTAACTAAGGACTGTAGTTGATGTTTAAATGCTTGCGCTTTACACGTTTGAACATAAATAATTTAAAATTTGTGTAGTAATACATTTTTAAAAATAACTTTAATAAAAATTTATTTTTTTCATTTTAACGCAATATTGTTAACACCCTTCTATATATATATTGATTTCGTATAAAAGCAATATGATACATATGCATACATTCTCGGGGCTAGACATAATGCTTGCAACAAAATTTCACAAGCCTAGCCCTAAGAGTNTATGATACATATGCATACATTCTCGGGGCTAGACATAATGCTTGCAACAAAATTTCACAAGCCTAGCCCTAAGAGTTCATAAATTATAGTACCGGTATTCACCTTGATCTATAATATGCTTAAGTTGATGATGAAAACTGGTTCAACCCCACTGGTGGTGACAGATGACCGTTTTCACTGAAGGCCGATGCATTACGTGAGTGTTAACACAGTTTATTTATGTATACATATGGCATTTCCTGGTGTGTAGCTTCTTTCTTGGTACCTGTGTTGTTCTCATGATATATTAATCTCGCAGAGATGGGTCTTGGAATGCAACTTGTAGATTATATATTAATTTAAAAGAATCTACATGGCATACATTTCCCCTTAAGGGCACTACTGTCTACCATCTGGCAGCTGCGAAATGTAGACCGGTCATCCCATGTTAACGAAATTTTGCCTCAGTGCGTTAATTTTAAGTACATGCGTTTCAAACAAAATGTATTCTTCGCGAATTTTCTAGGAGACGTTCCCTACAGCGGAGATGTTTCTATAATAAGTATAGCCTGTTTACAACGAATTTTGAAAATTTATGTTTTACAAAAAAGTACGTACTGGAAATCTATATTTAAAATATATGCGTACAGGGAACTACGCCTAAAAAATTCGTGAATAATACATTTTGTTTGAAACGCATGTCTTTAAAATTAGCGCACAAAGGTGAAATTCCCTTAACAAGGCATTCCGTATTCAAACTTACAGGTGCCAGCCGGTAGGCAGTGCCCTTAAAATCTAAAATGAAGACAGACATATTTACACACTCGATCACTCGATGTTTCTGATCATGTTTTCCGATTTTCCTTGTAAGTACGCATCTGATGATATGTCCAAGATATATGTGCGTGTTCGAGTTTTAATTTAATATAATATAGAAATCAAGGTTGATAAAATTTATAAATACTCGCATCTTTCAAATGACGGATGGCATGTTGCAATGTGTATACCGCTTTTCGACCCCGGCTTTCTNTTTATAAATACTCGCATCTTTCAAATGACGGATGGCATGTTGCAATGTGTATACCGCTTTTCGACCCCGGCTTTCTTACATGCTATGGTAGTCTGGTGGTCAAGTCGCTTGACTTACAACCCAGTAGTGGCTGGGTCAAAACCACCTACGTCCTGCTTTTATGAGCTACTTGAGCCGAATTATGGCGGAAAGGGTGAAAGTCCCANGCTGGGTCAAAACCACCTACGTCCTGCTTTTATGAGCTACTTGAGCCGAATTATGGCGGAAAGGGTGAAAGTCCCACCTTCAGTACATCGGAATTCGACCTTGAATGCTAATGTTTGTGACACCAGCACCCCTAGCGACCGACTGACTGCAGTGGCATGCTCTGATAGATAATGGGAAAAGCCAATATGGCGGACAATATAGCACTCTGACCAAGAGCGAGAGTAACAAAAATAGCAGACTACACCTGGTGTAATGTGTCTACAGAAAATGAGTTTGTAGCAGTCAACCACGCAGACATTTGCAAATACAGCTATCATATTTTCTTTGCACTCTATGCTTTGTTGTGCGAGAGCCTGTTGCAGTATTCATGGACGAGTAATGGTTTTATGCATTATGTAAAATACACTCAATATATTTTTCCATCCCTATTTGATCTTTCGCAACTTACACACTAACTGGTTCGCTTTTTTAAATAATTTTCCAGGCAGGCAAATCTACAAATGGTTGATACATATGTGTATGTTTTCGCATATACAATCTTATTCTGATAAGGAGTGTAGATGTTAGGACTAATCTTCTTATCGCTGTTGAAATGGATATAATTGTGGCAAAATTCGATATTAATTATGGGCGAAAAGTCGCCAGACAATATGTTATTACAATCAACAACATGCATGAGCTTATAAGAATATTTGAAATTATCCTAGAGGTTGAACATTGCTGTACCACAAAGCTACAAAAAACAGGCTACTCCTGGCTCATGTTTCCTTATAATGGCATGTAAAATAAAGGGTGGTGAGAAACAGCGGATGTTGCCTAATTAATTATGAATAGTTGAAAGGGAAGAGGGGATTGGGGTGCATGCGCTTACCATCAAGCGTGTGATATATAACTAAAACCCAAGAGGCGTAGTAAAACGGGTAGGAGTTGGTAGGAATGAATGGTAATAAGATATGAGCGAGTCGAGCAGAGTGTGAAAACTGGAAAAAGAAATATTGTGGTCAAATATACATGGGAAAATATCATAAGGAAAGGGCAGTGATAGGAAAGAATGGAGATGGGAAGAGGCAGTGATAGGATGGAGGTTGCGATATAAACTAATAGTTAATCATGTCTCCTACTGGACATGCTACCAAGAGAATGTGTTCCAAAATAGTTGTGAATGGATGGTGTGGGGATGTAATCCAGGACCACTCGAACATGTTTGTAAGTAATTATTTTGTTTTGGTTTGTGTGGTCTATGTTAATTGTAAGGTTATGGGTTGTATCACTGGTATGGTTGGTATGGCCAGTGAGGAGAGTATGATATGTATAGTATGTGTAGTAGTAAATATAATGTTGACCACTTAAGCATTCTCATTCCGCTGTGTCTATAATTTGAGTTTATTTATGCTGCAGACGAAAATGAGAGTAAATATCTGAAGAGTATATTANCATTCCGCTGTGTCTATAATTTGAGTTTATTTATGCTGCAGACGAAAATGAGAGTAAATATCTGAAGAGTATATTAGGCATGTGAATAAATAAGCTCATATCTGCAAGTCGAATAGCAATTAAGTGTGAATGTATGGAGCCTTAAATGTATATTTCAATTCGAAAATTGTAAAATGCATGAGATGGAAAGAATTCACTTATCATTAGTTACCAGTAATGAGTAACATGGTGTGTAAAAGGCATATTAGTAAGTTATCTATCATTGTTGGGCTCCTGGTTCAAATGTATTGTTCGTTTTCCTCGATTAATACTATCTACTGATCTTCAAGAGCATTTCAATACTAAATAAATATGGTAATGTAACCTAACATAGAAACATGTTATCTTCTTAAATGAGCAAGAAGGATACTGTTATCATATTTTCAANCATTCCGCTGTGTCTATAATTTGAGTTTATTTATGCTGCAGACGAAAATGAGAGTAAATATCTGAAGAGTATATTAAGCATGTGAATAAATAAGCTCATATCTGCAAGTCGAATAGCAATTAAGTGTGAATGTATGGAGCCTTAAATGTATATTTCAATTCGAAAATTGTAAAATGCATGAGATGGAAAGAATTCACTTATCGTTAGTTACCAGTAATGAGTAACATGGTGTGTAAAAGGCATATTAGTAAGTTATCTATCATTGTTGGGCTCCTGGTTCAAATGTATTGTTCGTTTTCCTCGATTAATACTATCTACTGATCTTCAAGAGCATTTCAATACTAAATAAAGATGGTAATGTAACCTAACATAGAAACATGTTATCTTCTTAAATGAGCAAGAAGGATACTGTTATCATATTTTCAANTATGGTAATGTAACCTAACATAGAAACATGTTATCTTCTTAAATGAGCAAGAAGGATACTGTTATCATATTTTCAAAATGCAAAAAATACATAGCCAGTGGGGTACAAAACCATTATCTAATAAAATAGAGACTTTTATAGATACATATCGTATTCTGTGTACGATATCGTCATTAAAAGAAAAATAATTATATCAGTTGACTTGATGTTTTGTAATTGAAATTTAAATTTAACATACACGTGATGAAAGACAGGGTACAATATGTTACTATTACACTCCCCTTATATTTGACTACACTTTGAAAATCTAATTTTAATTATATGAAAATTACATGCTTTAAATTTAGTATACTTGAATTCAATATGGTTCCTGGTCCATGCAATTAAGGCCATGGATGGTGGTCCCAATCCGACTATCACCTACTCGTGAATGATCAATAATACACTCATTGGCAAAAAAAATTATCATGAACGTATCGTGTAGTTACAACAGAGGTTGCCACATAGTATCGCCATAGACCGACATGTGTCTCATTTGCATTTTATGTGGTTTGCTTGCGGGTATGTGCCATTACGGGGCATGCATGTCTCTCCATCATTAATAGCTGCAAGAAACCGAATAAGGCCTTAGTAGCAGTGTGTACAGTGTGAGCCACAGATCCAAGTTCAGTGAACACGCAGCATAAACTTACGGCGCATTCGACAAACCTTTGCCCAGCTAGATGAGTTTAAAAGAGACTACATCGTTGGCCTCCGAGATACAGGTTGGACGTTTTTGCGCATTGCTTGCAATTTGAACTATTCTGCCTACAATGTGAGTATGTTTTGTACACAGTGGAAACAGGATGGTACACGCCCATCGAGAAGGCTTGTGTCAACCCTGGCAGGCTACCAGCAGAAAGGATATTTTCATTATGTTACAGAATATAATCACTCCACGGTCGTCGCTGTGCACCATCCAGGGATATGCCACGGCAGCTGTGTCAACCAGTACCATATCGATGCATCTATCAAAGCGGGATTTCTCAACGCGGCATCCCTTATGATGTCTACCATTACGATCTGAGCATCACCGAACACATTTGACATTCCGGAAAGGGACAGCATGGCAGCTTGCAGATTGGGGATGAGTGGTGTTCAGCAACGAATCATGGTTCTGTCTGGATATAGACGACCACCGAATTCAAGTCTAAATCTATCTCTGCCAGCGCTGTGATACACACTTCATTGTAGAGTGACACATTTCCCCAACAAGAGGTTTCATGATGTGGGGTGCAATTTCCTACTATTCCTGCAAGCCACTGATGGTGATTGAAGGAACCCAGACGGTGCGGTGATATGTCCAGGATATTCTGCGACCCAGTGCGCTCCCCTACCTGGTGCAGCTTCACAACACCCTTTCTCAGCAAAATAATGCCCGCCCGCTCACAGCATGAGTATATCTGGCTTACCTTCGTGATGTCAACATGCTTACTTGGACAGAAAGGTCCTCATACCTCTCACCCATTGAAAACGTTTGGGGCCAAATCGGACAACAACTTCGGCCAGCAGCAACTACAGAGTATTTGGAGGGTAATTTGTGCCAGCTGTTCTCAGGAGATCTTATTTATTTATGCCTTCATGCCCTGCCATATCGATGTGTGTCACCATGCTATAGGAGGTTCAACAATATATTGAGTACACCCTGCAAATGTTGATACCCTGCAATACATCCTACTTGGTGTGGTACAATATTTTAATATTTTCTGTGTTCATGCTACCATATCCTGTGTGTCTACCCACTAAGTTGCCCCTGCAGTGGCACCTTCAGGATAATATATTTTTTTTTGCAAATGAGTGTATTATGTACCNTCATGCTACCATATCCTGTGTGTCTACCCACTAAGTTGCCCCTGCAGTGGCACCTTCAGGATAATATATTTTTTTTTTTGCAAATGAGTGTATTATGTACTAAAATTAAAATCTGCTCAAATTTTATGTGCCTCCTTTAACAAACGAGTTACTGGAGTGTAGAGTTCAAGTTAAAGNTAAAATTAAAATCTGCTCAAATTTTATGTGCCTCCTTTAACAAACGAGTTACTGGAGTGTAGAGTTCAAGTTAAAGATTTTTTTTTAATGGCGTGCCTGCGACCAGCGCATGTACCGACTTTGTCTTTGATAGAATCGCTAACTCCAGCTGAACTGATTACGTTGTCGATTATATATTTCGCAAACCAATAGGGTTAGGACCTTGAAACTTGAATATATAAGACAAACCGAAGCAGAATCAGCTCCAGATCTATTCACCTTTTATATCTATCATTGACCAATGTTTTTGAATCAGTAGCTATAGTCACATACAAATAGACCAACCAACCAAAATAACCAGCAATACCAACCATACTTACCTACCATACCATCCGACAACACAAACCATTCATAGCAGCTGATAAAACGAACTGACCATATCAGTCAACCATATGAATTTATCATACTACCACTCTACCAGCCAGCCATGTGAACCGGCCTTTCCAAGTAACTTTTGAACCAATCATACAAGCTTACCATATGAGCCATAAATACTATACACCCAATCCACCCAACCAGGCCAACATCTCATCAAGACCTAATAGGCATATCAATGGGCANGCCATAAATACTATACACCCAATCCACCCAACCAGGCCAACATCTCATCAAGACCTAATAGGCATATCAATGGGCAGGACCAACCGTACTAATTATCTGAGCCAGCTATACCAGACCAGAAAACATATCGACCATATCAACGTACCATACAAAACCGACCAAATCAGTCAGCCATACTATCCGACCATACTACCAACTGTACGAATCGACCATANGCCATAAATACTATACACCCAATCCACCCAACCAGGCCAACATCTCATCAAGACCTAATAGGCATATCAATGGGCAAGACCAACCGTACTAATTATCTGAGCCAGCTATACCAGACCAGAAAACATATCGACCATATCCACGTACCATACAAAACCGACCAAATCAGTCAGCCATACTATCCGACCATACTACCAACTGTACGAATCGACCATANCACGTACCATACAAAACCGACCAAATCAGTCAGCCATACTATCCGACCATACTACCAACTGTACGAATCGACCATATCTGCTGAACGTAGGAACTACCCATACAGGCCAACCATACCAGCAAACCACACGAGCCAACAACATGAATAAGCCATATCAACAAATTATGTTAGCCGACCATACTAGCCAGCCATATGAACCATACATACCAGTCATTTGAACCAACCATAGCAGGCAACCAGACTAATCAACCATACAAGTCAACGATGCCAGGTAAAAACAAGAACTGACCATGCTAGTCAACGATACTAGCAAACCACATGAACCAACCATACAAAATGGCCATTCTATCCGACCAATCTATCAACCACCAAGTTCAGTCAAACATACCAACCGATCATGCCGACCAGCCAAGCAGCCACACAAACTGGTAATAACAAGCTGGAAATACCAAAGTATCATACCATCTAACCAGGCCAACCAACTAGATCAGCCAACCATTCCAACTAACAATACTTGGCAATGACTGATTACACTCATTACTAACTCCATTCCAGTTTGGCTACTCCCGAGACCGATGCATACAAAACTGACTAGAACAATGGACACGACCAACCAGCAGTACCAACATACTATACCAAGCATCCATATCACAAGACGACGACCAATCTCTAAATAAGTCGCATTATATAAAACATCATTACTGTCCTCTTCGCACGAACAATTCGTAAAACTTCGCTAATTTTCGCAGCATGAATTCATTGCGATATTCGGAATACCTTGTATAAAATAATCCCAGCGCATCATGGAGTCCCGACTCTTCAAAGATACACAAAAGTAGCAAATGCTTCGACCAGAAAATTTCCGTTTGTGTAGTCAAATTCGCAGTAAATTTGTCAAATATCTAGAGGATAGATGGATGGAGAATTTTTCTATCACAAAGAAAACATGAGGCCTCGGGGGTGAAGATGGAAGCGAAGCACCAGGAAACAGTACCTCGTCACATGTAAGGATGTAAAGTACTTTCGCACTGGAATAGGGCACATGATATTTTCTCAGATTGCTTCCATGTATTGCATTCACAAAATATTATGGTGTCCTCATAGCTTCACTTCAATTTTCTTGAAAGTTTTGATGCATATAAATTTTCTCCCTAAAAAAAAACTGTGTAAAAAATCCGGTTGATCACAGCATCTCATTCCGAGTGATAAACGGTCTGATATTAACTGGTAAATCCAGATATTCATAGTCTTGCCAGTCGGAAAACTTAAGGGTTTTTTTTTTTTTTGTGTTTCATATTGGTGAGCCATGACCAATGCATTTTTATTTTACATGTTTCTTTTGACCCCAATTATTTGGTAGTGATAAGGAGGGTATATTTACAAATGCGCGATTTTTTTTAAGAAAACAATTACACTGAAGAGCAAAAAAAAACTGGTACACCTGCCTAATATCGTGTATGGCTCCCCGAGCACGCAGAAGTGCCGCAAGACGACGTGGCATGGACTCGACTGATGTCTGAAGGTATTCAGGAGGCAATTCACACCATTAATCCTGCAGGGCAGTCCACAAATCCAATCTGCGCCAATTTGAGAAAGGGTTGCACGTCTGTCACGTTTAATGATTCTCGTCAGTCGTCGTTTGTCCCGTTCTTTCACGATCTTTTTCCGGCAGCAGCGATGTTGAAGATGTGATGTTTTACCAGATTCCCGATATTCACGGTACACTCGTGAAATGGTCGTACGCGAACATCCAAATGTTATCGCTACCACGGAGATGCTAAGTCCCATCTCTCGTGCGCCGAATATAACACCACGTTCAAACTCACTTAAATCTTGATAACCTGATATTGTAGCAGTAGTAACCGATCTAGCTGCCGACCGCATTGCGTTACTCTGATTGGTTCCATACCTCTGTTATTTGCATATGCACGCCTATACCAGTTTTTTTTTGGCTCTTCAGTGTATATTTGTCTTATTCTAGTTTCTCTGTGAGTTAGCTGTGTTGATTTAAAGTCATTGTTGACTGGCTTTAAGGGAAGAAAAATACTCAGCAGAGCACCCCACCCACTCTAATACATTTTCTGGGCGTTTCGGTGTTTACAATGTACTGTGGCTCCTTGGGTGATCGGTTCTGCATATGCCTAGTATTTTTTCGCAATAATCATTAAGAGATTGATGTCAGATGACCTCGGCTTCTATAGAACAAAGGGTGAGAACCCTAGTTGGGTGTGCGAGGTCTGTTTCGCTTCGGTGTTTTTCATGTTTGTAGCTACATTTCGGATTTTTAGCGTTATTACCTTGTGAGCGAATGTGTCTGGGCACAATCGTTATGGAAAACTTTAAAACAACACCAATTTAGGCCAATTTTCCATTATATCTTTGGGATCATAATTTGTCTGTGCAATGAATAAAGTATCTTTAAATTTCCACTCCTTTCGCAAATATTCTAAGTATAGTTTTCCAACGAGCATGGAATCATTGACAGGAGTATTTCATATATTATTTCCTGAGATGTTGTGCTCCTAGGTTTATGAGTTGTTATCTTGAAGCTGTTATTTTGCACAGTATGTTCCTGCGTGAAAGTGAGCAGTTATCGCAAGCAGCGATGGTGTACTGGAAGTATGATGAAGTTAAGAGCCATGAACTATTCGCAATGTTAGTATTTTTTTCCCCCTTTGTGTGATCGCCATCTGTGTCAGAGAGCTGGTGGAGTTTTTCTCACAACCAAAAAATCAGCGAGTGATGCAAGTTCTGCAGACAGCAGATGATGTAAAATAATTTCCGGAACTGTGGCGAAATGCAATTTTGGGAGAAAGGGAATCGCACAAGGAAGGTCGTCGGCTGACAATGTCCTCCATGTTTCTCATGTATGGAAATTTGAAATGGTTCGTCAGGAATCGAACATGGTCCACTGTGATAGGGGGCGAGCAACCTGTAAAATATTGCCCCCGAGTGAGGAGTAAAGACACGCGTACTGCCAGCCTAATAAATCGAATGAAATATAAATTGAGGGCTTATTAATCCATATGTTTAGTCCATTTAGTCCTATTAGTCCATTTGTTTTGTCAGTTGCATGTCCTCGACTGTGAAGCTCATTTAATTTCTGGGGGGAAATATGCAGAAGGAGGGACCTCGGTTTATTAAGAGGCGTGATGAAATCCGACTGATTTTGAGATCTGATGAAAGATTGTACCTGGCCGTTCGTTTGGTATATTTATGTAGTTTCCTGAGAATTTCCCCACCTTCGTTTGGCTGCTGGACATCGGACGAATATGTGTCAATTTCTCCATGACAATACAGTTATTTCTGCAAGAAACGAATATGTGGTTGATTTTTTTCAGTAAGTACATTTACTCTCACAATGAAGTGTAGGGAACTGACTTAACTCGCTCTGATGTTTTTTGACAACCTACTCGGGTGCGACCCTTCATAATGTAGGAATAAAAATGCTATGGGTAATGAGCTACTTTGTATGAAACATTTGTTTTTTGGAGACGATGTGCATGGGGAGTATGGCTGGTAAATGCAGAATGCTGTGCTTCACATGCATGCACATGTGCACACTCTGGTTACCTGACATTGTGCAGGTGAAGCCTGTCAAAATGTAGCAGGAGGACGTACACATGCGCATACGCAAAGTTAGGCTATGTGATACTTCACAGGTGCAGACTTGTAAGACAGCACTTCGACAAGAATGATTTCGTACCTGAGTTTTTTTTTCGTCATCATTTATTTAATTTATGTCTTGTGCTATTAAAAAACACTTATAATATTTGTGATGGGTTATGTAAGTTATTTTATATAAATGTTAATTTTTCATTGCTTTTTATTTGCAGCATTATTTATACATACCAGCATATGTCTAAATTATGAACATATTTATTGTTTACAATCAACTCTTCAATTAAATCGTTTATTTTTAATGGGGGTTAAGTCATGAATTACAAAGTTTTGAGGAACTTGGAAGTCAGGGACCGATTTGAAACCCGCATAACATCCTGGTTGCAATTGGTATTTATATTTTTCCTGTAAGGCTGTCTAGAGAACATTTTNTAAATCGAATGAAATATAAATTGAGGGCTTATTAATCCATATGTTTAGTCCATTTAGTCCTATTAGTCCATTTGTTATGTCAGTTGCATGTCCTCGACTGTGAAGCTCATTTAATTTCTGGGGGGAAATATGCAGAAGGAGGGACCTCGGTTTATTAAGAGGCGTGATGAAATCCGACTGATTTTGAGATCTGATGAAAGATTGTACCTGGCCGTTCGTTTGGTATATTTATGTAGTTTCCTGAGAATTTCCCCACCTTCGTTTGGCTGCTGGACATCGGACGAATATGTGTCAATTTCTCCATGACAATACAGTTATTTCTGCAAGAAACGAATGTGTGGTTGATTTTTTTCAGTAAGTACATTTACTCTCACAATGAAGTGTAGGGGACTGACTTAACTCGCTCTGATGTTTTTTGACAACCTACTCGGGTGCGACCCTTCATAATGTAGGAATAAAAATGCTATGGGTAATGAGCTACTTTGTATGAAACATTTGTTTTTTGGAGACAATGTGCATGGGGAGTATGGCTGGTAAATGCAGAATGCTGTGCTTCACATGCATGCACATGTGCACACTCTGGTTACCTGACATTGTGCAGGTGAAGCCTGTCAAAATGTAGCAGGAGGACGTACACATGCGCATACGCAAAGTTAGGCTATGTGATACTTCACAGGTGCAGACTTGTAAGACAGCACTTCGACAAGAATGATTTCGTACCTGAGTTTTTTTTTCGTCATCATTTATTTAATTTATGTCTTGTGCTATTAAAAAACACTTATAATATTTGTGATGGGTTATGTAAGTTATTTTATNACGTACACATGCGCATACGCAAAGTTAGGCTATGTGATACTTCACAGGTGCAGACTTGTAAGACAGCACTTCGACAAGAATGATTTCGTACCTGAGTTTTTTTTTCGTCATTATCATTTATTTAATTTATGTCTTGTGCTATTAAAAAACACTTATAATTTTTGTGATGGGTTATGTAAGTTATTTTATATAAATGTTAATTTTTCATTGCTTTTTATTTGCAGCATTATTTATACATACCAGCATATGTCTAAATTTATTGTTTACAATCAACTCTTCAATTAAATCGTTTATTTTTAATGGGGGTTAAGTCATGAATTACAAAGTTTTGAGGAACTTGGAAGTCAGGGACCTATTTGAAACCCGCATAACATCCTGGTTGCAATTGGTATTTATATTTTTCCTGTAAGGCTGTCTAGAGAACATTTTNGATTTGAAACCCGCATAACATCCTGGTTGCAATTGGTATTTATATTTTTCCTGTAAGGCTGTCTAGAGAACATTTTGTATATTTAATTAGTATGGTATTTTTTGATTGCAGCGCCCTCTAGAGGACACTTTGGAGAGTCCTAGTGAACATGTATACAATAGAGCAGCGATCCATAATTCCAGAACTTTACTTTGAAAATGGACGTTCCATTAATCGAACTCAATGGGCGTATCGCCGTCGTTTTGGAGTGCGATCCCCGCCATCCAATCATATGATTTATCAATTGGTTGCACGTTGTCGACAACAAGGTGGTGTTGTCGATCTCCCATATCCGGAAGGCAATGTTCGTTTTTTACTGCGCACAATATAGAACGCGTACGGCAGAGTATTGCGGATGATCCAGACACATCAACCAGACAACGTTCAACATAGTTAGCCATAAGTCAGAGATCACTGCAAATAATCCTGCACAGAGTGAAGATGTTTCATTAAAAAATGCAATTTGCGCAGGAATTGAAAACCCAAGATTTTCAAGCCCATTACACATATGTAGTTCAAATTCGCCAACTGGATACCCTATAGCATGACTTCAACCGCAGGCTAATAATGAGTGACGAAGCCAATTTCCATTTAAATGGGTGCGTCAACAAACATAATTGCCGAATATGGGCAAGTGACAATCCTAGCGCAATGCATTGAAGACAATTTCATCCCATAAAATGCTCAGGGTGGTGTGGTGTGACATCTGAAAGCATCATAGGCCCATATTTTTTTTAACATGAAGACAGCAACAATGCAACTGTGAATGGCGAACAACATCGGACAATGTTGGAGAATTTTGTGAGACATGTGGTTGAATTTCGCTTTGATATGTGGTTCCAACAATGTGGAGCCACAGTTCACAAATCTCGTGCCACTATGGCACTTTTAAGAGATATTTCCGGCAAAAGGATTATCTCCAATAATTCGTGGTTCAGATGGCCAGTGCGTTCTCCCAATTTCTCGGTCCCTGATTAATTCCTTTGGGGTTACTTGAAGGGCGAGTTTGCCCGAATAAGCCCCACACCATTCTTCAAATGAAGAACAACGTCCGTGAATAAATCTGGACCTTAGAGCGTGCACTGCTCGAATAATTTGTCATATTTCCGAAACAATGGAAATAATTTCCACCAAATTTTGCAATCCANTAGAGCGTGCACTGCTCGAATAATTTGTCATATTTCCGAAACAATGGAAATAATTTCCACCAAATTTTGCAATCCAGTAGTGATACATAAGGACATGTAAAATTACATGATTTAAGTGTGGTCAGACATTGATTTTTCATGTGGTACTATCTTCCAAAATTGTGGACTAACAAAAATATTTTTCTCTAAATTCGATACNCATGTGGTACTATCTTCCAAAATTGTGGACTAACAAAAATATTTTTCTCTAAATTCGATACATATACGATGTGCTGGCAACATACAAAATTTGGTTTAAATCGGTATTACATATCACTCTAAATTTTTAATGGTCACCATTTTTAATGTAAGTGATCGGTGTGTTCGAAGACTATAAAAGTCAGGTGTCTTTACTAAGTACTATATGTGTACCAAATTTGGTAAAATTCGGTTCACATGTTCAAAAATTGAAATGGGGACACCTACGCGGACACACACAGAACACATATACAAACACATATACACAAAAAGAAAAGTGATCTCATAACCCTTTCTTTCCTGAGAAAAGTAGGCTAAATCCTGCTGGTAAAGGCCAAGCAAGTTCAAATAGCAGGAATGCCACCAAAACAGGTTAGCTACGTCACCACGCTCCATGAAACGGTAATTGCTTGCCATAGTATTTCCTCGATAATATTAACTTGCGTAAGTGAAGCCAGTATTTTTGGAATATTAATAAAGATAAATATTTTGCCAGAATATATGTTACTCGAAAGTTGGTGTGCACACAGTCGTTAGTGCTCTATAAGAACACTGTAAGCTCTATCTAGTATTAACACTCCTTCCCGTTTATCATTAACTTTATAGATATATGTACTATTTTATTGGTAATATAAATCGCATCTAAAACTTTATTTTAAATATGTTACAAATTGATTGATGTTATTCTGCCCTCCACATTTAACTAATTTCAAAATACTGATGTTATATTTTTTTAATTTTCGGTTCTTGCCTTAAACTGAGAAGCAAGAAAACATTTGTCCGTACTTTAATATTGTCTGCCTTTCTAAATGTTTGTATGCAGCGGACTGTGAAATAATTTACAGTTGTATTTATTTAGGTATTATATTCGCTAATAGATTATTCCTTTATAATTTGTAATAAACATATTGCACACAATCTCCAAAAGAACTTAAGCTATAAAATCCGTAAATAAATCGAATTTAGTTGAGTACAGGTCTCATTTTGTGTGCACAAGTAATAACGTAGCTTTCTATGTTATTATTATTACGTTGTACTGTACAGTGAACACGTCATTGTAAAATAAATAAGGAGAGTATAAAACAAGGTGAGTATGTCTATTGAAACTAGTAGTCTCAGTGTGAGAGTGTGAATCAACCAAATTTCATTGCGATTTTAATGGTTTCAGATAGCCGGGGCGAGATAAAAGAAATTCTGATGTGCAAACGACATTTTTGTGCTTTCGCTTGTAGACTGCAGTTTCCCAGTCGTACATAATAAGGGAGATAGAATTGAATACAATTAATTGTGAACAATGTTTTTATTAGTGCAGTAAGTTTTAATGCTCATAGTGTTACCAGCACACTCACTCAAATGTATTCCAACCATTTTGAAGCATAGCACGTAATTGGTTGGTATTCGAATCAAAGCAAATCCTAATGAACATAATAAACCTTACGTATTAAACGAATTGACCAGAACATATACAAAAAACATTTGTAAAGAAATAATAAATACATAAAATAATGAATTTCTATAAGAAAGACCCTTTATTCGAAACCATTTTCTAAAACCTAATAAAACTGACTTGTTTCCCGTCATTTTCTGAAAATTCGTTACTTTCGAGATTCAGCCGCGTTGAGTAACAGTAGCAAGTAACTAATACTTAACAAGAAGTTAGATAACTATTAAGCCTACTTTCCTCCACATAGGTGCGAATAACTTTTTTATGTCTCTTTGACAGCAGTTTTATTATAGATGTAACCAGAAACATATGCAACAGTAGTGAGACAAATTAATCATGAAATGGAAATGGACTTAATTCCAGTCTTCAGCTCTTTTGATGTAATTACATGCATGAGTTATTTATAGGTAGGTGGATGTGATGGTGTTAACACGATGTATGTCCAGTATATTCTTGATCACGTATTGAAGTTGCAGTTTTTGCATGTAGTGTTAACAGGACTCTAGTCCAGGACTTAACACTGTAATGGAATAGAGCTCATAAACAACAGATATCATAACGCCATAAATGATTCATCCATGCATTGCCTAGTGATAATAACAATAATAAAGGGCATACCATTAATATTTTTTATTTTTATTGTGGTATTAGCGCTTGAAGATGGCGGATCTGAATGAATATGTTTATGGCAAGACGAAAAAAGGAAAAGTATAAATGGAAGTGCCTTTTCAAAGAATATAATAAAACATTCACATTTAACAGAGGAAACATACATTAATCACAGAAACAATGATGTTCCTGCAAGGAAAACTGAAAAAAAGCAGGTAAGTGTGAACGTGTGGTTATATCATACTACTGTTAAGTCACGTTACTGTTGTAGATGTAAAATGAAATATTTGATAAAGAACAGAAGAAGAAGAGAAAGTGTTTTAATGCAATATAAATATAATTATTTTTTCAGCTTTTTTATGTGACTTGGGTGTTATAATAATACAAAGTAGTAATGTTAATTTTGAGTGAGGGAAAATAATATTTTATATAAGAAATAAACACAAATAATAACAGTTCCTTCATAGCATACATGACATTCAATATCGATGACTTGTTAAGTTAAAAGGTTCAAAGTTCATTATCTTTACACACCTTAAATTACATTTAAAATGAGAATTGCACTTTACTTTTTACTTTATATGTAGGCCTATATATCACAAATTAACAGTTGAAGTAGAAACAATAACGTACGATAATCACACACTCGTTAAACCAGGTGGTAATTATTTTTTGCATAATCATTGTCAATAGACCTACATCCTTGTACCATTTACTGATTCGAATACAAATACACACGCCTTTCCCGCGACTCGAACACAGAAAACTTCGTACCATAAGCTAGCGTGCAATTAACTACATTACGTAGGTCGGATTCGGAATATCAGCTTCGGTTGTAGTCAGTCCAGTGTTTTGAATGATAGTGTTTACTAACCTGAAATATTTACAGGGCTGTTACTTTGGAAATGTGTGTCAGAGCCACTTAAAACCCGTACGTTTACATGGCCTACCACAGCGCAAATTGCATGAAGAATTTTGTGGAAATCGGTTGATTGGTCCCTGAGCTATGACATAAAAACTTAATTTTTTTATTTGGTGATATCTTACAAAGTTTTCTAAAACAAAGTTTTGTAAATGATGCTTCTGATAGGTACTGTCGACATAAAAAGTTCGTTTAAATTTTGTTACGTTGTTTAGTGGATATGACAAATTTCTCAAAATATTTATATGGCCGTCATTTTGAAAATCAATGTCTGATCCCACTTAAATCATATAAGTTTACATGGCATTCTGTATCACAAATGGTGTGCAAAATTTTTAGAAATTAGTTGAACTGTTCCAGAAATATCGCAAAAATGTTAAATTTTCTCACCTGGCAATATTTTGCAAAAAGGTCGGCAAAAGAGTATATATGTATGCATAATTGATGCTTTTAATTAATACTTTTAGTATACACAGTTTGGCTCAATTTTATTGAAAGATTTGATATGTAAGATACTAATATAAATTATTCAAATGAACACAATTAAAAAAAGCCTACCCCACCCAAAACATGTTAGTTTACGCCAACTACTGTAGCACCATTCGCGTGTAAAATTGGGTGGTAATTGGTTTTTTGAGGCTCAAAATATGGCACAAAACGTCAATTTTATCATGTGAAGTTCTGCATAAATGGAGGACAAAAAGGTTACATATTACCATAGATCAATAATGCAAAGTTATGTTAAAATAAGTTGCCTAGTTATATATATATACCACACTAAGCTTAAGTTTTATTATAGCCACCATTCTGAAAAAGAAATTATGACACCCTTTAAACATGGTAATTAATATCGCCTTTCACAACACAATTTCGTCGCCAGATTTGGTGGGTATCGGTTGACTGTATCCTGAGATATGTCAAAAATCCTTATTTTTTCACGCGAGGCTACCTTACAAAATGGTGCGATAATGAGGCTCTGTACGAACAAATTTAATGGTTGTAATAGATACTGCCAGCATATAAAGTTAAGTTGAAATTGGTTTTGTAGTTTCGTAGGTATAACATACTAAAATAAAATATTTGTAAGGTCGCCTTTTTGAAAATAAGTAGCTGACTTACTCATAACATATAAATTTACATTACCTGCCATAGTGCCACTTATTTGCCAAATTTACCAAGCATTTGTTGGTTTTCTCAAGAGATATGACACCAAAGATTTTAATTTGTCATGGGATACTATCTTAGAAAATGGTGAATAAACGAGAATTTGTGTGGACTTTTTTAATGGTGGTAATATATTGTACCAGTAAACAACTGTAAGGTGAAATAAAATATATGTTTTCGGCTATAGCATACTAAACTTCAATAAAAACGTGAAAATCATTTTGAAAATAAGCATCTGATCTAGTTAAACAATACCATATTACATCACCTGCCTCAGTGCTACTTAATCCCCAGATTTGTTACGAATCGGTCAAATGTTTCTCGAGGTATGACATAAAAACTTTATTTATTCGCTTGGTGCTATCTTACAAAATTGCGGACTAAACAGGCTTCGTGTAGATACATATAGTTGTAATATATACTGCCAGCATACGGAGTTTAATTGGACCTGATTACATGTTTTCAATGCTATACATACTAAGCTAAAATATATATATAGCCGCCATTTTTAAAACAAATGCCTAGTGTATTTAAAACACACCAGTTTGCATCACTTGCCGCGGTACTATTTGCCAAATTTCATAGGTATCTACTTGTTTGCCAAATTTGGTAGGAATAGGTAATTTGTTTCCCGAGTCATGCCATTAAAACTTTACTTATTTGTGTAGCGATATCTTATAAAATGACGGGTTAAAGTGGCAATGTCTTGACATACAGGATGTTCGGAAATTAAACGCCCAAACTGCTGGAGGTGATTCCTTATGAAAAATAAAGTCGAAAATATACAGGACACCATATACATAAACAGAATATTAAAGAATATTTCAGCCTGTGAAAATTTAATATTGAAATATATATGAGCATGTGAAAATTGGGTTTTGAAAGCACATTTTCGATGAATTCATTATACTTTCTGCCAGCGGTAGGGTTGGGGGGCGATTTACCCACAGTACGTCCCACACGGTTGAATGGGACACGTCCATTTGGTACGCTATGGAGTGTATACTAGTGAAGGACACGTCATTGATGTGCTGATGTATCACTTCCTCAAGCCGAACAGTGCACACAGACCGAGGAAGACCAGCATTACGCATATGTCTCTGCAACATGGGAAGCAAAGTCACCATTTTGCTGCGGACTTTGTAGTACAAGACATTCGGCAAAAATACTTTTTGAAAACCCAATATTCATAGGCTTATATATCCTTTAATATTCCGTTTAGGTATATGGTGTCCTGAAAATTTTAAACTTTATTTTTCATAAGGAATCGCCTCCAGCAGTTTGGGCGTTTAATTTCCGAACAACCTGTATATTATGCTTGTAACAGATACTTTCAGCCTGCAAAATTTAGTCATAATTGGTTGAACGGTATGGTAGACAATGCAAATAAACCTAAAATATTAAGTGGCCGCCATTTTGAAAATATAAGTCTAATCATGCTAAATTGCATAAGTTTACATAGACTATAATTGTGTTACTTGCCTTATTTGCCGAGAATTGGTTGTGATGTTTTCGAGATATAATGTAAATGTTTTATTTCTTCATGTGGTGCTACATTAAAAAATGGCAGTCAAACAACAATATCCATCGCTAAATGCAATGCTTACATAATGGACTATTAAATACCAAATTTGCTTTAAATCGGTTAGATGGTTCCCGAGATATGACATATCAACCTAAATTGTTCAAATGGTCTTCATTTTGAAAGTAAGTGCCCGGCGTGGTTGAAAACTGTAAACGTCCTATGTCCTTACTAAGTATTATAGGCCCTAGTGTACCAGTTTGGTAAAATTCTGTCCCAGCATTCAAAAGTAGAAAGATCGGGACACACACATGCACAGACACGCACACATGCACACCAGCAGGAAAGTTATATCATAAGCCTTTCTTTCATTTGCAAGGTGGGCTGAAAATTCTACTCAACCTTGAAAATTACGACTATGATGTGTGCGGAAACGTCGATATTCAGACAATGTGAGGGTCAATTTTGGAAGCCAAATATATTCACTTTCAAAACGTATTCGTCAGTCATCAGCTTACTGGTAACAAGCCTACCATTCACCCTTAATGTAAAACTCTTTTTTCCATGACCACAAGAGTAAAACGTAATTAGCTTATCCGCACACAGAACACAGTTGAGGCATTGAGAGTAAAAGGCAGGTAAGTGACATTTTAAAGAAAAGCGAGGTAAATGTTTCATGTTATACCAAATATGGATATTTGATTGAGAAAAAAGCATGTAAGTGATTGCTCTGTGCAGTGGTGCCGTCTAGGCACGTAACACTTGTAGACTTTGTAAACGCTATTCTTTGCTCAGAGCAAAACACAGGTAAGTGACCTAATGGGCAGTCCACAGACAAAGGAGGGCAGACGGTCATGTTGTTTTGGGGCAAGACAATGTTATTGATCCACAGAGGACCAAATGATATTAACTAAGCTTCAAGGTATGTAAATAACGTCTTCGCGTGTATCAATAATGATGTATAATATAGTTTGATGTCACACATTTAGTCCTAGAACAGAAAATCATAGGTTAAAGTCAGCAGTCATTTATGCGAGTGAAAGTTATATTGTGTGCCTAAGATGTTCAGAACAGTGTTTGCAACTGTCAAAATATTACATGTATACGTAATTCGTTAACAAATTTACATTTAAATGCTGTTTTAGGGGTAGTTCGTAAAATTTCATGGGAACATGGTTAATAATATATTGTGTAAAGCGAACCATTCACCTTTACATTTTCAATTTTAGTATTATAACCATTAAATTTTATTGATTTCAGAATGCATGTCAGAAAACAGACATTGATATTGATCGCCATTACAATACTGAAAAAGAATCATCTACTTCAGAAAGTGATGACATTGAAACAAAAATTAATTAAGTTGAGCAGAAACGATAAAGGTCTCATAATATTAAAGTTGTATCTAAGTTTTCATCATCTCACACACAAGCTGTACAAAAGGACTCTCCAGGAAATGGGAAAGAAAATGAAGGTGTCATAAAAAACATGCTCTGAACGACAAACTAAGGCCGTGTTTGATGTGGCAGATTTTGTTTACAAAATGGTAACGTTGAGCAATGTTGTATACAAAAATTATGACGTATCTTGTAATTTCGTATTTGGATTGTAGTACGCAGCGAACCTTTACGAAAATAAAATAAAAACGAATTACAAATATTCATGAACAAGTGACTATATACGGCTTCCGAATTGGAAGCTTCAAAACCGCAAATTAGTAAGACACCAAATCGGCAATTCGAACACGGTCTAAGAAAATGTAAGTTATAACATATGAAAATCTCTATGGTTCATTGTTTTAGGGACCAAATAAAGAAATAATGCATTCAGACAGACAATGCATTTGGACCATATTCCATAGAAGTTGTGCTATTATAAAAATGTGGTCAACTTGTAGAAGGAATATGGGGTATAGTGCTGAAGCGAGCTGCGCAGTAGCCAATGTTTTGTTCAATAATTGAGTGGCTTACAAGTATTTGGTACGAGACTGTCAAAACCATGTGGCTGAGACTAGCGTTAGAATGTTCGTTTACATAAATTAGTGCTTTAAGATGATAGTGTAGGTACTGCTTTATATCGCGTTATAAGGCATCGAGGATAATAATCAAGTCAAGTAACACACTTATTTATTTCTGACAGTGCGGGATTGTTGTAAAAAAATGTACACAAACAACACGTCGCTGTTTAATCACATGTTTTTTACAGTCGACATGGAGATTCGCGAGCCAATGTCGGGTAAATGCGCAGATGATGAACATCGGTCTACCCAATTTTTAGTCAACGGGTCAGCTGTAGCACACTAAAATACATGTTCTTAGGTCCTGCCAGTTAAATTACAGATATTTTATTTATCGTGCCCATTTTTTCAGATTATGGGAGTACAAATAGTGAGCCTGCAGGTGAGCCCCAAATCCTAGGGGACGTAAACGCTAGAGGTAGCCCACATGTTATGCAAAAAAAAAAAAAATTATTGCGGGACTCTGGAAAGGAATATGTCAGTCATATGGTTATTGTGAAAAACTCAAGAATCATGCACAAGATAAACAATGTAGGAAAAGCATATTTACAGAGATTTGGGAACTGGGTAGCTGGAACCAGCAAAGAGCCTTTATTTGCTCTTGTGTAACTGTAAAGAACCCAAAAAGGAAAATAAAGACTGCAGCAAAGAACAAAATTGCCTCCGAAGTCATCACTCTTAAAGGTCACAGAGTTTGTAAAGACTTTTATATAAAAACCTTGGGAATCACTCACAGCAGATGTGACATGGCTACAAACAAGAGAAGTGAAAATATCGTATCACCAATAGATAGGCGTGAAAAAGTTCCAGCTAAAAATAAAATTAGCAACATCGTATTAGACCAGATAAAAAAAAAACATTGTCAGTTTTCCAAAATACACAAGTCACTACAGCAGACTCCACAACCCAGGCAAGAAAAACCTATCCCACGACCTGACTTTGGCCACAATGTACATGTTATACTATGAAATGTGTACTGCAAATAGTTTAAGTCTAGGTAAGAAATGGTGTTATTGACATGTGTTCAACACAAATTTTATTTAAGTTTTCAACATCCACATGCAGATACCGGCCATAAATGCGACACATTCGCTATGAAAATTGCTCATGAGACAGATGAGCTGTTATTGTAGCAGCTGAAAGTAGAAAAAGGATTGCACCAGCGAAAAGCCCAGAAAGCAAAAGAGCAGAAGAATTTGGGCGTATAAAATGCAAAAAAAAAAAAAAAAAAAAATTACAGTACCGCTGTTTTTACCTTCGGCCTGCAAGAAACACTGCCTACCCATTCACTGACGAGCAACAAGGTTTTTTATTTAAGGGTTCTCTAGACGTACAATCTTTGTGTTCATAACTTTAAAAATGGTAAATTCGCTGTGTTCATATGGGGGTAGCGCACTGCTTCAAGTGGCTCACAATAAATTGGTTCCTGTCTGAAGAAATACTGCGAATGTTTACATGGTGTGACTCACGTCATTGCTTATAGTGATAGCTGCGGCGGTCAATTTCGTAACAAATACATTATGAAATGATGGATGTATATTGTGAAGACAAGTGAAATACAGGTGATTTACCACACGTTTTTTGAACCCAGCCACACATACATGGAGTGTGATGGCGACTTTGGTCTTATTGAAAAGCAAAAGTGTATGGTTAAAAATGTCTTTGTTCTGGAAGATTGGTTCAATATTGTAAAAGAAGCATCTAGGAAATTTCAAGTCATTTCGATGAAGACCGAGGGTTTTGTTTCTGTTGAGTCTATTAACTAAGTTATAATAGCTAATGCAACCAAAGGTGAAGAAGGTAATACTGTTTCATGGTACAATATACGATGAATACGTGTAGAAAGAACGAGCCCTGTCACAATGCTCTTCAAGAAAACCCTAAATTAAGACTTCCCATTCAGAGAAGTAAACTACTTCAAACATGAGGTTGGGAGACCATATGCAATTACACTCCCTAACCTTCATCCGGAGGGNGCTGTCAACATACAAAATTTGGTTTAAATCGGTATTACATATCTGCCTATAAAATCCGCAAAATACAATAGCATCCAGGAATTGAAACCACTCATTCCTCCTGTTCACCATGATTTCTATGATGACCTAACGACACCAGCCTTTTCTGGGAAATCGACAAAGGGAATGTGCTACTGCAGCAAAGCAAGAAATAACAAATATAATGTATTCACGGTAACTTCAAGATTTTCTGAAACCCTGCTAAATATCTACTTTCAGGGAGCCGATTNTAGAGCGTGCACTGCTCGAATAATTTGTCATATTTCCGAAACAATGGAAATAATTTCCACCAAATTTTGCAATCCAATAGTGATACATAAGGACATGTAAAATTACATGATTTAAGTGTGGTTNAGTGATACATAAGGACATGTAAAATTACATGATTTAAGTGTGGTTAGACATTGATTTTTCATGTGGTACTATCTTCCAAAATTGTGGACTAACAAAAATATTTTTCTCTAAATTCGATACATATACGATGTGCTGTCAACATACAAAATTTGGTTTAAATCGGTATTACATATCTGCCTATAAAATCCGCAAAATACAATAGCATCCAGGAATTGAAACCACTCATTCCTCCTGTTCACCATGATTTCTATGATGACTTAACGACACCAGCCTTTTCTGGGAAATCGACAAAGGGAATGTGCTACTGCAGCAAAGCAAGAAATTACAAATAGAAACGTAGCAGTTAGTGATGGAGACACTGTGCTTTCTAGTGACTCTGGTTAGTGTGGTAAGAACCATTTACACACAAACAATATATTACATGTATCACTATATCACTCTCAATATATCACTTGCCTGGTTTTAGCTCTGAATATGAATGTTTTCATAATCACTTAAGTGTTTTGTGACACCCTCTGTTAAGTCTCAAATGCATATACATGTGTTGATTTTACTCCAGTTGTATATTTATTTCACCTATAACCGATGTATGTATAACGTATGTTGTTATAACGAGTGCGTAATTTTATATTTATTGTCAAACTTTTAAGGCTATTTTCTCAGAATCATGTTTGTGTTATTTGCCTGCCTTTTGCTCTCAGTGCCTCAGTTATAGTCCGTCTCATATAAGTTGGCGAGATTCTGACAGTCAGTGAGTGGCAACCTGACATATACGAAAGAAACAAAGTGCTATTTACAAAATCCTGTATCAGTTGATGCACGAACGAACAAAAGTTAATATTACATTGGCTATTCTGAATGCACTGCTGACGCACATTAGACAAGCAGAAAAGATGCGATAAGAAAGAGTTCCTAGATTAATTAATACATTTTATTTTACGAGGTCACAAAACAGTGGTTGTTAGTGTTATAAACCAAACTTCGTGATAAAATAGTAATGTATAGGTGTTCAAAATGAAATGCACAACAAAATGATTCGTATCCAAATAAAACGCAACTTCAAAACCTTTTACAACATCGTATCCCCCCTTTCTAATCATGCTTTCCATACGTGCTTGATATTAATTCCAAAAGCATACAGAAATATTGCATAATATTGTTGAATTATTTTTTCTAATAATTTGACGAAATATATTTCAAATTAGAGTCGTTGCGAGCCAGTAATATAAGAACATTCTACTTTTAAAAATACACTATCTATTGAGCAATTCAAACGGCCCACATCTCGTTCTGTCATGATGTGCGCGCCATCTATCTACCTTTTCCCGAAGCCTTACCAGCCAAAGAAGAAAACTTTCACGCTAACAAATTTACGAACAGGCACCAATAGTTTTACTTTTCCGCGAGCTTTGCATAATTTTTAAAGTAACATATATTTCATGTACAGCGATTTTGAGTACTAGTAATTTCTATTCGGCCGGTAATCGTTCGTCTACGTAAATTGTACGCCATATTGTTCTCCCGAAACCCCATTTTCTTGTTTGCGAAGAAAGTGGGACATGCGTGAATAGTTTTTAAGCAATGCTAATATTATTCCAGGTACAATATTTCCAACTCGAATATATTAGCTATAACGTCCAAAGTGTGATAATAGTACAACTACCGTCTCGCAAATTTTAACCCAAATTCACTGTCTCAGACAATTTAAAAAAGAGTTAGCAAATATTTATTTTTTTTGCAAGATTTTATATTTTTACTTTTTTATAACATACTAATTTTTTTTAGGCCAATGTCAGTCTAAAATATCTTAAAATAGGTTTAGCATTACAGTATACATTGGCAAGTGGATTAGCTGACAACGTGTTGATAAAAAATACAGCCTCCACTTGAGCACCAGNGTGCAACTACCGTCTCGCAAATTTTAACCCAAATTCACTGTCTCAGACAATTTAAAAAAGAGTTAGCAAATATTTAATTTTTTGCAAGATTTTATATTTTTACTTTTTTATAACATACTAATTTTTTTTAGGCCAATGTCAGTCTAAAATATCTTAAAATTGGTTTAACATTACAGTATACATTGGCAAGTGGATTAGCTGACAACGTGTTGATAAAAAATACAGCCTCCACTTGAGCACCAGCTGATGGCGAAAGGATACATAAACGAAAAGTAAACATTGGTGCTATTTGCGTTGAACTGTCAGAATCTCGCCAACTTACATGAGACAGAGAATAATACCTTGCCCAGTTATCCTTATTGTGAACTCTTTAATCGCGAGGTAATTTTCTTAAGATATTATAATCTTCTTCCATATGTTTATCTAGTCAGAATTTTTTAAGAATTAATTTCCCATTAACTTCAAATGTATTTTCGCAGTTATTCATTAATTTCAGAAAAGTGGCATGCAGACAATGCACGTAGCATTTTCGAAAACTGTTTACAGTAAAAGATTTTCAGGGCACCAAATTAATTAATTTCTAGCACAAAGAGAATAAAAAGAGAATTCTTAATATACGAGTACTATTAAATTAACTAATTCTATTGTTTTATATTAGACATGGAGTATTGGGCTGATGCATATTACGACAAAAACACATAATTCATTTGCTATAAATAATTAAACAAATGTTAGTTTTTGTGTGCTGAATCCCAAGGGGTTTTATCAAAAACTCTTGCAAATAAAAGGCTCACAAGAGCTTCTTTACAAGATCTAGATTTTTTGTTGTTTATAGGTGTAGCAGTTGCTTGCAAAATCGCACTATATTTTACATTGAGAACGCTTGTAGGACTTTGCTTGTGTTCTATTGTGTGGTATTAATTACTAATGACTCAAATGTCCAGTTACGTTAAACAGAAATTATTATTTGGACTACAAAAACTTTCAGCTATATATAAACTTTAGACTATATATATATTGAAAATTTTCACATTAAAACAAAATAATAAAATGAATTAATATGTTACAATAATTAATATGTTAATGTTAATATGTTAAAATACGTTTATATAAATAAAATGAGTTGTAGACAAACATGCCTCACATATCTGCCTATATTACGTTAAATAAAATTTGGTAATTAATAGATAACATAATTTTTTAACNACAAACATGCCTCACATATCTGCCTATATTACGTTAAATAAAATTTGGTAATTAATAGATAACATAATTTTTTAACCAATAGATTTGTTTCTTTTAAGGCTAACTTTCCGACACACAACCGTTTTTACGCACATTAAGTTAGCAGACACCTTGCTTCTCAGTCCGGAACTGGCATTCTGATATTTAGTTAGAACGAATACATGTAAATGTATATTAAAATGATTTAGCTTTGAACACAGAACATTTATAAAACAATAAAAAACATTCTNCCGAATACATGTAAATGTATATTAAAATGATTTAGCTTTGAACACAGAACATTTATAAAACAATAAAAAACATTCTCACACTAGCAGCAACACTGGTGCAGTACATTTTTACAGTTAGTTGCTGTATTAACAGCGATTTTTGTCTTACCTGTTTCCATGTCCAGTTCCGCATTTTGACTGGAGGTCCGTCAGCATATTGAGGGGCAGCTGCTAATATTGTTGTTTGAGACACCTTGAACGATTCTTGAAGCCTGTGAGTAATAATAAGGATTTCTGAGAAAGTTTACTGTCTATGTCTCTTAACACGAAATCAGTTAACCGTAACGGAATACCTAACGTGTCACTGTGATAAAACAAACTAAGTACAGAGGCTGTGCCGTCTGTCTACTGAATCATGTGAATGATGATACCTAACGTATCTACTACAGAAAGGAAAGAATTTTCCCNGCTGTGCCGTCTGTCTACTGAATCATGTGAATGATGATACCTAACGTATCTACTACAGAAAGGAAAGAATTTTCCCAGACAGCTATCTTAAACCAATACGAACTTCGCCTACGTTCAATGCACAGTCATTTGTATCCTCTTAGAGCAGTATTGCTAACTCTTGAAGGTGCCATGGTAGTGTTAATAAGCAACGCATGAATCTGAGTGTACCTGTTGAGCCATCGTCGTCTGTACACTGCTAACATCCACTTAACAAAAACTTTCATGCAGGTGTGCGAAAAAGTAATTCTATTGCTTAAGGAAATGAAGGTAAACTAAAAGTAGGACGTAGGGGGCGTTTCTAGTAGAGGAATAATGTAGGTTATAGTTCAGATATCGCGATTCTTTGGCATATTTCTGAATGCAGCCATTTTCCTATACACACGGCATGGTTTTCCTACCACTGAAATAAATTCAAAATGAACTGAGGGGTTTCGACAACACTGCTGTAAGCTTCGTGAGCACCCTCAATCGTCAAAGAACGTTACTCGCGCAATTACGTTACGNAAATGAACTGAGGGGTTTCGACAACACTGCTGTAAGCTTCGTGAGCACCCTCAATCGTCAAAGAACGTTACTCGCGCAATTACGTTACGTTTGGACTGTAACATCTTGAATATCGTCTATGTATTACCTCATCAATATACTTTAATGAAGCCTTTCAGTGCACATTTAACTTTTCTGTCTACTTTCCGAAGGAAAGATNTTCTTTGGCATATTTCTGAATGCAGCCATTTTCCTATACACACGGCATGGTTTTCCTACCACTGAAATAAATTCAACATGAACTGAGGGGTTTCTACAACACTGCTGTAAGCTTCGTGAGCACCCTCAATCGTCAAAGAACGTTACTCGCGCAATTACGTTACGTTTGGACTGTAACATCTTGAATATCGTCTATGTGTTACCTCATCAATATACTTTAATGAAGCCTTTCAGTGCACATTTAACTTTTCTGTCTACTTTCCGAAGGAAAGATAGGCCTATTCAATAACCTGAATGTCTGTCTGGAATGCATGTCTCCCTCCCCTCCCTTTCCAACCACAAGAACAACATCCCAATAACTTTTAAACCCGTGAACCGAATTTCACCTAACACGGTCCACATAGAGTATTTGGTAAGTAAAACCTACTTTTATATATTTATATCATGCTGGGTACTTATTTCTAAAATTGCGGCAATTTTGACATTTAGGACATTGTTTTATATCTCGGGGACCATCTAACCGTTTAAACCAAATTTGGTACGTTGATAGTGCATGGTGTAAGCATTGAATTTAGAAAACAATAATGTTATTAGTTGGTTATATTGGAAGAGAGTGCAATATGGAAAAATTAAGCTTCCACATTATATATCTGTACCGATTACTGCAAAATTTGGCATATAAGTAATACTATTGTAGGACATGTTAATACTTGCAATTTAAATATATAAGGCACTTATTTTCAAAATGGCAAATGCATTACCTTTTTAGGGATTATTTCTATATCTACCATGCCATTTAACCAATTTCGACCAAACTTGGTTTGCTAAAAGTATATGTTATGAGTATCAAAATAATCAATACATAGACTCTTTGTGTTCCATTTTGTAATATAGTGCCACATAAAATATANCTGTTATGAGTATCAAAATAATCAATACATAGACTCTTTGTGTTCCATTTTGTAATATAGTGCCACATAAAATATATACAGTTTTTGTCATATCTCGGGAAAAAAATTTTACCGATTGCTACCAAATTCATAAATAAAACATTAATACACTAGTTCATGTAAACTGACGTGTTTTAGTGGTTCAGGCACTTATTTTTAAAATGGTAGCCATATAAATAGTTTAAAATACTGTGCTTTATCTACAAAACCATGTAATGAATTTCATTTTAACTTTATATGCTACAGGAATTTATTAGAACCCTCAAATATGTCTACCCAGAGACTCTTTTCTCCACAATTTCGAAATAAAGTGGTACACGATTAAATCAGATTTTGTCATATCTCGAAAAACCATCAACCGATTGCATATCAAATTTGGCAAACAAGTAGTACTACAGTAAGGTATGAAAACAGACATTTTTTAAGTAGGCGAGACATTTATTTTCAAAATTTCAACTTAACTTCATATTATGGCAGTATCTTTTATAAAAATCAATTTTTTCTACACAGAGACTTTTATTTCCATTATTTTGTAAGATAGTGCTATATGAAAAATAAAATTTTTCTATATATCGGAAAACAATCTACCGATTCCTACGCAATTTAAGAAACAATTAGCACTATTGTGTACCATGTAAATGGATATGTATGTGGGTCGCACACTTATTTTCAAAATTGTTACAATATAAATATTTTAACTTAAAATATATAATTTATCAATACATAACCGTTTTGTTCTCCATTAATGAAGATAGCGCCACTTGATAAAATTGAGATTTTATGTTAAACGTCGAGAATCAATCAACAGATTCCCCGAAATTTTGCACACAAGTAGTTCAACAGTAGGCCACATATAATCACATGTTTTAAGAGTGTCTGGCATTATTTACAATATGACTGCCAACAAATAATTTAGATAACTCAGTTTTATCTATTAAACAATTTAAGCAATTTCAATTTAACTTTGTATGGGCATTAGAATGAGTGAATGAAGAGATTTGGGCGGCTCTTAACATCGAGGTCTTGAGAGCTGATGAGGGTTAAGTGAGGTGAGTATGGAGCAGGGCCGGAATTAAAGGGTGAGGGAAACGGGAGATCACCGAGAAAACCCGCCGACCAGAAGCATCGTCCGACACGATCCCCACATTCTAAAATCCGGAAGCGATACCGCCGGGGATCGAACCTGTTTCGCCTAGGTGTGAGGCGAGCAATCTAACCACTACACCACCGTGGCCTCTTTCCATTAAAAGCATGAAAGGTTTTTTTATAAACCTTCTTTAGGCTGACTTTTTGAAGATAATGCCTGGTGATAAAATGTAACTTTTATGCCATATCTCGGGAACAAGCCAACTAATAACCCCCCAATTTTTCACATAAGTGGTACTGCAGTAGGCCATATAAATATACATAATTTAAGTAGATCGAATATTTTTTTTTTCAAAATGACGGCAATATAAATTAAATAGTTAATTTTTCGTATACAAAGAGTTTGACATAAATTCGACCATTCTTTGTATGCTAACAGTATCTACTATAAGCGTCATATATGCATATACAGAGCCTGGATTTAAATATTTTTGTACAATAGTGCCAAAAGAGAAAATAAAGCTTTCATGCCACATCCCGCTAACCAGTCAGACTATTTCCACCTAATTCTGCACACATGTGCATACATGATTTAAGACGTTCATACAATTGTTTTCAAAATGATGTTCCATGTTCTTGTAGATATTTGTGAGTGTTAAACACGGACTATCAAAACTTTAGNAAGAGAAAATAAAGCTTTCATGCCACATCCCGCTAACCAGTCAGACTATTTCCACCTAATTCTGCACACATGTGCACACATGTGCATACATGATTTAAGACGTTCATGCAATTGTTTTCAAAATGATGTTCCATGTTCTTGTAGATATTTGTGAGTGTTAAACACGGACTATCAAAACTTTAGACTTATTATAACCGCAGATGATGCTCCAACTTCTATCTCTGTAAGGCAATTACATGCATGCCATTTTACGGTATTGTGTGTTCTGGGATTGAGTCCCAGGTAAGACTGTGCCGTTTTAAAATACGTCACGACTATATAACTGTTGCTTCACTGTTAGTATACTACTTTTTAAACAATTTTAGAACCACATTTCAGTATTTAATTTAATAAAAAAGATTGCAAGCAATATTTAATGGTTTTGTTAACTTTGGTATTTAATTAAGGTNGATAACTTTGGTATTTAATTAAGATTATGATTTATGCATTCATTATCCATTTCACTATCTGTGAATTATTTGTTTATTTAAATGTGTTAATTTGTCTGGTGTTAAGATATAACTTCATGATAAATATTTAATTCATTTATATATATATATCGAAGTGTATGTAATGTGTTATTTATGTATTTCAGTTTATTTAATCATTGTGTATCAATATTTATAATTTACATATAGTTCTCGTAACTTTGATTTCGATTCATTTTTATCTGTACTTTGAAAGTTACGTTTTTAATTCCGTCTCGCCTGCAGACCCGTGTTTCAAGAGAGATTGTTTCTCTACCAACCGGATATTCAATGCTGTATTGCAAATTCTTTCAGTCGCCTTCTGAAGATACCCCTTCCACTCACTTCCCTGCAGCTGCAGTTATTGCACATTTTCTCGGCATATTCCTGCCAATTCACATTAGGTTTTACATTTTAAAAAATTCTGCTTTGTTCACTTGTTATATTTCCCCACCTCTGTGCAGTTCAGCATGTTTCGTCTCTTCTGGACAGCTTGCGACATCTATCGGCTACATTTTAATATTTTCGTTGCTCTTTTGTTTGACTTTACTACATGTTTCACAGCTTTGTTTCTGGCACTTCTGATTCGGCAGGGGAGCAAGATAGCACATAGCCGCTGTGGTCCTGTCTGTGTGTTCTTTGGGATTATGTTCCTATGTGAACTGGTAGTCTTACCATAATGCAGTCCTTTAGTGCTAATAATGATGTAGTTAGGTTGTGCATTTGGATTTATTTTGGAATTTTGGTGAAGCGGACTACATTACTTTCTCTGTTTGTCTTATTCCCTTGTTAGTGAGTAAAGTTTTCAAATAACAATTTTATCCCCTTTTTTAAATTGCTTAATAATTTAACTGATTATATTTGCACTCTATGTTGTAGAGAGGCTTCAAGTAATTCAAGTAATCCTGGTTACTGAAAATTCTCCAAAGTATTGTGTTTGCTGCGAAGTCCTGCCTTAACCTCACAACTATTATATTCATATTTAAATAAAGTGGATTATCATATTCGATTTCAATAAAATATAAATATAAAATTTACAATGTTTTTGTCTAATTTTTTTTATTTTTTCAGAAGGTCCGACGATTCCTTCTGAGATTCCATATTGAATAAAACACTAAATATCTTTAGTTATCAAAATAATTATATTTTTGTACCATGACACCCAAATATCTTTAAACACTCAGTTTAATTTTAACTGATAATTATTTTAATTTTTAAACTCAAAAATATATAATCACCTATCTGTTACATCTACTCCATCCTATTTCTTTAAAAGATATTCATTTTTTTATAGTAAAACACGAATAAATAGTTAAATTTCAATATAATAAATTATATTGTAGTCATAATTTTTAGATTATGGAATATAATATAAAAAGTTAATAATGTTGTATATTTTGAATAAAAATATCAGCTGGTGAAGATTTACCAACTGGAATATTATTTTAAAATTAAAAAATGTAATTAGTTATTGAAATATTATTTTAACCTGGTTCGCTGATAAATATAGTATGAAGTTGTACATTTGACGGGAGTCTCTGGAAGAGACCCTTACATATTCATAAATTATCCTATCATTTTCATCAATATTCTTTACAATAGCTTGTATAGTATTAGTATATTCTAATATATGTGCTATAAATTTTCCTTTGAAACAAGAAATATTATTTTTATTAAATTGGATTCTTCTTGAATGTAAAGTAATTATATTAATGTTAGAATAGAGTCCCCATATATAAGAAACCCGTCATATAAGTAATGAAGATTATAAATTCTACATAATTAAAATAATATAGTCATAACTATTGAAAAGAACATAAATTGAATGCAAATGTTTATATAATTTTTTTTTTATCTTAATATTTTGCCAGAAAAAGTACTTAGAAACCTTTTGCCCCTCAAAAGAAAAGTGTATGCAACCCTAAATACACCAGTACATTACATGTTGCAAAAATAAAGGTAAAAATATACATTTCTAAAACCGTTTTCAGAAATTCTAAATTGATATGTTTAAGGTAGTTATATATTTTTTTTACATTAATAAAATCCTCGCCGTGTATTATAAGTGTTTCCAGTAACTAAAACTATATGGTATGTACATTTATACAGTTGGCTAACCTGATGACCTTTACCATTAGTGACCTGGAACTATCTTTACACAATGGTATGGTGACTTGGATAAACAAAAATTGCTAACTGAAAGTAAATCTCAATCATTTTTAATGCTCTGAGTATATAAATCAATAAAATTAAGTATTCTTATCCTTTTAAGACATATTTCTTATAGCAAAAGTTTACACTAAAACGTTACAAAATTTCGAAGTTTAAAACACTTATATTCAAGTACTTTGTTATAGAATTTGTACACTATTGGTCTTTGTCAACGCGACATATTTTGAAGTACATTCATACACCCTGCTGGGAGTGCACATAAGCAGTGTGTGTACCTGTGAATGGCAAAAATTATGTGTCGATTGTACTATATTGACTTTATGTCGGGGTTCTTCATTCCTACTGGATTTCAACCCAGTTTGCGAGCCTGTGTGCTCAAATAGGCAGAAATAATATTCTATCATATATACGGGAGGTGATACCGTCCCGGGACATAGAAGAGGTGGGATTTATTTATTTTTCTTATTTATGAAACCCTTTAGCTTATTTCTGTACTTACTGTCATTATTACTGAAAATAGTTCATTTATGAACGGTTCAAATGGAAAACAATCAAACGAATGATGATGGTTCAAACCATTATGACGTATTTGATCTTATATCTGTGTTTACCATAGTTAGTTTTTCTATTCATATCGATTGTAATGTAACTGAATTCTTTATTCTAACAACTGGATGTAATTTTAGTTTCTTCGAAATTATATTCTAGACCGTTTGTGTTGTTTGATTATTCAATAGACAATCTTTGTACATGACAAACCTAATTTTTTTTATATTACATTTCCTTATTCCTTTCAAAATGTTCTGTCTGTAACATCATTCCTAAAGGCAAATTTTATGATCTCAATCCAACAAACGCTCTTATTGGTATTCTTAAGAATTCACCTTTAAATAATCCAGGTACTTTTTTATTAACTTGGACTATGCTTTCTATTGTATAATCGGATGTATCAAAGATCTTAATATCTCCATATACATCTTCTGTTTCAATATACACTATGAAGGAATCTGTATCAGTACCTAAAATGTTTATATTTTCGTTATATTTTTTCAATTTATAATAGAACATAAATATTATTAATTTTAATAACTTAGTACCACAAATGCACAATATATTGGTTTATTTAATGTTAGTTTGTGTTACTTCTTATACAATATAGCATTTTCTTCAATTATATTAGTTCTAGTTTCATTATCTTTAAGTTCATTAAACTTTTGTATTGAATTTATCAATTTTACATTATACCTTTTTATAATATTTTCCATCCGTTTTTCATAAACCACATCATTCATAAGGTTATAAAAGTCTTTTTCCAAATACTTTTTATCTTCCTGTCTTAACTATGTATTCTTTCCTATATATGACCTTAGATATGCTTTCTGTTCAAAGCTGATATAGTTCTTACTTATTTTTAAATAATTCCTAAATTGATACTTTCTTTGCAACATTCTATAATTAATTACATACTCTCTTTTCGGTTTGAGTGTATTCATAAGTTTTATATCCTTTGGTTTCTTTCCAATATGTTTATCAATTAATTACTTTTGATAAGTTGATAATTTATCATGATCTGGAGAATAACAATAAAGTAACATTGGATAATATTTAAATTATTTATGAAGTTCTTCTGGAATATCCAAATCAACAATAAATGTATACCTATGTTTGTCATCATCTTTTAGGTTTAATTTTTCATCTATATTATATTCGTTTAGTTTATGTAGATTTTTTTAAATTTTTTATCGATTATTTTGTTATACTTAATCTAATAGTTACCAATTGGTAGTGGTTGACTTAATGCATAGCCGTATAGAATATTAGCATCCAAATACAGAATATAACGCAAATGTTTTTTACTATTACATATCCCGTTGTAAATTGCTTTTTCTTTAGATGACCTTCCTGTTTTATTGAATTTTTGATCATAGAAATAACAATTATATTCTACTGCGCATCTAATTGGTATCATCGAAATACTACCCCACATTTATTTTCCTTTNGCAATTGTTTTCAAAATGATGTTCCATGTTCTTGTAGATATTTGTGAGTGTTAAACACGGACTATCAAAACTTTAGACTTATTATAACCGCAGATGATGCTCCAACTTCTATCTCTGTAAGGCAATTACATGCATGCCATTTTACGGTATTGTGTGTTCTGGGATTGAGTCCCAGGTAAGACTGTGCCGTTTTAAAATACGTCACGACTATATAACTGTTGCTTCACTGTTAGTATACTACTTTTTAAACAATTTTAGAACCACATTTCAGTATTTAATTTAATAAAAAAGATTGCAAGCAATATTTAATGGTTTTGNTTTTTAAACAATTTTAGAACCACATTTCAGTATTTAATTTAATAAAAAAGATTGCAAGCAATATTTAATGGTTTTGTTAACTTTGGTATTTAATTAAGGTTATGATGTATGCATTCATTATCCATTTCACTATCTGTGAATTATTTGTTTATTTAAATGTGTTAATTTGTCTGGTGTTAAGATATAACTTCATGATAAATATTTAATTCATTTATATATATATCGAAGTGTATGTAATGTGTTATTTATGTATTTCAGTTTATTTAATCATTGTGTATCAATATTTATAATTTACATATAGTTCTCGTAACTTTGATTTCGATTCATTTTTATCTGTACTTTGAAAGTTACGTTTTTAATTCCGTCTCGCCTGCAGACCCGTGTTTCAAGAGAGATTGTTTCTCTACCAACCGGATATTCAATGCTGTATTGCAAATTCTTTCAGTCGCCTTCTGAAGATACCCCTTCCACTCACTTCCCTGCAGCTGCAGTTATTGCACATTTTCTCGGCATATTCCTGCCAATTCACATTAGATTTTACATTTTAAAAAATTCTGCTTTGTTCACTTGTTATATTTCCCCACCTCTGTGCAGTTCAGCATGTTTCGTCTCTTCTGGACAGCTTGCGACATCTATCGGCTACATTTTAATATTTTCGTTGCTCTTTTGTTTGACATTACTACATGTTTCACAGCTTTGTTTCTGGCACTTCTGATTCGGCAGGGGAGCAAGATATCACATAGCCGCTGTGCTCCTGTCTGTGTGTTCTTTGGGATTAAGTTCCTATGTGAACTGGTAGTCTTACCATAATGCAGTCCTTTAGTGCTAATAATGATGTAGTTAGGTTGTGTATTTGGATTTATTTTGGAATTTTGGTGAAGCTGACTACATGACTTTCTCTGTTTGTCTTATTCCCTTGTTAGTGAGTAAAGTTTTCAAATAACAATTTTATCCCCTTTTTTAAATTGCTTAATAATTTAACTGATTATATTTGCACTCTATGTTGTAGAGAGGCTTCAAGTAATTCAAGTAATCCTGGTTACTGAAAATTCTCCAAAGTATTGTGTATGCTGCGAAGTCCTGCCTTAACCTCACAACTATTATATTCATATTTAAATAAAGTGGATTATCATATTCGATTTCAATAAAATATAAATATAAAATTTACAATGTTTTTGTCTAATTTTTTTTATTTTTTCAGAAGGTCCGACGATTCCTTTTGAGATTCCATATTGAATAAAACACTAAATATCTTTAGTTATCAAAATAATTATATTTTTGTACCATGACACCCAAATATCTTTAAACCCTCAGTTTAATTTTAACTGATAATTATTTTAATTTTTAAACTCAAAAATATATAATCACCTATCTGTTACATCTACTCCATCCTATTTCTTTAAAAGATATTCATTTTTTATAGTAAAACACGAATAAATAGTTAAATTTCAATATAATAAATTATATTGTAGTCGTAATTTTTAGATTATGGAATATAATATAAAAAGTTAATAATGTTGTATATTTTGAATAAAAATATCAGATGGTGAAGATTTACCAACTGGAATATTATTTTAAAATTAAAAAATATAATTAGTTATTGAAATATTATTTTAACCTGTTTCGCTGATAAATATAGTATGAGGTTGTACATTTGACGGGAGTCTCTGGAAGAGACCCTTACATTTTCATAAATTATCCTATCATTTTCATCAATATTCTTTACAATAGCTTGTATAGTATTAGTATATTCTAATATATGTGCTATAAATTTTCCTTTGAAACAAGAAATATTATTTTTATTAAATTGGATTCTTCTTGAATGTAAAGTAATTATATTAATGTTAGAATAGAGTCCCCATATATAAGAAACCCGTCATATAAGTAATGAAGATTATAAATTCTACATAATTAAAATAATATAGTCATAACTATTGAAAAGAACATAAATTGAATGCAAATGTTTATATAATTTTTTTTTTATCTTAATATTTTGCCAGAAAAAGTACTTAGAAACCTTTTGCCCCTCAAAAGAAAAGTGTATGCAACCCTAAATACACCAGTGCATTACATGTTGCAAAAATAAAGGTAAAAATATACATTTCTAAAACCGTTTTCAGAAATTCTAAATTGATATGTTTAAGGTAGTTATATATTTTTTTTACATTAATAAAATCCTCGCCGTGTATTATAAGTGTTTCCAGTAACTAAAACTATATGGTATGTACATTTCTACAGTTGGCTAACCTGATGACCTTTACCATTAGTGACCTGGAACTATCTTTACACAATGGTATGGTGACTTGGATAAACAAAAATTGCTAACTGAAAGTAAATCTCAATCATTTTTAATGCTCTGAGTATATAAATCAATAAAATTAAGTATTCTTATCCTTTTAAGACATATTTCTTATAGCAAAAGTTTACACTAAAACGTTACAAAATTTCGAAGTTTAAAACACTTATATTCAAGTACTTTGTTATAGAATTTGTACACTATTGGTCTTTGTCAACGCGACATATTTTGAAGTACATTCATACACCCTGCTGGGAGTGCACATTAGCAGTGTGTGTACCTGTGAATGGCAAAAATTATGTGTCGATTGTACTGTATTGACTTTATGTCGGGGTTCTTCATTCCTACTGGATTTCAACCCGGTTTGCGAGCCTGTGTGCTCAAATAGGCAGAAATAATATTCTATCATATATACGGGAGGTGATACCGTCCCGGGACATAGAAGAGGTGGGATTTATTTATTTTTCTTATTTATGAAACCCTTTAGTTTATTTCTGTACTTACTGTCATTATTACTGAAAATAGTTCATTTATGAACGGTTCAAATGGAAAACAATCAAACGAATGATGATGGTTCAAACCATTATGACGTATTTGATCTTATATCTGTGTTTACCATAGTTAGTTTTTCTATTCATATCGATTGTAATGAAACTGAATTCTTTATTCTAACAGCTAGAAAATATAAATTTTAATTTTCCATAACTTGTATCACCACCAACAAAATCATTATATGTGTTTCATATTAGTATCATCCTGCAGAAAAATACATTAAAAGTTGGTATTATCTCTTATTGACTGTTTTGGAAATTTTCAGTAGGTTTGTGCTAAATAAAAGCAATCTATATTTTTGTGTCTTACTCGAGTATAGTATGCCTTTATGATATATTGGCTATCTAAAACCACATAATAGAATATAATCACATAATTATTGTGACATTCTTCTAAATGAATAATTTCTTCATTACTATTAAAAAAGTAAGTGATTTCTTCTTTGAATTTTTTGGATACCTTTTCAAAGTCACTCTGTAATTGAATATATTTTGGTTGATTTAAACTTTTTGAGCATACGTATAACTTATTAAACTTTAACCATCCACTTTTGTAAAAAAACATTAATTATTCAATTAGTTTCTCCTCATTTCGATTGACCAACTATTATTGCTCTAATATATCAGGCAACAGTTTACAATTCTTTTTAGTTATTGATTTTTCTTCATAAATTAAAACACCACCACCCCAATCAATATTTTTAATTTAATATATACATTTTTTACACTATAAATGAATAATAAATTATTCGAATTGACAGGTACAATTTCTGTGTTGTGGTCAATGTTACATTATGATTTTATTCATAACAATCACTCTTGCATTGAATAGATTTCATACAAAATATTTGGTTCAAATTACAAATTATAATAAAGTAATACTAACTGATTTGAACAAACAATTACCATTCCTAGAGGTCAGTATGATGTTTATTGATTAAAATAAACGATTCATTGGTTTCATTCTTCCACTACAGATAAACTTTATCTATAAACTGATTAAAAAATAAAATAAAAATTCGAAATAAATTCTATTAAAAATTTTATGACCCTTTATTTTACATGCTAGGAATTGATAAAAAATTTACCATCAAAAAGGGTGAAATTGTTTATAGTAGTAAAATACCTAATTTTATCTCTTTTACTAACGTAAATATGCATTGTAATTTAGCTTATAGAACTTATTATTATAAAATATGATAAAATTAACTATTTATAAACCAATAATATAGGTATTTTTGGACCAAAAACAATGTTCGGTTTTAGGGATTCTATCGTTTATAAGCCCTCTTACCCTCTTTTTTTAAATTAATAATGAAAGGTTTGATCGCATATTTTTACAAATTAGAGATTAAAATGGATATTAGATTGATTTTGATAATGCAGTTATTGAAATTATTTTGGAGACTAAGGACATTTAAAGTCTTTATCTACAAGTGTGTAATATAGAAATTGTATTTATATATAAAAGAAAGTACATAATTGAATTTTCTAATTAAATATTATACATATAAATTATAACAAAATAGTAAGAAAAAATTTGTGTCAAAAGGAATTGAACCTACTTGCTATACATGTTTTGTTTGTAAATATAAAGAAATATTTAATTAAACATTAGGGATTCATAAACTATGTGATTCTTACATCAACCGTAATATATATAATAAAATATCTTAATGTCAAAATTGTTTAAGAAAATTTGGAATTATTTATTTAATGATACAAATATGAAATGTTTGTTTCTATTTAAAAAGTGGATAAAAGAAAACATTAAAAATAATTATTATTATGAACCTGTGGAACTATGTTGTTCATATTATGAATCTGGTTCATTTAAGAAATGAAATTGATTTTCAAAATGTTATTTTATTACATCTTATTATTATGTGATAATGTGTTTACATTATCTATTAAATATAAATTATTATTGTATAGAGATAACGCTACTTTCTTAAATTCAACTGGATGTAATTTTAGTTTCTTCGAAATTATATTCTAGACCGTTTGTGTTGTTTGATTATTCAATAGACAATCTTTGTACATGACAAACTTAATTTTTTTTATATTACATTTCCTTATTCCTTTGAAAATGTTCTGTCTGTAACATCATTCCTAAAGGCAAATTTTATGATCTCAATCCAACAAACTCTCTTATTGGTATTCTTAAGAATTCACCTTTAAATAATCCAGGTACTTTTTTATTAACTTGGACTATGCTTTCTATTGTATAATCGGATGTATCAAAGATCTTAATATCTCCATATACATCTTCTGTTTCAATATACACTATGAAGGAATCTGTATCAGTACCTAAAATGTTTATATTTTCGTTATATTTTTTCAATTTATAATAGAACATAAATATTATTAATTTTAATAACTTAGTACCACAAATGAACAATATATTGGTTTATTTAATGTTAGTTTGTGTTACTTCTTATACAATATAGCATTATCTTCAATTATATTAGTTCTAGTTTCATTATCTTTAAGTTCATTAAACTTTTGTATTGAATTTATCAATTTTACATTATACCTTTTTATAATATTTTCCATCCGTTTTTCATAAACCACATCATTCATAAGGTTATAAAAGTCTTTTTCCAAATACTTTTTAGCTTCCTGTCTTAACTATGTATTCTTTCCTATATATGACCTTAGAGATGCTTTCTGTTCAAAGCTGATATAGTTCTTACTTATTTTTAAATAATTCCTAAATTGATACTTTCTTTGCAACATTCTATAATTAATTACATACTCTCTTTTCGGTTTGAGTGTATTCATAAGTTTTATATCCTTTGGTTTCTTTCCAATATGTTTATCAATTAATTACTTTTGATAAGTTGATAATTTATCATGATCTGGAGAATAACAATAAAGTAACATTGGATAATATTTAAATTATTTATGAAGTTCTTCTGGAATATCCAAATCAACAATAAATGTATACCTATGTTTGTCATCATCTTTTAGGTTTAATTTTTCATCTATATTATATTCGTTTAGTTTATGTAGATTTTTTTAAATTTTTTATCGATTATTTTGTTATACTTAATCTAATAGTTACCAATTGGTAGTGGTTGACTTAATGCATAGCCGTATAGAATATTAGCATCCAAATACAGAATATAACGCAAATGTTTTTTACTATTACATATCCCGTTGTAAATTGCTTTTTCTTTAGATGACCTTCCTGTTTTATTGAATTTTTGATTATAGAAATAACAATTATATTCTACTGCGCATCTAATTGGTATCATCGAAATACTACCCCACATTTATTTTCCTTTTATTATGTTTCATGTGTGTCTTGATATGTAATTAATTCTAGTTGTAGTCTGGTTTCTTTAAATGTTGCAACATCTATTAAATTTGGAGCTGAAATACAATAAAAAAGATCTAGCTTATAGTTGGTATAACACGTTTTTCTAAAGTTATCAAACACATCATTTAGGAGTATTGTAACTAATTTTAAATATATGTCATGGTAATCAGCCAAGTTTTTGCAGTTAAAATATTTGTACACTTTCTTTGCAAACTTGAAGTCTGAATCTTTTATATTTTTATTATTTGATGTTGAATACTGATCACTTTTGTTTTTGAAAGATGTCCATTAAGTTTAGAATAACTATGAACCAAATCAAATCGATTATCACCTTTCCTTAAAATCAAAACACCTTTCCTTAAAGGTCCATTAAATTTAGAATAACTATCAACCCATTCATATGGATTAACACCTTTCCTTAAAACCAAAACACCTTTCCTTAAAACATTTCATTTATTTTTAAAAAAAAAAATTATTTAGTATAATCAATTGGCTACCTGAATTAATTTTTACATTTTAGTTAGCTGTTAGTTTTAGTATTCCATTTTCATTGAATGGGATTAATTCAAAATTTACAATATTTTGTTACGTTTTACATTTTGAGCAATAACAATCATTAACCTGTGCTAATTTTTTTTTAATTTTTATCTAAATATGTACTTATGAATATAACTGTGTCAATGAACCTAAATTCAATAACTACATTTTGTTGTCTCTTTTTTATTTATTTTTTTTTTCATTTTTATTACATGTAGCACCATTTTCAAGTATTTTATAATGTTTTGTTTTCCGTGAATTGCATNATTTTTTTTTTCATTTTTATTACATGTAGCACCATTTTCAAGTATTTTATAATGTTTTGTTTTCCGTGAATTGCATTTAGATGTATAATATGTGAGTTCACGTTGATCGACAATAACTTTCTTTGAAAATTAAATATAGTCTTCTTTAGTGATTGGTATAATATTTGTGTCTGAATAATTTTCACTGAATTTTAATATCCATTGTAAGGATAACTTAGGATCGTATCTTAAATAGTGTATTATAAGTGGAATAAAGTTGAGTAGCTTTAAATTTAAATTACATTTATTATAGGCCGTACCTCTAAAGTTTCCCGGTCACATGATCATGATCTCGAAATTTTTTGATTTTATTATTGAATTCTAATTCTACAAATATGACAATGTTTGGCTTTTGTATGTATATCTCCCTAATCCCGCATTATTATTCCATTCCATGGTGACATTTTATCTTTTAATTTCGTTATACTTATTATCATACTCAAAAAGTGTTTCATTAAATTGTTTCCTTCTTCATTTTCACCTCTTATTGTTTTGTTTCCTTCATTAGACTGAAAATTAAAACAATTAGGTAAATGTTGATGTATATGATTTGTGATGTGAGTTATTTGTTCAATTATCTTCTGTAGTGTACACTCAAATTCAAGAGAAATTGCAAATGGAAGAAATTGTTTTGCGCCATTTGAAATATATTTCCTCGTGTTATTCTTAGGTAGCATATCAATGATTAATTGNATGGAAGAAATTGTTTTGCGCCATTTGAAATATATTTCCTCGTGTTATTCTTAGGTAGCATATCAATGATTAATTGCTCATGAACACAGTCATCTAAAGGTTAATTTAATTTGTCTTCTTAATTTAACTTTGAATCACATATCATACAGATGAAGATTACCACGATAAATAACTTATATTTTTTGTTCCAACCATATGTTCTTTATATTATAATAAATTAACATGGTTCTTCGTTTTTGTATTTTTTTTACTTGAAATATATATATACATTAATAGAAACATTAAAAAATGCTTCATATATTTGATACTAGCGAACCGGCCCGGCTTCACCCGGTAACAGTTTAGTTTTTACAGCGATACTTTGAAAGACAAATATTGTTACCGTGGGTCATACTTAAAAGATGAACATATGTTATCGCAGAATTTTCTGTACACCTTTTTGAGAGCTACATTTCTATAGTACATTAGTTTGATGTATCTCTTATGGTTTAGTCAGCGCAAGCCATGTAAGTGCCCTTAAAAAGGTTTTTTACGACTTTATTACAAACGGTTCAATATTTCTCTATTATCCTTACATTAAATAGAAATGTATTATACACCAAAACCCTCCTCGAGACATTTTATAAATGATGTTGTAAACCGCATTAAAATCTATTAAGTAGTTTAGAAGTACTAAGCGAATACACAGATAGACGCGGATAAGAGACTTTGTTTTATACTAATTAGAANATGGAAGAAATTGTTTTGCGCCATTTGAAATATATTTCCTCATGTTATTCTTAGGTAGCATATCAATGATTAATTGTTCATGAACACAGTCATCTAAAGGTTCATTTAATTTGTCTTCTTAATTTAACTTTGAATCGCATATCATACAGATGAAGATTACCACGATAAATCACTTATATTTTTTGTTCCAACCATATGTTCTTTATATAATAATAAATTAACATGGTTCTTCGTTTTTGTATTTTTTTTTACTTGAAGGAAGTAAATAAACTGTTGTATCTTCAAATATATATATACATTAATAGAAACATTAAAAAATGCTTCATATATTTGATACCAGCGAACCGGCCCGGCTTCGCCCGGTAACAGTTTAGTTTTTACAGCGATACTTTGAAAGACAAATATTGTTACCGTGGGTCATACTTAAAAGATGAACATATGTTATCGCAGAATTTTCTGTACACCTTTTTGAGAGCTACATTTCTATAGTACATTAGTTTGAGGTATCTCTTACGGTTTAGTCAGCGCAAGCCATGTAAGTGCCCTTAAAAAGGTTTTTTACGACTTTATTACAAACGGTTCAATATTTCTCTATTATCCTTACATTAAATAGAAATGTATTATACACCAAAACCCTCCTCGATACATTTTATAAATGATGTTGTAAACCGCATTAAAATCCATTAAGTAGTTTAGAAGTACTAAGCGAATACACAGATAGACGCGGATAAGAGACTTTGTTTTATACTAATTAGAANCATTAAGTAGTTTAGAAGTACTAAGCGAATACACAGATAGACGCGGATAAGAGACTTTGTTTTATACTAATTAGAAATTATTTGAATTTATTTCAATAGAATAATTCATCTTTAATGATTCATACTTTTAATGACATATTGCGACGGTAGTATATCTACATGTATACTGGGTGGAATAAAAATGCTCTCTAAAGCATATTCAAAACATTTAAAATGTTCTTATTTTTAACATTTGAATTTATTATTATTTACATTTGAACATGTAAACAACACTTCTTATTTTCGATAAATGTAGGTAATTCATAATAAGTTCCTCCTCAAATTGAATCATATTTATCATATCTACTCTACCCCCATATATATCATACCTACTCTAATTACTTTACCAAATCGAAATTTAGTACTCGTTGCATTAAAACTATCATACTTTCTAATGGTGTCATTTCAGGTAGTGCAGCATCAATTACATCTAGATTATTTGCTGATATTTTATTTTTAGTTAAATGCATATAATGCTTATATGAACTAACTTGATTACATTCTAAATTAACTTCTTAATATTGTAATGGACCGACTAATTTTAACAGACTTATTTGTATCTAATTATTTCTTATATACATCAACAACTTTATCTGAAATTCTCTAAAAGATATTTAACAATATCACTTTCTGCAGATATACAATACACAGAGTAGTCTGTGATCGTAACTTNAAATTCTCTAAAAGATATTTAACAATATCACTTTCTGCAGATATACAATACACAGAGTAGTCTGTGATCGTAACTTCAAATGCACCTCTTGATATTATTTTTTGTACATCATCTCATATTCATTAACTATATTTGGTATTTCTTTAAAATTAAGTAATTTATTATAAACTGATTCTTGCATAACTCTACGATAAGTAAAAATGCTATCATCAAAATTATATTACGTATTTAATACATATTTGTAATTATCTTCCCTTCTTGAATTTATTTCTTTTGTATCTCGACATACAGGCTGAGTATAAAAGAATATCCCAATTTTGAAGGTCTGTAATATCAAAACAAAACATCCTACAACTTTGAATAACCAATCAAATGAACCGTGGAGCCGTGAAGTTTGTTTACCATGCAGTCATAAATGTTCANAAATTCTCTAAAAGATATTTAACAATATCACTTTCTGCAGATATACAATACACAGAGTAGTCTGTGATCGTAACTTGAAATGCACCTCTTGATATTATTTTTTGTACATCATCTCATATTCATCAACTATATTTGGTATTTCTTTAAAATTAAGTAATTTATTATAAACTGATTCTTGCATAACTCTACGATAAGTAAAAATGCTATCATCAAAATTATATTACGTATTTAATAACTATTTGTAATTATCTTCCCTTCTTGAATTTATTTCTTTTGTATCTCGACATACAGGCTGAGTATAAAAGAATACCCCAATTTTGAAGGTCTGTAATATCAAAACAAAACAACCTACAACTTTGAATAACCAATCAAATGAACCGTGGAGCCGTGAAGTTTGTTTACCATGCAGTCATAAATGTTCAATGTGGCCACCATGAGCGGCCCGAACGAAATCTACGGGATAATCAAACTCGTTCCACACTCTTGTCAGCATGACCGGTGTTCCGGTTTGTATGGCATTCGTAACTCTCGGTTTGAGGTAGTGAGGGGGAAGCGAGCTCGCATTTGACACGTCAATGGCAATGGGACTGTCTGATGTTTCCTTAATGTGCCGAGAGATGACACTGGGAGCGTCTGTCGTCGCACTATGAGCGTGTGTTGTATGTTAGTCCACATCACAATCGCGACGGAACAACAGAAGGCGTTCTGTGTTATTCAGTTTGCTAAATGTGAATCGGTTACGACTGTTCCGCGTGAATTCCGTCGCAAATACGGGGGGGGCCCTTGATAGATGGAGTATCGTAGGTTGGTTTCGTCAGTTTCACGACACGACACAGGGCGCCTTTTCAAAGGCAAAATTCCGGGCGGCCGTGTGTGTCCGAAAATAAGCGTTCGTTCTCTGTCCGAGAAAATCAACTCGACAAGCTAGCCGGGAAATGCAAATCCCTCAATCGACGGAATGGACAGTGTTGCGAAAGCGATTGCTGTACAAACTATACAGGTTACAGCTTGTACAGGCTCTTACCGAATGGGATAAAGAACTGAGACGTGATTTCTGCGCGTTCGTTTTTGCCCAGAACGAGGTAGACGATGACTTCATGTCTAAGCTGGTTTTTAGCAATGAAGCAACGTTCCATACAAATGGTAAGGTGAACCGGCACAACGTGTGGATATGAGGTCAGGAACCTCCACATGAAACCACCGAACACGAGCGTGTTTCCCCACAACAATGAGGTTGGGGCTTTGGATTTGGTTACTTCAGGTGCGTAGCTGGGACACCTGCGATGAGAGGGCGTGATACCTCCTCCCCGCATATTGGGCGGTCGTAGCGCGGGATGGCCTGATGGCTAAGAGCACTACGTAAAAATAGAAAAGTACAATGGCCGAGAGGCTACGTATATTTCAAAATAAGTATGTATTCAAATACACTGTTTTCGGCCCTTTCTTTTTTCACGAGCCCACTGTTACTAGAATCCCTTATTTGGACATGCTTACAGAGTGGTTGTTTCCTCAGTTAGAAGAGGCGGTCAGGGACTTCATTTTCCAGCAGGATGGTGCGCCACCCCATTGGCACCTAGTTGTTCGCGGATACCAGAACGAGACGTTGCCGTAACGCTGGATTGGTCGAGGAGCAGCTGGCGACCAGGCTCTTCATCACTGACANGCCTGATGGCTAAGAGCACTACGTAAAAATAGAAAAGTACAATGGCCGAGAGGCTACGTATATTTCAAAATAAGTATGTATTCAAATACACTGTTTTCGGCCCTTTCTTTTTTCACGAGCCCACTGTTACTAGAATCCCTTATTTGGACATGCTTACAGAGTGGTTGTTTCCTCAGTTAGAAGAGGCGGTGAGGGACTTCATTTTCCAGCAGGATGGTGTGCCACCCCATTGGCACCTAGTTGTTCGCGGATACCAGAACGAGACGTTGCCGTAACGCTGGATTGGTCGAGGAGCAGCTGGCGACCAGGCTCTTCATCACTGACACCCAAGAAGCCCGGATCTTACTCCGTGAGTTTTTTCTATGGTTGCTATGTTTTGATGAATATGGTGACTTATATGTCTGACTGGTGTTGGCTGGTATGGCAGATGGGATGGGTTACAGGAATGCATGAGACTAGTGCACATTGTACAAATGAAAAGTAGAAGTATTACAGAGAGATATGTGCCTCACTTAGACAGTATGAAAATTCGTCACTTATTTCACAAACCAAGCAACATAGGCCCTTCCCTCTTCAACTAAGGACTCCATATCAAATTTCGTTCTGTATTCCTGAGGTATCTTCTATTTTCGTTTTACACAAAGCAGTTGGTNGCAGATGGGATGGGTTACAGGAATGCATGAGACTAGTGCACATTGTACAAATGAAAAGTAGAAGTATTACAGAGAGAGATGTGCCTCACTTAGACAGTATGAAAATTCGTCACTTATTTCACAAACTAAGGACTCCATATCAAATTTCGTTCTGTATTGATATGCATATTAAATTTACTTTGTCATACCAGAAATCAGCCATATATATTTTACAATGCTCTCCATACACTACNTTGATATGCATATTAAATTTACTTTGTCATACCAGAAATCAGCCATATATATTTTACAATGCTCTCCATACACTACACTCGATAACAAAAAACAGCTGAAAAAAATACCAATTTTTAATTTAGTCCCAAGTAGCTCACTTTCATAAATCTGGCTTATATAAAAATTCAATAAAATTAGTCGTACATTTCTCCTACCTTTATTAAGAGAGTTCTCTTTAGTTGAAACAAAATTATTTCATAATTGTTCACATTTTTATCTTTTAAATAGCATTCAAATTCCATACAAATCTATGTCATCTGACATACGGAACATGTATGTGAATATATTAAAAGTTTTTATAACCTCAGATCTTGCAAATATTTGTACATATGAAAACACAAAATGTTACCATAATTTTTTTTTCTTCGATGCCAAAATGTGTAATACCCAAGATTAGTCATATTTAGTTATCCCCTAGTAGCTGAATATTACCATAGTTTAAAAAATAAATAATACAGGAGTTATTTTCATACAGCCGCTTTATTTTTACATGCATTCGGGATAAACGTATAACCATGCAAAATTTATGTTATACACTTGACCTATTTTTCATTCGACAAAACAAATACAATTTTACTGCAGAGAATCAGGCTTGGTGATTCAATACTATTTCGTAGAACAGTTACTGATGTTAATATTCAACGCATACGCCACGCCACATTTATTGCATGTATAAATATTGTATGNTTCGTAGAACAGTTACTGATGTTAATATTCAACGCATACGCCACGCCACATTTATTGCATGTATAAATATTGTATGGTGTGCTGAATAAACAATTACTAGCTTCATGTTGTCTGGTATAATCGCTATGTGTAAAAACATTGCCACAATACTTGCACTCAGTACCTGATGTACGACATAGACTACCACAAACCGCCGGCATTNGTGTGTAAAAACATTGCCACAATACTTGCACTCAGTACCTGATGTACGACATAGACTACCACAAACCGCCGGCATTCGCGAATCTGTCGACGTTTCCATCATGTCCTTAACCACCGATATTTCATTAACACTGTAATACTTTTACAGTAGAAGAATCTAGTAATGACTATTTGCTTTCCACTTTATACATTATCAAGGTGTGTGCTATTGCCACTTTATGCCCGACATCTCGAAGGAGCTTGTGTTGCCTTTCTCAGGTGCGTGGTAAATGTCAGATGTAGCTGCCAACAGTATGATTGATGGGCTGAAATATGGGACATAATCTTGTAGATCGCTNCGTGGTAAATGTCAGATGTAGCTGCCAACAGTATGATTGATGGGCTGAAATATGGGACATAATCTTGTAGATCGCTGTCTAGCCTGCAAAGTCCGTCCATCTGACAGCATATCTTCTTTAGAGCAGTCCATATTTCAGTGTTGGAGGTACCGTTTTTATTCTTGTTGCTGCACTACCCTCCCCATGTGCCTTGACAATGGTGAATATAGTGTATTTATAAGAGTAGTGAATCCATGAAAACACTCTAGACATGGTAGACAATCGAGAATCCCTTCGTTCTGTTGCAGATAGGCAGATAGGTGTTTGAAAACAGACATTGTTTTGTGCTGTGTATACACGAGAAGGAATTCTTCGGGAAGGTATGTGAGCTTAGCTCATTTATCGAGAGTTGCAAGTGATTTAAGCTATCCATATTTCACGATAGCTGATAAAATGTTCTGACCACCAGANCGTGGTAAATGTCAGATGTAGCTGCCAACAGTATGATTGATGGGCTGAAATATGGGACATAATCTTGTAGATCGCTCTCTAGCCTGCAAAGTCCGTCCATCTGACAGCATATCTTCTTTAGAGCAGTCCATATTTCAGTGTTGGAGGTACCGTTTTTATTCTTGTTGCTGCACTACCCTCCCCATTTGCCTTGACAATGGTGAATATAGTGTATTTATAAGAGTAGTGAATCCATGAAAACACTCTAGACATGGTAGACAATCGAGAATCACTTCGTTCTGTTGCAGATAGGCAGATAGGTGTTTGAAAACAGACATTGTTTTGTGCTGTGTATACACGAGAAGGAATTCTTCGGGAAGGTATGTGAGCTTAGTTCATTTATCGAGAGTTGCAAGTGATTTAAGCTATCCATATTTCACGATAGCTGATAAAATGTTCTGACCACCAGAACAGTATGCCGTCGTAATTTTTACTGTTTAACCACTGCGAGAAAAAGAAGTTTTGAATGCTTTTCACTGGTACAAACTGCTTTTAATAGGCCTAAATTACCACAAATATGGTAGCAGGACCCGAAGAACGTTATACCATATTTGCTATCCACATTTCCGACATTTTTCACGAAATAAATGCTGTTTTCGGCCGAAAATGTTTGCGGAATCTCATCTCGCCAATCTTACAGATATTATTCCATGTGGTATTATTTCATTTCGAAATAGTTTTTACTCAAGACTACCATAATGAGAAGTACTGCGCGAGACTTCAATCAAACTCGTAATGAAATATAGTCGCAAAATCTCAAGAATCGGCCCCCAGTATTGATTTAAGCTTCCCATATGTCACGATAGCTGTAAAAAATTTTACCACTAGAAGAACATGCCATCATTTTCACTGTGCATCCTCTGCGAGAGAAAGAAGTTTAGAATTTTTTTCGCTGGTACAAGCTGCTTTTAATAGGCCGAAAATAGGTGGGGCAGAACAGTAGCAACATAAGAAATTTTAAGTTGGTACAGTATTTAGTATATTTGACTAGCGATAGTCGGTAACATAGTTATTATGGCAGATGGTATGAGTAGCAAGTATGCTCTAGTTATGGTTGCATGGTATGTCTGAGGTATGCTTGACCTATGATGGATGGATTTGTAAAAAGTCAGCAATATAATTTGCGATATGAAAATTATTGTTTTCTTCTAAATGGTTGCAAAATGGTAGTCGAATTTGTGTGCTGAAGGTTTTGGAGGGCAATGAATTACATTAGTTTCATCGGACTTTGGGTAGGAGGTGAAACTTAAATTCTGAGTTTGGTGTCGTATCGAATAATTCGAAAATTATGTTGGCTATGCATATAAATGAGCTTATAGCGGGGATTGTCTCTATTCTGCATTTAGGGGTTCTGTATAATGTTTTGAAAATAGTGGTACCTGTGATTATGAGATGGGTTAGCAACTAGAGTGACAAAGTGCCTTGTTTCTTTGGTATTGGGGGTATTAACTGTGGACTAAAGTTGAATGTGGATTAAGTCTGATGGTTATTTGGATGATTGTTTCGAAATTATCAACTATGCTTATAAAAGTGCAAAGGGACTGAGAGGGACGTAGTGAGCATTACCTACACACTGAATTTCATTTTTTTTCACCTCCAATGGTTGGAGAAGGCAGCCAGTTATGCTTTTAAGAGGGCTTAAGGCATAATGCATTGTCAGCATGTTCGATGTCGAGAGTTGTACCTACGGTTTGAATTTAGTATCTATATTTGTAACAGATCGAAAATTGTGTGCAACTATGCCTATAATAAATGCTTAAGGTGTGCGATATAATATTGTCTTTTCGAGGTCACGAGTTTTACATTTGTCATGAATTTTAAGGGATAAAATTCTAATAGATTCTTAAGTATATGGAACTATGCTCATAGGAGGGCTTATAACATAATGAGACAGTCATTCTTGAGGTCATACATTATGTCTACATACTGGGTTTCATGGGTACAACCCTAATGGTTTGTAAATTACAGACAACTATGCCAAACTTATATTCTCTATATACCTGAGTTCATGAGCTTAACCCAAATGGTTCTATATGTATAAACAAGTATTCTTATAAAAGGACGTAAGACTTAATATGCTCTACGTACAATCTCGGAATCATAAATTATGGTCATATGTAGAATTTCAGAGGCGTAACTTGAATGGTTCAAAAATTATAACCAGCAATGCATATTAAATTATGTTGGACTCATCACATTTTACCTATATTCGCATGGCCGTAAAGGATGTCATTGTACTGATTTTCAAGGGTCTAGCACAAATGGGTCTTAAATGGTGGGTCTATGCTTATAAAATGCTTTGTGGCTTATCATAACATATTTACGTGTTTGGGATCGTAAATAATTTTATTGAATTTACTGGATAAGTGCCTAGCTCAAATGGTTCGCAAATAGTGGCCAACTATGCCTATAACAAGTCTTGGAGGTTAACATATAGTACATTCATATTTTGGTCATGAGTGTCAACTGTGATACATTTTTTGTGACTGTAACTTCAGTGGGCGATATGGGAGCGGATGTTGTTGGAGAAGGGGATGGGCGAAGGTCTAATAGGCACAGCAGACGTGAAAGAAAGCTGCTGAGGCGGTAGAAATTGGAGCCGGTGTCTTGCGAGAGTATGGGATGGAGAGGCGAAGCAGCACAAGTTCTAGACTCAGAACAGATAAATCTATAGAAGCGAAGTGGCATGGTGATTTCTTCTATGCAAGCGAACTCGGTCATTCACTAGTAGCTAGGCTCGGAGGACAGATATTGTGTCTGATTGGCCAAGCTGCTTTATTGTAAGTATGTTACCATGCACTGACTGGTGAACACGCCAACTCCATTGGTCACACTAGACTAAACATTTATATTACTATAAGTGTATCGAGTCAGGAAGAATTTGGTGACCACCTTCAAAAGTTTTCAGGGGAACACATGCGCGCACACATGCCATACACACAAACACACAAACATACGGACTCCTTGTAAAGACAAAAGTCTTGAAGTTTATCACATAATTCTATATTTTGCCGACCTCTGTAGCGTAGCTGGCTGCACACCGACTAACAGTGCGAGGTGTTGTGTATTCGAGTCATGGGTAAGGCCTTGATGCCTGTGCATTTGTCTTGAATTTTCATTTAATAAATTTGTATTTTTGACACTTTCTGAATTAATTGTTTCTTGTGTTTCATTCTGAAATCGCATTATGGTTCTGTGTTTCACATGGTCTTAACGACCACGTATTATAGTAATAATAATAAAAGCCTGAATTTCCTTGAAAATTTAAGCTTAGAAAGGGAACAAATGCAGCTCTTCAACTCATAGTTTTGCAGAAAATTCTCAGGAATATGAATTTTTGTGTAGTGTACAGTAATTGCGATTAGTCTGAGAACTATATTTGAAGATTGCATTAATGAATTTATTGTGATATTTTGTTCTTGTTTAAAAAAAAAAAANTTAGTCTGAGAACTATATTTGAAGATTGCATTAATGAATTTATTGTGATATTTTGTTCTTGTTTAAAAAAAAAAAAAAAAATTCACAATTTTTTTGTTTATATTTATTATACTGCAAAATTCTACTAAATTTATAAATTGTTTTGCAATGTTTTAAGTATTTTTGTAGTATTTTAAGTTTCTTCTGCAATTTCATCACCTGTTTATAATTTCAACCAATGATTTGCGAATATCGCTAGTCTTTTATATTTATTTTCTGAAGTTTTGTATAATTTTGAAGATCTATTGTAATTGTTCAATATTTCCAGTTATATTCGGAGATTTTCTTAGATATGCCAGGATTTTCTGCGATTTTCCTAGATTTTCTACCATTTTCCGACATTTTCTGTGATTTGCCGAGATTTTCAACGATTCCCCATAATTTTCTTTGATTTTGAGGGATTCTTGGTCATTTTCCAGTGATTTTTAGCCTACTTTCCGAAGGAAAGATAGGCTTATACAGTCACCTGGTTGTCGGTCTTGAATGTATGTCCCCCACTAAATAACTTTTAATCCCGACAACCGTATTTAACCAAACTAGATTCACATATAGTATTTAGTAAGGACATCAGACTTTTATAGTTTTCGATATCGCCAGGTACTTATTTTTAAAATAGTGTCAATTTGAAATTAGGTCACTATGTTATATCTTGGAAACCAATAATCAGATATATGCTATCCATATAGAAAGCGATAATGTCATTAATCCGCAATTTTGGAATTTATTGGAAATAGCAAAAATAAAAAAAAATAAAAAAAAAACCTTTTCCCATTATATTTTGGGAAATATTTAACCGATTTAAACCAAATTTGTTACGTTGACAGCGCATAATGAAAGCAATGAATAACGAAACCTATATTGTTATTGACTTGCCATGTTGTAAGATCGTGCACTTTGGAGAAATAAATATATTTCTTTATATCTCGAGAACCATCCCACATATTTAAACCAAATTTGGTATGTTGGCAGTAGANGAGAAATAAATATATTTCTTTATATCTCGAGAACCATCCCACATATTTAAACCAAATTTGGTATGTTGGCAGTAGATGACATAAGTACTGAATTGAGACACCTATAATGTTATTAGTCTTCCATTTTGGAAGAGAGTGCATATTGAAAAAAATTTAACTTCTACGTTATATCACGGGAACCACTCAACCGATTTAAACCAAATTTTGTACGTTTACAATGCATGATGTAAGCATTGAATAATTATAATATTTTTAACTGGCCATTTTGGAAGATTAGTGCAACATGGAAATTAAACTTAATGTTATTTATATCTCAGTAACTACACAACCAATTCCTGTTAAATTTGGCACATAATAAAATTATTGTAGGCCATGTTCTTGTATGCAATTTAAATGTATAAGGCAATTATTTTTAAAATTGAAGTTTTATAAATATTTTAGTTTTATTTGCAATATTTCTTTTTCCAATTTCGACCAAACTTGCCATACCGAAATAATCTTTTACAAGCATCAAATATGACAATACATAGCCTCTTTTGTACGACAGTTTGTAAGATAGCACTATATGAAAATAAAGTTTTAATGACATATCTCGGGAAACAATCAACTGATTCCCATCAAATATAGTACTCAAATAGTACTATGGTAGTGCATATAAATTTACATGTTTTAGTGAGTCAGACTATAATTTTCAATATGGCAGAAGTTTAAAAAATGTATCATAGCATACTATACTATATCTACGAAACCATGTAACAAATTTCGGCATTACTTTCTAAGCTGGCAGTATTTATTACACTCATCAAATTTGTCTAACCAAAACCNCCATGTAACAAATTTCGGCATTACTTTCTAAGCTGGCAGTATTTATTACACTCATCAAATTTGTCTAACCAAAACCGGTTTTGTCCATTTTGTAAGATAGCGCCACACGAATAAGAAAAGTTTCGTCATGTATCGGGAAACAATCAACCAATTCCTCCCAAATTTGGCAAAGAAGTAATACTGCAGTATACAATATAAATTGATAGCCTATGTTTTAAGAGAGTCAGGTGCTTANCCATGTAACAAATTTCGGCATTACTTTCTAAGCTGGCAGTATTTATTACACTCATCAAATTTGTCTAACCAAAACCTGTTTTGTCCATTTTGTAAGATAGCGCCACACGAATAAGAAAAGTTTCGTCATGTATCGGGAAACAATCAACCAAAATTTGGCAAAGAAGTAATACTGCAGTATACAATATAAATTGATAGCCTATGTTTTAAGAGAGTCAGGTGCTTATNAAATTTGGCAAAGAAGTAATACTGCAGTATACAATATAAATTGATAGCCTATGTTTTAAGAGAGTCAGGTGCTTATTTTCAAAATAGCCCCCATATAAAATTTTTAGCACAGCATGCTTATTATACGAAACAATGTAACCAAATTCAACATAACTTTGTACACTGACAGTAGCTAACAAGCATCAAATAAGCGAATATATAAATTCCGCCATTTTGGAAGATAGCACCATGTGAAACATTAAGTTTTCGTGTCCTATCTCGGGAAACTATTAACTGATACCCACCAAATTCAGGCGACAATTTATATTTTTNTCTCGGGAAACTATTAACTGATACCCACCAAATTCAGGCGACAATTTATATTTTTGTAGTCCATCTAAATTTATATGTTTTGTGGAGGCAGTCACTATTTTAAAAACCACAGCAATGTAAATATTTTATGTCAGTATACCACATGCCCGAAACAATTTCAACCGACTTAATATGTAACAGGGGCCGCAGTGGCTGAGCGGTTAATGGAACTTTTTTGTCATATGTTCAGGACAAATCAACCGATTCCCACCAAACTTTCCATACTAGTAATCCTATAGTAGGCCATGTTTAAAGTGTGTATAGCCGTATTTACAGCATTGCTGTAATATAAATAATGTATATAAGTTTATCATATCTATTAAATAATTTGGCATATTTCAATGCCTATTCGAAACATTAGATATGCCAATACAGAACCTGTTTTAGAACGTTTCGTACGATAGTGCCAGATGAGGAACTAAAGCTTTTATGCCGTATCTCGGGAACCGGTAAAGATATTTCCACCAAATTATGCACACAAGTAGTAATATGGTAGGCCATGAAAACTTACACTATTTAAGTGACTCACACACTGGTTTTAAAAATGATGACCCTGTATATATTTAAAGTTGATAGTCCTAGTCTGCCAAAATTTTTGACTGATTATTATCGAAGTTGATGTTCCGAATCCTACCTCCGTAATGTAGTTGGTTGTACGCTAGCTTACACAAAAAGGCGTTCTCTTAAGGCACTTGTGTAATTGTAATTTTCTCACTAGTTTCTCACTAGCATTTGTTTCTGGTTGCATCACTAATGATATCGCTATCAACAAGACGTCAAGACCCACCTACCATCTAACCTTATAATAACTTCATCAAAATTATTTGCATCCGTGTTAAGGAAAGTAGGCTTATTAGTTACGTTGATAACTTATTTTTTCTCTTGTATACACTAATTTTCTGAGGTTGTTGCCCCCTTGCTGAAAATAACATTTTCAGAACTGGTAAATCTCAAAATATTCTGGGAAAATTCCTGCGAAACTAGTATAGGATCGTACACTGAACTTTGCTACGGACTTTCCACAAATACAATATTTAGGGATCATCACATGATATCTCCTAGTTGGGCGTTTTTTTTTTTCTATTCCGGCCACTTAATAGTTTTCAAATATTTGCCGCTTGCATTTTACGGCAGCAGCAACGTTTCGGGCAATAACACTGACTTGTTAATACACTACTCAAAATAAAAAAGTTGTCATGACTTTGAATGGAATCCTACTAATATTATAAATGCGAAAGTTTGTGTGTGTATATGTGTGTGTGTGTGTNTTGTCATGACTTTGAATGGAATCCTACTAATATTATAAATGCGAAAGTTTGTGTGTGTATATGTGTGTGTGTGTGTGTGTGTGTGTGTTTGTTACCACTCAGCTCCATAACAGCTGAACGTATTTTCATGAAATTTGGTATGTAGGTACTTTAGGTCCTGGAATAGGACATATGATGCTTTTTATTCCAGAAAATTGTACGGTTCCTGTGGAATAACAACAAAACGTAATTCTGCAACGGCTGGGAACGNTTGTCATGACTTTGAATGGAATCCTACTAATATTATAAATGCGAAAGTTTGTGTGTGTATATGTGTGTGTGTGTGTTTGTTACCACTCAGCTCCATAACAGCTGAACGTATTTTCATGAAATTTGGTATGTAGGTACTTTAGGTCCTGGAATAGGACATATAATGCTTTTTATTCCAGAAAATTGTACGGTTCCTGTGGAATAACAACAAAACGTAATTCTGCAACGGCTGGGAACGNAATGCTTTTTATTCCAGAAAATTGTACGGTTCCTGTGGAATAACAACAAAACGTAATTCTGCAACGGCTGGGAACGTGACCGAATTATTTTTTTCCTCTGGTGTCAGAGTGTATCAGGTGGCCCAAGGACCTCTTAAATGGCTTAACGTCTGCTATCAATCGATAACAACCGGGACAGAATATTTAAAATTCTCTCCGAAGCCCGGACGCCTTCAGATGTTGTGCCACTAAACGGAAATGTGGTAACTACGCGATAGTTGCACAGATACACTCCAAAAACAATACCCTACTTCTTGGCTATCGAGTANAATGTGGTAACTACGCGATAGTTGCACAGATACACTCCAAAAACAATACCCTACTTCTTGGCTATCGAGTAAAAATATTTCCTTCCTTTTGGGTTGCCGTAATCAGTTAAAAACCTTGGCCAACGTAGTATAATTTTATAATTCTGTTTTCACATAAATGAATTGTATTTTCCCAATGTATTTATTTGTGTATCACTGTAAAACTCAATTGTACCCGTGTGAAGCCGGGCCGGTCCGCTAGTATGTTGTATATTCGGCACAAATCTGATGAAACCAAAGATATACAAACTTCTCAAGGTTTCCGAAAACTGAAAACAATACAGCATTTGTGAAGGAACACTTCTTGAGCCTCTCATCGATAAATAAACATAATGATGTGTAAAAGAGAAATGTTTTTGAACAAACTGAAAAGAGAGTGTGGTAATTGTGCACTCCTGTGGACTCTCGGTAAGCTGTGTTGCCACCTGTTGCTTGCATCACTGCAACACAGCGTCTTGGCATACTCCTAACCAGTCTTCGGATACGCGTTTGTGGAATTTGTTGCCACTCCTTTTGTAGGGCTTCCTATAACTGGGCAAGTGTTTGGGGAGGGTCTGGACATCCTCTAACTTGCCTATTCAGATGATCCCTTGGGGGCTCTAACGAGTTCAGATCGGGGCTACATGGGGGCCAGCACAGGGTAGTGNTTGCCTATTCAGATGATCCCTTGGGGGCTCTAACGAGTTCAGATCGGGGCTACATGGGGGCCAGCACAGGGTAGTGGTGTAATGGCATTGAAGAAATGCTTGCATAGGTGCAGCAATGTGAGGATGAGTGGTATGATGCATAATAATTTATTCGCCCCAATCAGCTGCCAAAGGATGTTGGGACAGCGCCATGACAACAGAGGATCATGTGCACCAATCAGTGTATCCTTGTTCTAAAGACTCAGGTTGAGATAGCGCAATTGTAGACAGGACTTTGCTNTTGCCTATTCAGATGATCCCTTGGGGGCTCTAACGAGTTCAGATCGGGGCTACATGGGGGCCAGCACAGGGTAGTGATGTAATGGCATTGAAGAAATGCTTGCATAGGTGCAGCAATGTGAGGATGAGTGGTATGATGCATAATAATTTATTCGCCCCAATCAGCTGCTAAAGGATGTTGGGACAGCGCCATGACAACAGAGGGTCATGTGCACCAATCAGTGTATCCTTGTTCTAAAGACTCAGGTTGAGATAGCGCAATTGTAGACAGGACTTTGCTNATCATGTGCACCAATCAGTGTATCCTTGTTCTAAAGACTCAGGTTGAGATAGCGCAATTGTAGACAGGACTTTGCTGAACTTACATGTAACATGCCGAATTCATTCAAAAAAAACAGTGACAATAATTAAAATTTTTTAGGGAAGCAGTTAGTGAATCGCAATAGTCATTAAATTAAAAATNCAAAAAACACAGTGAACATAATTAAAATTTTTTAGGGAAGCAGTTAGTGAATCGCAATAGTCATTAAATTAAAAATCTTTACCCTTTGAGACCACAACTTATTTTAACGTGAACCTATCGTACCCATAAAAGAAATTATACATGTAATTTGANCTTTACCCTTTGAGACCACAACTTATTTTAACGTGAACCTATCGTACCCATAAAAGAAATTATACATGTAATTTGAGTAAAAAAATCCATAGTCATTTTGTTAGAATTATACGATTATAAAACCTCATTTTATTGTTTATGTTTTTTTTTTGTTCTGACGATACGTGAGCGACTACGGGTGTTGTCAGCCTAAAAAAAATTGTATTACAAAAGAGAAAAAAGCATTTAGGGATTAAATCGCATTTGCAAAATGAAATTAAAATGGTAATGCTGGGCCAAGTAAATATATGAAATCAGTTACATGAAGTATAAGGAAACTCAGTTAAAAAACACAATGAACTAGTAGAAATAATAAATACGCCATTTCTACAATAAATGAATGCAATACATTTTGTGCATTGTTTTTAGTAGAGTCTTGGAAATCATGATGAAACTACTAAAAGTGAAAATCCGGGTGTGTTTAGAAGTTTGATAATTCGTTACATTTTCAATAAAGTATTATATAATTTTTAACTTTGTGTCCTTTGAAATTCTTCCTGGAGCCGCCACTGCAACCGAGCTATCAAGAGATATGATAATCTGTAGGTTTAAGTGAGGTATATGAAAAGGAAAATTCACCATTGTGAGTATTGTGATTTTAAATATTTATTAAGCCAATATATTTATTTTAAAAATCGTTTAAATTTATATTTGTTTCTTAAATAACTGGTGAAATTGGACTAACAATAAATTGTATCCCAATTAAAATTTCTATTTTTAACGCTATGCTTTTATAACCTTATTAATAGCTATTTAATTTAGAAAAATCAAAATCATCCTATTTTAGNTTTTGTGCATTGTTTTTAGTAGAGTCTTGGAAATCATGATGAAACTACTAAAAGTGAAAATCCGGGTGTGTTTAGACGTTTGATAATTCGTTACATTTTCAATAAAGTATTATATAATTTTTAAATTTGTGTCCTTTGAAATTCTTCCTGGAGCCGCCACTGCAACCGAGCTATCAAGAGATATGATAATCTGTAGGTTTAAGTGAGGTATATGAAAAGGAAAATTCACCATTTTGAGTATTGTGATTTTAAATATTTATTAAGCCAATATATTTATTTTAAAAAATCGTTTAAATTTATATTTGTTTCTTAAATAACTTGTGAAATTGGACTAACAATAAATTGTATCCCAATTAAAATTTATATTTTTAACGCTATGCTTTTATAACCTTATTAATAGCTATTTAATTTAGAAAAATCAAAATCATCCTATTTTAGNCTATTTTTAACGCTATGCTTTTATAACCTTATTAATAGCTATTTAATTTAGAAAAATCAAAATCATCCTATTTTAGAAAGTCTTATTTTTTAATTTCCCTTAAAATCTATTGTTTAAATCTACAGATCAGTTTTGACAACCTCCCATGGCGCAGTTGGTTGGTGCGAGTCGGTCGGGGTTACAGGAGGTTTTGGGTTCGAACCCCAGGTAAAGTATGGGTGTTAAGTTAGGTTAGAATAAGTTAGCTTGTAAGCCGTTTCCTGACAAGTCTTCAGGCATAACATCTGGGGACGTTAATAAGTCCTCCACAATACCACACAATACAAAACAATGTTATTACAATGAATTTAAGCATTTATTAAATGGATATCTTTATTTAAAAACTAAAAATATCTACAAATTTGCAAATAAGTGTTTTAATTATTCGTTAAATAGGTCTTACAATATATACTAAATAAATATTTTAATTTTAATCCCATGCTTTTAAAATCTTATTAAAACGATATTTTTTTATTTTAAAATACATAAAAAAAATTTAATTGTAGAAATTCGATTTTTAATTACTCTAAAATATATTATTTATTAGTACAAAATAAATTTTCACATCAAAATTGTAATATTATGCTTTGAAAAATGTATTAATTATATACCGAATAGCCAAAAAAAAANATAAATTTTCACATCAAAATTGTAATATTATGCTTTGAAAAATGTATTAATTATATACCGAATAGCCAAAAAAAAACTGGTATAGGCGTGCGTAGGCAAATAACAGAGATATGGAACCAATCAGAGTAACGCGATGCGGTCGGCAGCTAGATCGGTTACTGCTGCTACAATGGCAGGTTATCAAGATTTAAGTGAGTTTGAACGAGGTGTTATAGTCGGCGCACGAGAGATGGGACATAGCATCTCCGAGGTAGCGATAACATTTGAATGTTCGCGTACAACCATTTCACGAGTGTACCGTGAATATCGGGAATCCGGTAAAACATCACATCTTCAACATCGCTGTGGCCGGAAAAAGATCGTGAAAGAACGGGACAAACGACGACTGACGATAATCATTAAACGTGACAGACGTGCAACCCTTTCTCAAATTGGCGCAGATTGGATTTGTGGACTGCCCTACAGGATTCATGGTGTGAATTGCCTCCTGCGTACCTTCAGACATTAGTTGAGTTCATGCCACGTCGTCTTGCGGCACTTCTGCGTGCTCGGGAGGCCGTACACGATATTAGGCAGGTGTACCAGTTTTTTTTGGCTCTTCAGTGTATATAAAAAAATTATTTCGTCATATATGAGAAATGTTTTTCGTACCGGGAAAATTGGTTTGAACAAAAATTATTATGTCAATATTTTTATTTAAAAAATAACATTATATTCGTCTGATTATAGAATATATTTCTCAATTACCAGTGTACTCGATTGTTCACAATATCACAACCCAATCAATCATTCAATTCTTAATACTGTGCTTCTAAAAATTTATTTAATCAATAATTTTAGTTAAATTTTTAATTTTCATAATAGAACTGTTTAGCCCTGTGTGACAAATGAAGTTGGTGTGTTCGCCATTCAGTACCTGGCAACATACTGCAGTAAAAGCAGCTCGGCTAATCAGTCACAATATCTGTTCCCCAAGGATCCAATTTCTACCACCGCAGCAGATTTTATCCACATCCACTGTGCCTGCTTAGCCTTCACCCACCCCCCTCTCCCAACTCACCCACTCCTGTATAGCCCACTTAAGTTATAGCCACAAAATTTGTATCACAGTTGACACTCGTGACCATGAAAATGTACATACTACATGTTATGCCCCAAGTCTCATTATAGGCATAGTTGGTCACTATTTACGAATATTTTGAGCAAGGCCCTTGAAATTCAGTTCTTAAATACCCTGAGAATTTATGACATGATATTCCCCCAAGTCTTTTTATAGCCATAGTTACCCACCATTTGCGAAAGATTTGGACTGTTCCCTTGAAATTCAATACGTAATCATAATTTATGACAACATATGTATAGGTATCATGCGATAATCACTTCTGGTTTTTATAAGCATTGTTAGCCACATTTTGCGAACTACTTGAGCTAGGCCCTTTAAATCCAGTAAATAGAAATAATTTAGGGCAACGAAAATGCAGGTATAATATGTCTCAATTATTTTATAAGCATAGTTACACGCCATTTCCGACCCATTTAGGCTAGGCCCTTGAAAATTAGTACAATGACATAATTTAAGACCACGAAAATAAAGATAATATGTATTAAGCACTACAGCATTTTACAAGCACAGTTGACAATAATTTTCAAACCATTCAAGTTAGGCCTCTGAAATTCAATATGTTAGCACCATTTCTGATTCCGAAATTCTATGTACAGCATATTAAGTCTTACAATCATATATAATCATACTTGGTCATAATTCTCGAACTNTGATTCCGAAATTCTATGTACAGCATATTAAGTCTTACAATCATATATAATCATACTTGGTCATAATTCTCGAACTATTTGGCTTAAGTCCATGAACTCCAGTATGAAGTCATAATTTACAAATCCAAGAACATAAGTTTGACACAATATTCCCTGTGACAATTTATAGGCTCAGTTGCCTATAATTTTCAAAACATTAGGGTGGTTCCCTTGAAACCCAGTGTGTAGACATAATGTATGACCTCAAGAACGCATGTGTGTCNTGATTCCGAAATTCTATGTACAGCATATTAAGTCTTACAATCATATATAATCATACTTGGTCATAATTCTCGAACTTGAACTCCAGTATGAAGTCATAATTTACAAATCCAAGAACATAAGTTTGACACAATATTCCCTGTGACAATTTATAGGCTCAGTTGCCTATAATGTTCAAAACATTAGGGTGGTTCCCTTGAAACCCAGTGTGTAGACATAATGTATGACCTCAAGAACGCATGTGTGTCACATTATGCTATAAGCCCTCCTATGAGCATAATTTCATACCATTAACAATCCAATAGAATTTTAGCCATCATGGTAAATATAACACTCGCGACCTCGAAAAGGCGATACGATATCGTACACCATAAGCATTTATTATAGTCATAGTTACACACAATTTTCGATCTGTTAGTTACATATGCTAAATTCAAACCGTAGGTACAAATTTCGACGCCGAATAAGCTGACAACGCATTATGTATCAAGCCCTCTTAAAAGCATAGTTGGCTGCCTTCTCCTACCATTGGAGGTAAAAACATGAAATTCAGAGTGTAGGTAATGCTCACGACCCCAAACAGTCTAACATAATTTATCAGTCCCTTTGCACTTTTATAAGCATAGTTGATGGTAATTTAGAAACAATCATCAAAAGAACCATCAAATTTAGTTCACAGTTAATACACCCAATACAAAACCAGGCAATTTTTCATGTTCGTTGCCAACCCATTTCATAATCACAGGTACCACTATTTTCAAAGACATTTTAAACAGAACCCTTATATGCAGAAAGGTGACAATCTACACCCTGATCGAGATGCTATGTTATTCCCTTATCTCATTTATAAAAATAGCGAACATAATTTGCGAACCATTTGATATAACACCAAACTAAGAATTTAAGTAACACCTCCCCTACCCCCTCCCCCAAGTCCGATCAAACTAATGTAATACATTACCGTCCAAGACCTTCTGCACACAAATTCGGCTGCCATTTTTCAACCATTAAGAATAAAACAATACTATTCATATCGCAAGTAATACTGCTGACCTTATACAAACCATCAATCATAGTTTAAGCATACCTCAGACATACCATGCAAGCATAGCAACTGAGCATAACAAAAAAACCATTAAAAAAGCACACCGGCCACTCATACCATATACCATAGCGATATTACCGACCATCACTAGTCAGAGATAGTGAACAATGTACCACTGTTCTGCCCCACCGATTTTAGGCCCAATAAAAACAGCTTGTACCAGTGAAAAACATCCAAAACTTATTTCTCTCGCAGTGGATGCACGGTGAAAATGATGGCATGCTCTTCTAGTGGTAAGAAAATTATAACAGATTATATATTCCCGTTTCTCTCTGGTGGCAGACAGCTGTCCTTGTATGCTACCATGCCCTTCTTAGCACCTGGGCAGTCATTGTCAGTAAATGCTCCTACAGGTAATTGCTGCATACATAGGGTGTTTTTGTCCCTCACAACCTTGCCCCCTACTTTGGCAATGGGTTCTGTTTCACCTGTAGCTTGATCTTTGCACTTTTGAGTTGCATCATTGCGAGCACCGATGTCGGTGTCACTTTTGTTTTCGCATTACTTCTGTATTGGTTTCTGCATTGCGTAGTCAGCATGATCCTGACGCTTGTGTTTGTCCTCGTGCATGCTACCATCCAGGATAATGATGGAGCATATGAATTTGTCATGCGAACTACGTATTAATGGGGCTAATGCGCTGTGATTATCTGGTATTATCGTTCCTACCACGACCTCGAGAATTTTGGTGGCCATCATGGACGGGTGGTATTGGTGCACTATATTGATTTTCCGCATTGCGAATGCAGTTAATGTTTCCTGTAACGATTGGCTGTCAAGGACTGTGCAGGTGCGTGCTTGCAGAGACGAGAGTGTACTCGTGAATCTGCATTAAAACACAGTTTGAGAAGTCAGCCATGTCATGCCGTAGTGGGTCACAGAACACCACCACTGTCGCATGTACCCATCCAACTGCCCTCCTATGCAATTTAGCCACTCTTCATCGGACACTCCATGCCTGTACAGACAGTTAATGCAGTTATCCAGAAAGGCCTGGGGAACTTCTGTTGCGAGGCACGATAAGGTCGCTAGTGACTTAAATCTTGCTGGTGTGTTATAATTGATCTGTGCGTTTTCTCTGTGATTCCGGTTCATTTGTTCATTCCGTGGATTGCACAAGTGGAACAGCGAATGTAGCAGCATGGCTAATAGTCGGTACTGCTGTTCGTACCGATTCTTTGTGCATGTGGTGTGTCAGACACGCCTGGAATTCGTAGCCAGCATCTGTTTCCGCCACCCACTCGTTCATTTCTATGCACTGTTAATGTGCACAAAATCCACAGTGTTTACATCTAACTATGCCAATGTCTACCCCATAGCTTACTGACTGTTGACAGTAGGTTGGTGGTAGTTGGCTAATACCTAGCTAATCTTGGCAAAGATTCGAGGCCTCGGAGAGGCTACCTTGGCCACACTGACACATAAACTGTTCTTTGCACCTTGAATCACGTTCCTGCAGCATGATGCACTGAGGGTGATAGGATTGTCGGCACTGTTGACATTTTACAAAGGCACGTCCTCTTGCATCACACCATAATAGATCAGCGCATCGGTCGTATTCAAATATTCAACATGACCTGTTTATATTGTCACTATGTACCATATTTGTTTGATGATGGCACTGAGATCGTCTGTCCAGAAGTGGATTGGTGTAGCCAATTTGTTTGGTTGGATGCATGCATGTCCAACAGAGTTCGCCTGGCATGCAAGCCGAGGTTTGCGATACCAAAGTACATTGCACTTCATTGTTATGTTTGATGTGTTTAATAGTGGCAACATCATCCACTTCATCCCTGGAGCACCTGATTGAATAAAGTGGCTTTTGCCAACTTACTGTAACAGACAGGGCATGTCTATGTGAATGTAACTTTCCTGTGCAATACCCCTTTGTCTAAAGGCCTTTCCACTTGCATGACAAAAGATATCAGTGTATTATTTCACACTGAGTGTCTTACTGGGAATGAAATAGCAATCCAGGACAGAAATGGAAACTGCCAGATTTATGTGTTGCTGGAGAGCAACAATATCATTCGAGATGTGATTTATTTATTGTGGCCAATCCACTATGCAAACAGGATGATAATGGACAACACATATATACTTATCTATGTGGCTACCAGCCTCGTCAGTGTGTCATAATTAAAAAGTATATAAAGGAGATGTTAGCTGAGGGTGAGATTGAACCCACCGGTAGCCACTGTAACAGCACAATTACATGACCACCAACGAAATATGTTACATGGCATGTCTGCAAATGTTTTTGACTTCTAATCTTGAAAACCAAATGCACACCACCACCGCACATTAACATAAATGATGCCCTCCACATGTTCGGATGAGCAAAGATAGTGACTTCGTTAGACCCATGTAGCAAGACACAGTCGACACAGTTATTTTACTGATGACACTGCTGGGTGACTGCTGGCACAAAAAATGGAGGGTTTACACAAGTGGCCCAGTTATGGTTAACTGCTGGCAACCATATGTCTGGCATGCTATCTATGGGAAGTTGAAGGAATTTCGATCGCTAAAAGACTGATGGTAGAGAGTCGAGATAAATAAATAAATAAATATTATAAATTTAATTTACCTGATACAAAAACTACAATAAACAATCTACTCAATAAAATTAATAAGGTATGCCACGAACTGCTCACATAGGGCATACTAGCAGTATTGCAGCACATAATTGGCCCACTTGCTGGCTACTGATGGCAAGCTGCTGGTGTTTCACGAACAGTGCTCTCCACTGGTGGGCCAGCTGTGGGCCAAGAATGACTAGTAGTTGTTGTCATTTCAGGACCAACAATGATGACTGATTTATTTCGGCTGTCGGTCAGCCTTCAGCCTGCTGTATGACATTTATGGGCCATTTTTGTTTTGCTGTATGGGGATCTCCACAGCTGGTATTTGCAAGTTACAATTATGCCAGAGCATATGGCGAAAGCAGTTTTTCACAACCCTGGGAAGATGCAGATTCCAGTTCTGTGCAATGCCTTTCGGGCTTAAGTGCACACCATTCATATTCCAGGCTATAATGCTCCATGAACTCGATCGGTACATTGGAAAATTTGCATTCGTATACTTAACAGTATATGATGTGGTGTAGCCAGACATGGAAGGACAATATCCAACACCTCTCAATCAGGGATACCCTTAGGGGTGTGCGACATGGGCATTCAGCACATAGCCTCCTACCTGGGGATCTTGCCCCCAGAAAAAGAGATTTTTTATTTAATAAAAAATATTTTAGTATTTGTCATTCTTTTGGTTGTGAGTTGTAAATTTCACAATACAATTATATACTTAAAAACATTTATTTATAAAATGCAAAATGTTTATCAAATAAAATGTTAGGCGCGAGGTGTGGGCTCTTGAGAGCAAAACATATTGTTCGAATGCTGATTGTGTTGCGGGAAGGGGGATTAACTAGTTTGGAGAGGCCTCGCAAAGGTTCTTGCATCTGGCCTTGCTTTCGCTAGGGAACAGTGCTGCTGTTACTGGTCCTGGAATGGCTGGAAATCAAGTTGACATGCACTAACTGTAAGTGCTATATAGGCAAAACATACATCCCATTTTTTGGTCATTTCGTGGGTGAAAACGAGAGCTGGCTCACAACCTAACAACTGAGAGTCATTGAGGACTAATTTGTGCCCCGTACATATAAGCAATTATGTAAACTATTCCGGCTTGTTAACTGGCTCAGGGAGTCTATCCGAGATTTCGCGGTTGTCACATCGCTCCTGACCTATATGTTGTCATCAGTCAAAAAGTACCAGTATTCATACGAGCATGAGGTGTACTTTACAGAGCTCATATGTCGGTTCTGGGAGTGTACCATGCTCGCACAGCACGATCTAAGCTGTTAACTCTATCAGCAAACAGAAGCAAGTCTTGGAAGCCATCCTCTTCCAACTTGGAGACAGCAGAGTGCATCAAATCACCCACTTCAATAGCACCCAATTCGGGCCAACAGAATTCTGGTATGATTTGAACGAACGAGAGTGCTTGACTGTTGTGTAGGCAGTATATCAGTACAGAGCATACTTAGGCTGGTATGCATAGTCATTTTTGCGATGCAGATGCGTGCAACAATCGGTATGCATCTTGTTTTGGAAGGAAAGCGAGATTCTTAAATGATTAGCGAGTTGTTTGAATGTTTGTTACAGTTGCGAGCACTGTCAAAGTTACGAGAGGCCTTGAGCAACCCTAAACGACTCACATCCCATTAACCTCTCCATGTACTTGTAAAAATGGTGCACACGTTACATCGTTTCGATAATTGAGATACAATGCATTTGCAGATAGAATTATTTTTAAGTGGCGACATACTGTTCTTGACTTACAAAAATTAAGGGGTGGAAAATAATACAGAAAATTAGAAAACTTACCTCAAAAACCGGTGGATTGTGTACGATTATATTTAACTATTACTCTATCTTCTAATCAGAGTTTGATGCAGCTTAAGTATTATTTTTAATGGCTGCCAAGTAAATATGTTTCCAAATTCCCGACGAAATTAGGAATAGAACTAGTATCATACATATTTATATTTTTACGAGTACGTTTTTTTCTAAGAAAAGAACTTTCCACTAATTCTATGGAACTATCTGTAAAATCTCTAATTGATTTTCGTTATTTGTGCTACTTATAATGTGTTTTGGGAGAAAATAATATAAGTTAAATTGTGTTAGAGTTGCGAAAAATATTATATTAAAAAGAAAATTTTGATCGGGATTTGAACATACATCAAATTATCAGAAGTTTGCTCACATAATCATGCTATTATAACCCCACTACTACCAAACACATCTTGCTAAAACACCACAATTTCCACCATGTTATATTTCCCATATTTCCTATTACCATTCCAATATTTAATCATTGCTGATTGTTGTAGATTTTCGTGTCAGTTTTCTAAATTTAAAGTATCAGTTTTATCATTTCACGTCAAAGTAGAGAAAATAATGCCTTGGCAGAATATATAGAACAAATTGTGAAAAATTTTAAATTTAATAAGCACACTTATGCTTCATTTTCCATTTGTATCGACTTAAGTACCAAAAAAAATTTATTTATAAATATTTTTATTAACACATGTGCTCTTCGGCAAATCTATTTCATTTTAAACCTTGTTGCTAACTACCGATATTAGGAAACACGCTTTGCATTTTTATCCTCGTGCATAGGGCTCATAAAATTATCGGACTCTCAAACACGTTGCCAAAGAGGAACTCAAGAAATTCGTTTATGAATTCAAGCTTGGTTTACAAGATATTTAATAGACACTTAAACACATTCCTCTTCTACACACGACGAATTTGCGGGACCGCAAACGAAATGTTTAAGAATGCCACCCTAAGAGAACCAGCATTGCATGCTGCATATCGACAACCACTGCTTGATGTTGCTACACTCCATATGTGAAGGCCACAGCAAGTTAATGTGTTAGATCCTACTGCTACAGTCGTACTATTTCGAAGTGCAACACATTCTTGAGGCTGAGAACCAATTAGCAGACGAGCTGTCGTGTGCACCTGGCGAAGATGTACCAATAGACGAGAATGAGTGGGACGACCTGCTTCCCCCTATGTCAGCTGACTGCCGAATACCAGGTGATGGCACAGTTACCTGCAATATGATCAGTATGCAAGCTGAACTCAAACATAGGCTTACGAACTTCGTGCAAGTGTGGAAGAGGCCCAACAACAGTGCCCAGAAACACAGTACTAGTTTGGTAGAGTGCGATAACATTGAGGGAGAATGGTGGAAGGTAGAAAACATGTGTTTAGAAACATGTCTCCGCAAACTGGACATTCCATGGCATTTGTTTGTACCAAAGGATATGTGGCCACTTGTGGTATGCCACGCACATGCCAGTCAGTATTCTGGTTACCTTGGAGCACTGCAAACTTCCAGAAATGTGCAGTCACATTTTCATCGGCCCGGAGTAGCCTGATACATGCGGCAGTTCGTATATGAATGTGTAATCTGCAGTTGTTTCAAAATTCGTTGTACAAATGGAAACATGCAACAGCAGCCACAGGTACAAACTGAACCATTTGAAACACACTCCTTAGATTTTATGGGACCATGCCTGTGCATGGCCATGGTTAAAAAGTTGATCATAATGGTGAGTGACTCATTTTCTAGGTGGATGGAAGCATGCCCCTTCTCAAGAGTGCAGGCATGAAATGTTGTGAGGGTACTCAAAAATTAGTTCTATTCTCGCTGGAGATACCCACAAATATGGTTTACATTTAATGGTATACAGATCACAGGTCGACAGTGGCGCGAATTTTGCACAAAGTGGAGGTGGTACATCACACAATGTTAAATAACTCTTTTCAACCACCCGAACAAAGCATAAAGGAAAGGTGTTTGATATGAACCATGCATCCCTGAGCATGGATGTGACTGTGCTGCCGCAGTCGACAGTAAACCTGCACAACACTGTGCCCTAGTCGACCAACTAACCAGTGAGTCCAGCACTAGGCGATGACGAGGTGGGAACACACTCTTCCTCGCCATCACCGACTACATGACACAAGTGGCCATGTATGTTTATATACCTCAAGGGCTAATTCTTGAGGCTGAATGACAAGCAGCCCACTATGATGCCCGTATACCCCCTTCGATTGCCATTACCATCAGACGTCCCGCCATTGGAGAGAATGTCAGGGCTACAGTGATAGTGGTGCGGGATAATGGGATTAAAGGGTGGAAGTACGATCAAATAGTGGCATTATAAATTAAGCAGTTCCTACATGAGCTCAGGGCCCCATTAAAAAACCTATTAAGGCAAATGTATTTAAGTTTTAGATATTCGAACATATTTACCCCAATGTCATAGTAAACTTGGGTCAAGTTTGAATTAAACTTATGGTAACAAGCTTATAAGCTTGAACCAAGCTTACTATGTAAGTCAACAAGTTTTAATCAAGCTTGAATAGAGATAGCAAGTTTCTATAGATCAAGCTTATAGCAAGTTTAATTAGTTACACTTGCTACAAACTCACTTTGGCAAATTACAAGCATAAATCAAGCGGTCTGCAAACTTGCCATTAGCAAGTATGAGCCAGTCATGAGAAATTTGGGTTGAATTAAGCTTGAATAATACATGATATGACAAGTTTGCTTGGCAAGGCAAATTCAAGTCAAATGGCAAACTTGCCCTAAGCTTACATGCTGTAAGTGCACTCTTGCTCCTTTGGTGAACTTGGACATGCCTAGTGGCGAATTTACTCATTAGGGCTCAAACACTTAACAATTTTTAAAATCATATTTTTTGAAAATAGTGAGTGCTATCATATATATTTAATCTTTTAGCAGACTGCCAAAACTGGCCTTACATTTTATTTCAATACTTATTTAGGGGTCGTGCTATAATAACCACTGTAATTAATTAAGATGTTATAGCATTGAAATGCGATTGTGTATGGCATAATTATACTTGCAGTACATTCAAGTGCACTGCCATGTAATTTGCTTATTTATAAAATGGTTATTTGTATTTTCGCATTTTTGATGCTGACATCGGCAAAGTCTTGTCGTACTATTGTGTCCATGATGGCAGTCAGGATTCAGCTGCCTGGCCAAGTGACAGTGCAGGAGTGTCGCTATTGGCGGCCCTATCATTGCGCCCATGTGCTTTTCAATTATTATGCAAGTAATATATATCCCTGTACCAAGGAAGTGAGCAGTTAATCATGTTTCGCCCCACTTGAGTTTCCTTTGTCATTGTTCTCAACCCCTTATTTTATTTAGGGTGCTTCATCCCCTTGCCTCCCCAAGATCTGTAAGTACCCTTTTAATGACATGTGAGATGGCAAAGACAATCCCATGTGTGCGAATTAACCAGTGTGGTGATGTAACGTATAATTTAACCAGGCAGGCACAATGGGCCATCTGCAATGTATCAAATAATAACTCTATGGTGTTTGGATGCACACAAATTTATTGGATACTTCGAGCCATGTGCTCGCCTCTTACAACTACAACATGACCAGAACAGGATACATCCATAGACAACATACACATCCTATACTGTGCCAACTCAATACTCTCCAGCACCTTCCCTTCAAGCTGGAGGACCATCCTTGGCAAAACAAACCCCACCTTCCAATTTTATACAAATACTACCTTATCATCTCTCATACTCTCTAAGTTACATTCTAAACAGAATCACAGATCCTTATAGGTTAAGCCTAATTAGAGGCTCTATAGTTCTATGGGAGGGTAATCTGACTGACTGCTGTTCCACAATCACTTTCCCACCTGTATCTGGGGTGGGACCAGACCTACCTGGGCCCTTCTCTGCCTTAATGGTTTGGTTGTAATACCTCTCCCACACGAGCCACGAGCCCCATATCGCATAATTAAACAAATATGATTCTGTTGACAGAGACCTGCTGTACTCTCCCTCTTTTCCACTCCTTATGCGATGACCGGTAGTCACATACCCATACCTCCTCGCCTACTGCAAACTGCACTCGTCTTTTCCCTTCTGCCACGATAGGCTGCTCGGGCCTACTAATACCCTGGAGCCTAATAAGGTCGAGTCTAGTCCTCATGGCCCTACCAAACATGAGTTGAGCTGCACTAACCTTAGTATTGCAGTAATATGCACACCTGTAGGACAACAACTGGCCAGATTGTCCACTGAAGCATATGCATTAACTCCATCATGCAGTGCTTTCGACACTCCCACCTTAAATGTTTTGACTGAATTTTCTGCCACCCCATTACTTGCAGGGTGGTAGAGAGGTGATGCCAAGTACTCGATAACACTGGCGTTGCAAAAACTCTCAAATTACTCTGAAACAAAATTGCTGCCATTATCCGAAGCAATGTTTCTGGGCAACCTGTACCTGGCAGAGGACTCCCTAAGCTTGCTAATGCATGCGTCCGTAGTTAAGGAACTCATCGGGAAAATCTGCACCCACTATGAGAATGAATATGTGATTGTAAAAAAATTTGTACCCTTTACCAGTCCTAAGTAATCCAAATGTATTATCTCAAAAACCTCTTTACTCTCTGACCACTTAACATCACCCAGCTTGGGGGGATCGGCCCTTGCTGAGATACACATCTCACAGAATCTTATGAACTCTTCCAAATCTGAGTTCAAGTTATGCCATCACAAACAAGACCTTTAATTTTTACCATCCCGAGGTGTGTAGAAAGTATATCTTCCAGCATTCTCATCAGACAGTTTTTGGGGATGATAACTCTATAGCCCCACATGAGTATCCCTTGCTCGACTGAGAATTCCACCATTTTGCAGAAATAAGGTTGTAACTCATCTGACACTGTATGATGCCACCCATTCTCTATGTATGCTATCACCATGTGTAGGATTGTGTCCGCCTCAGTCTCGCCCCTCATTGTGTTTGCATCAATTGCAATGGCTTACTCGACAAAATGCAAATACTCACTCTCCACCATGTCAACCTGGTTAACCTCAACTATATCCCCCAATGGCAATCTTGACATGCCATACACAACATTACATTTCCCTTTCACATGCTTAAACGTGTAATCAAACCCTGACAAGAAAAAAGCCTATCTCTGAAGTCTTCCTGCGGCCATCGATGGGATTCGTTTATTTTCTCCAAAGATCAAATTAAAAATAAAATGCCCCACAAAAAATATCGAGAAAATTTCTTGACTCCCCAATAAATAACGCTAATGCTTCCTTTTTGATCACAGAGTAATTTCTTTCAGCCTTAGACAAAATCCTAGAAGCAAAGCAAATTGGTATTCCCACACCATCAGGAAAAACAGCTGCGATCCCCTTTACAGATGTGTCACAGGTCAAATTAGCTGGCCAGTCCTTCTCAAAATGGACCAACACCTGGTGAGATAGAACAGCAACCTTAGCCATTACAAAAGATTCTCACACTTATCTGACAATTCAAACCTGCTCCCTTTTTGTAACAAATCATTCAATGGACATAGTATTATTGACAAGTTGTGTATAAACTTCTGGTAATAATTCACCCTGCCCAAAAATGCTCTTACTCTATCTACATCAACAAGGCGAGGTGATTCACTAAAAGACCTTATTTTGTCGGGGTTCTTTCGGATACCCTCTTTGTCAATGATATGACCCAAGTACTGCACCTCCGCCTCAATTAACTTACACTTATCATGGTTCAGCTTGAACCATGCCTCCTTCAACTTCAGAAAAACTTGTCGCACATTGTCCAGATGTCCTTACTCTGTAGCACCTGTGATGACAATGTCATCAAGGAAATAAACAACACCCTTACTGAAATATGGCACAAGTATGTTTCACCCCAAAATACAATCTATTCGCAATATAAATACAGGTGTGCATGCTCCAAACTAACAACTTGCCAGTCTCCTCAGTGACACACAATTGGTTGTAGGCTTTGGTCAAGCTTATTTTNAGCTCCATCACCCAAGGAATAGTGTAATGCACATTTTCGAGAAAATAATTTAATGTGACCTTATAGTCTGCACACACTCTAACATTACCATCTGTCTTAACAACAGACGCAAGAGGCATGCCCTATTAGCTTGTGTCCACTTTGCTAATCATGTTTTCTCGATACAACCTCCCGAATTCCCGATCTACCTGTTCCTGAAAAGCAAATGGAACCGTCCTTGGCTCGAAAAAAATTGACCTTGCATCGGATATAATTTTTAATTATATCTTATTATACTTCTAAGTGCCCTGCTTACCATCAAATAACTCGCTAAATTCCTCCAACAGCTCTGTGAAAAATCTCTTAGCAGAAACACTAACCTTGTTGACACTAGACCATTCAACAAATTTCAGATCGGCGATCAAGTCCCTACCTAACAGAGAAGCACACTCGGTTTCCACAACAACCAATCTGCCCTGATTGGTGTTACCATTACATCCCACATCCACACTAATTTTACCCACTAGGTTCAAAATCTCACCACCATACAATTTCAGTTTAACTACGGTCGGCCTCAGATTGCAATGACTAAAAACATCTTTATACATTGATCAGGGTAATCAGGAGATGGCCGCTCCTGTATAAAGTTCCATCTCGATCACTTTTCAACTGAACACAACTGGAACAAAAATGCTATCTGCTGTCCCTGTGGCTTCACCTCAACAACATTTACCAATTTGCTTCTACATACCTTGGCAATGCGGCCTATATCTTGACACATAATACACTGGAACTTCTTATACTTGCAGGTTTTTAAATTACAGTTATGCTCGTCGCAGGCGAAACAGTACTGGTTCGTCCCAGCCCTGTGCTGCCCCAAGAATGCCTTATGTTTGGAAGTCGTACTACCAGATGCACTGCTACCAACAGCCTCTGCCCGCTCCTTACTAGCGTGTAGAAAGGACTTTCTTGTTCCACTGCATTGGCGTCACACGTAGCGCTCTGCGACTCGTGTACTGCACTTTCCTCTATCACCGCGATGTTGAGCAAGTCACCAAGGCTTTTCGTAGGGCCTTCTTCACATAGTCGGTCCACAATGGCACCAGGGAGCATGCCTACCACAAAGTGATATTTCACAAAGTAATCCAACAAAACTCCGGAATCGCACAACATGGCTGCATTCTTAAGCCTCACAAACCAGGCATTAATGGCCTCGCCCCTCAACTTATTCAGGTTATGAAATTCTGTGCATTTACAGAATACTGACATCACCAGCGAAAACTGTCGTTTCAAAATAACAATGATTTCCTCATAGCTCTTGTCCTTGGGAAACACTTGATCACATAAATCCCTCAAAATTTTATGTCAGCATACCAATAGCAGTCAATAGTACCGGAACTTTGACCGACTGGTGCACTTGGCTTATCGCAAAGTACTGGTCTGGACTCTCCCAGAAAAAAGTCCAGTACTGGGACCAATCATAAGTTTCTACTGCCCTAATATTACCGAAAACCCGAAGATGCCCTGTCGTACCAGCCACTGACGACGACACCGAATCCAGTATCTCGTTTTCCGACATGACATTAAAAAAATTAACAGCACACACAATAAACTATACCGAGAAAAATAGTTTACTTCGTCGCCATCTGTAATGTATCAAATAATAACTCCATTCAGTGAGGATGCACACAAATTTATTGGATACTTCGAGCCATGTGCACGCCTCTTACAACAACATAACCAGAACAGGATACATATATAGATAACATACACATCCGATTCTGTGCCAAAACGATTCACTCCAATTACTTGCACAATTTACAACTTCTTCTGACAGTGTAATCCAGACACCCATGGGACATTGACCAGACAACCTCAATTTCTAATTGTATCCTAAGTATGGCACCAGGCACTTAAATCGTTTTACATGCCTTGACCGCATAATGTAAGTTAATGTCATCCACTTCATCCCTGGGGCTACCGGCTGTGTCAAATGCCAACACTTGAAACATGTCCGTTTCGGAAGATTTCTGTACAAGAAGAGCAAATTATATTTGGTCGCTTGACATTATATACACTAAGTTGTTACACAATACTTTCAATAGGTATTGGTTTCCTCATTCATCTGCCTTTCATCCAAAGGGTTGTAATATTTTGCACTTAAAAAATTCCAAAAAATGTACTTAACAAGTTCAAAGCGATTTCTTTGATTTTATGAAAAATTAATTACATTAAATAAATGATTAATGCAGTACTTAATCACAATTAAAATTATTTAACCAATTATATAAAAAAAATTACTCACTCTTGTTTGGAAACATCCCTTTTCTCAGAAAACATGTATATGCATAAAATTGACAAATTTCAATTGGAGAATAGGTAATTAGAGTTAACTCCCAATTATCCGCGGTAATAGCGCGGACGAATGCCAAGGATAACGCGAAATCGCGGATAATCCTCATACTCTGCTAAACAGACTATTTTCACAAAATTTTTCTCACTTCGAAACTTTGAATACTGTTGTACAGCATTTTAAATGTATTGTGTCTGTGCACACGGAAATAACAATGAAAACTGACAACTGTGTGCAATGTGGCACAAACACTGGCAGCCAACAATTCATAGTAGAACCTTCATCAAGCTGTCAGCCTTTGTTTAGGAGTGGCGCCCCTATATTTCCCTCTATTTCTTCGTGGCCCTTCTCCACATGCCTTTCTCCTTTCTTATCTGTGTTGCATCTGCCATAACCTTCCTTCCCTCTACTCCAAGGGCATTTGTGAACATTGCATGTTTTAAAATGCAAGAAGAAAAGACGGCAAGGAAATGTGACACAAAACACTAAATCATCTCAGCTCCACGTGTCTCCTGCTACAAATACTTAAAATGAACCCGATTATGTTTCATAAATAACTCTTACATTTACCGTAACATTGCAATTAACTATAAATATTAGTAAATTGCTTGCTGCAATGATACTATACTAACATATACTGATTTCCAACGAACTAACATGCTAAATTAAAGTGGTGTAACTTGCCCATTAATAATACATTCACATACAAAACATAATAATTTAACACTATTATTGGCAAAAAAACTCTAAAACTACGAACAGTTTGCTTGAAACCACACATCATTTAAAAATTATGTACGCGCATTACAAGTTATACTTCATTGCCATGACTAAAATAAAATTTTATTACATATGCAAATAATTTATGTAAGTAGGAAAAACGATAAAAGACAGAAGAAAGACATTAAATACAATTAATAAAGGTTTGATTAAAGAACATAATCAAATTACCCCAATGCACCAAAATAAATATAACTTAATAAAACAATACTTAGAAAATATTAACCTCAAATACTTGAAAACACTTACAAAATTTTATTATAAAATTTTTGTCACTAACAAATTTTTCATGGCGCAATGTAAATAGAATTAATTAAAAAGATGTGTATATTCACAATGAATTACTAATATAAATGAAATGTTTTTCAATTTGCTTATTACATGAACTGATTTTCTGTCGGTTTTAAATATAACCATGTGCTATGTTGTGTACCTTGTGTTTGTATATACCTAGATGATACTGCCACATTCAATGTCGAATTTTGTCACACTGTGCGCGCACAGCATCTATATGCGCATGCACATTGGGTCATACCTCTACCATGTTCACTGTCGTGCCCGCACAACTATACGTGCATGCGTATTGGGTCATACCCTTACCACATTCACTGTCGAATTTCGTTACACTGTGCGCACACAACTTCCATTGCACACTAAACTTTTACCCTCAATATGCCAAAAGAAGTATAACTTCAAAAACTGTAATTGTCTTCTGTTTCAAGGCAGCTGCTTTCTTTTACCTTATGCTTCTTCTTCTTTTTGTAATATCAGCTCATCAGTTAGGAGTATGTTCGTCTTGCTGTTCCAAGTACTCAAGCAGGTTTTCAGCACATTCAAAAGCAGAAGCATGAGACATGCACTTTTCGGGTATAAGAGCTTCATTTTCGTCACTGCTGTCAGTTTCCACCTGCCCTTTAGCACGTTCTACAATGTCACTGTCACTCACTACTTCGTGACCTAGTTCTATTCGGTCTACCTCAAACCACTCTGTTATAGCCATGCTGTCAACATTTTAACAGCCCGCAATAACTTGTAAGGTAGTAAATAAATTTGCAGCTGGAATTTTGTCGTCTTCAAAACCGAGGCAGTCCTCAACCTCAGGTCATGTTCTAATTCGTTTCGAGGATCGTTTTTTGGAATTTGTATTTAGTAATTTGTAAAGTTTAGTCGAAACACCATGACATTCAACTGACTAGCACGCCATGCTGCTATTATTTTGATATTAACATTATTTCAAAATTAAAAGTACACTGAGTCATTAAAAAAATTATTATTATTTTCGAAAGTTATAAAGGGCCATACAAAAATTTAAAATTAACAAAATGAAACCAACATTATGTTGCGTTATCATGTAACAAAATCACAGCTGCACTCAATTTTCCCCGGCGCTTCTCTTTAATTGCTTTACGCAACTGGTTCGACATGTGACAATATGAGCGCCGGTGTGAGTTCATTGCACAATAATGCAACACCTCACATGGCCGGCCAAACGTCCGAACTGCTGCAGAGATTCAAGTGGGAGGTATGGCAACATACTCCATACAGTCCAGACTTAGCGCCATGCGATTTTCATGTTTTCGGTAAACTGAAAAAGGATCTTGGTGGAGGACGATTCCGAAACGATGAGGAGGTGAAAGCAGCTGCCTTTGGGTGGTTACATAGCGCTGGAGGAGATTTCTACGCATCCAGAATCGAAAAGTTGGTTGACCATTCCGAGAAATGTTTACAGTCTCTTGGGGACTATGTCTAAAAGTGAACTTACATTGTATGTTGTCAAAGCTGTGTTGTCTATGTATAGGTGGTTTCAGACATGGCCATAATGTGGAAATGTAACTTATTTATTGATTTGCCCTCGTAGTTAAGCCTTCTCAGGAGAGCATTATCTGTATCATGTGACGTCCAACTGCATGTATAGATTACACAGGACATTGTGACTTTCAGCATTTACTAATATTTGCATATAATAATCAATGGACACATTAATTACTTTAATTGCACTATTTTTCAAAAGTCCAGATAAACAAAATTCTCTCTGGTATGTGACGTCAACCCATTTCGATTTCGTCACACAGTAGGGAAAGTTACAAGGCACAGATTTTGTATTCATATTTTTATTAAATTACATTATTTCAGACTGCCCTCAAAATTCACATGAAAAAAGGTGACTTTGTGTTATATGGTGGCTGCTAAAAACTTAGCTTCGGGGATGTAATGCATAACACATTATTAACAAAAAACATTTAGAACTTTATCACTCTCTTGCATCTATAATAAATTATGCCCCGTGAAACGACCAATGGCCGATCTTAATTAACCCTTTGACTTCATGTTACATGAAATATAAACTCTTAATTCGCTTTAATTACAGAGCCCCCTCTAGTAACAGTACTTTCGATGGTGTGGGTGAGATGCATTCATAAATGCTGGCGTTTTTGGAGGTAGCACTAGTTCCACTTCTAGCTGCTGCGNCTTGCATCTATAATAAATTATGCCCCGTGAAACGACCAATGGCCGATCTTAATTAACCCTTTGACTTCATGTTACATAAAATATAAACTCTTAATTCGCTTTAATTACAGAGCCCCCTCTAGTAACAGTACTTTCGATGGTGTGGGTGAGATGCATTCATAAATGCTGGCGTTTTTGGAGGTAGCACTAGTTCCACTTCTAGCTGCTGCAAGGGCTGTTCGCCCTTGCATTAGCCATTTACCAGCTGGATTGCGAGGGTCACACTCGGGTGTTAACTTTGTAGCACTTGGAAAGAAAGTTCTGAAAAAAGAATAGCCAGACAGAACAGGGCAACACATCCACCAAAGGCTGTACAATCGCGATACCACATGCAAATTACAAAAATTTGTCATAGATTTTGTAGACAAAACGGGTCGAGTTATCATTAAGTGCCGTTTGGAACACTGTCTCAATGTCTGGGAAAATTTTCTTCAGGTATTTACTTAGTGTCATTGGTTTTATAATATGTAAGGCCTTTGGCACATCATAAATTGCATCCAATACAGTTAGCTGCTTCCAGAATATTTTTAGTTAAGTACCTTACTGCCCGCACAAGCAGAATGCGGTGACCGGTGGTGTGCATTTGTTGGGCTGACTAGCGGATGCTGCAATGGGCAGGATGGTTAGCGGCTGCTATGTTTGCAGTGTTGCCAGCTCGCAGTAATGTAGAGTAGTTTTAAGTTGTAAGCTTTAATGAAAATATAAATATTATGCCCTTCAGCCAAAATTACTTTTGAATAGGCCTACAATGTTGTGTATTCCACTAATCAACACGGATGTCTGACACACTAAACTTTGTTCCCCAGTTTTAAAAGAAAATTTTAAAAAATGATATTAGATTTTAAAATGTACCGTGATTAAGTAACAACGCGGATAATCCGCATGTGGATAATCGGAAGTTGGCAGTATTAAGAATCGCAGCTTTGCCGAAAAATACAAAAATTATCTCAGAAGATGGTACAATCGCTATTAATAATCACACTGAACACGAATTTACTAGGGACATCGCGATATTCGCAGTACATACTACCAAACACGATAGTGGGGAGGGCTGTGAAGTACGGGGAAATTTTGGGTAAAACACATACGATTTATGCAAATTACATGTAATTTGGTTTCCATAATCACATTAAATGCAAGACAACTTAACCAAAATTAACCTAACTTCACAATATGTGATTACAGGGAGAGAGTGTGCTGACACATGATAGTATGTTATAAAAAGTATAATAAAGAATCACGCATTAGTTCATCCAACCCCTGTGATTCGCCTATCGTGAAGTTAGGTTTAATTTCATTAGGTATGACGTGGTCGAGGTGACCCAGGGCTGGTTGAGTGTAGAATTGCCCGACTCCATAACCCAGCGGACAGTTAGTGATTTGGGTCTTTCTGTCGATGGTACAGGGGCCCCTGGGTGAATCCATCAGTTGGCAGATGATGTCACGCACTTGATATTACACTACTTACACCTTATAACGAGACTGTAGTTCGTCTCGTATGCCTAAATTATATAAGTAAAATTGCGGGAGGTACTACAAAGAGTTTAGCATCCTACTTGTCCCAGAGGACAATGAATCAACAATCATTGATCTTTGTAAACCTGTTTATTTACTGTGCTTAATTACATATGAATAATGAAATTAAACGGACCCAGCACTTACAGCCTGCCAGTGACCTTTGTGTTTAAATGAGCATGGTGTTATGTGTATACGCAGCAGCGTTAAGCTCTCTGGTGAGAGTGCATTTGGTTCTCCCTTCGGTACAGAAAAGAAAGAAATCAAATATTCCGGTTAATTAAGTTCCTATTGCAATGAAGTGATATCAGCCTACATAATGTTACCAAGGGGGCTCAAGGAGCGGACGACCATGCTGCCAGTCTGGCTCGAGTGCTGAGACAAACTGGCGAGTGGCATCTGCTTCCATCACAAGTGACAGGAAAAGACGTCAAACACCGAATGGTTAAACATAGCATAAGCACTATGTAACATTATGGCAATGGTAAAAAATTGTACAAATTAAATTTAACACATTGGTGACACCCCATTGATTAACAAATGTCTGTTAAGGTTGATGTTGTGAAGTTGACGGGGAGTGTCACCGCACTGAATGAATGTTACTATGATGGAGGCCTTTATAGTCAATCTCCCTTCATAATAAATATAATTGCTCTTTTATAAATAAAAATTAAATATACTATTATGCTTTCTTGTGAAAATTCTCTGTATTACATTTCCTGTAATGGGTTTGTATTTCACTGGCTACAGTGTTGCCAGGTGGATGTCTCCTGAAGGAATGGACAAGTCCACCTGGGCAAAGGGGTGTGGATTTCCATGCTCGATTGCTCTTAATAAAACAAAACTCACCCCCGACTGTAGCTGTAAATGAGATGATGTTGTTTTATGTGTTTAGAAAAATGTTGCATATTATTGGTGACACTTCCGAGCACTTGCCACGTCAGCTTCGGCCTACAGGCCAGTTGACATCACCGGGTGGTGCATTACGGCGTATGTCGCTGCGCAAGCTACTACGACGTAACGACCAATGGCCTGTGCGCCCAATGGCTGTGGCTTAGGGATAAACACAATTTCGGATCTCCTACTAATTTATTAAAAGAGTTACTTCTTGTAATAAATAGTAGGGCGGTCTCTTGAGTCACGTAATACCTGTTGGCAAGAAGGTGCATGTTTCGTTCTTGTCAACCTGCACTGCGCACTCGTGGCCAAGTGTCGTTGGCGAGGTCTGGTGCAGCTGGTGCAGTTCATGTGACTGCAGCAGTACGAGTGGGCACAAGGATCTCGTGGTTGCATGGTTTATGTCAAGTATTCTGCATTATATATGTCTGACTGCAGCGGTATGTAATCCCTTCAATTCCCACAGTAACATGTAATACTACACAACACAATTCACTACATTATGTACACCTTCCATGCTAAAACACGACAATTATTTATGTTGCCTACCCATGTAAGCTGCAAATATAGTTCCTTGGTGATGTATTGCTGACAACTCACTAACAGGACATGTTAACTGTTATTCAATTAGTCTATACTCCACAAACAATCGTATTTCCGAACAAATATTATATTTTAACACTTCACATATAAATGATTATAAAGAAATGCTCATATATCAGCACAATAATTATATTTAACACGTCACAGCGATATAATCGCAAAGAAGCACATGTTATAGCACTCGTAAATCGTAGGCTTTCACACTGTCAAATTCACTCGTTTTCTGAACTTCTGCACACTACCAACTGCCATGTGAAATAGGTAAAAACTAAACCGGAAGATCTAAATCGATGCACATTTGTTTCCTCTCACTATGCATTGCTGTTCAACAAATGTATCATGGCTATACACATATACTGCAGGTAAACAACACCTGGGAACTCTTTGTAAGATATACTATACATGCCAGATGAGTCTCAAGAGCCTATTTTTCTGTAATTATGCAACCTGCACACAATATTACCCACCTTACAAAACATCGTCTCTGCTGTAAAATAAATTGTCTTGTTTAGCCGAGTCCATGTACATACTCATTACGGTGCCTCATCTGTCAGCTGAACATTCGATGTCTTTGTCTTCCTGCACGAATCAGCGGCACGAACATAGAGAATCGCTACGACACAGCATGTACGCATTGATTCCTTTTTGTCAATACAGTAAGCATTGACTTTAATGTAATGTCGCATGAAGAAACACAATGGCTCGAAGTGAGGCATTACAACGGACACACAATCTTACTGTACCAACGTATTCGGTAAACATCGCAATAATCTGTTTCAACACAATAGAAGGAAGTGCATTCTTTGAAAATTGACTGCTTCTCAATGCATTACTGATATAACATTAGCTGTTCACAGTTTACTGTGCTGACGACAACGAATCAACGTGCCTGTGGTTTTCTGCTACGATTGGTGTTAATTTAGATGGGTAGTATTGTGAGCAGATTGCATATATGTGGGGAAAAAAAGGCATGGGCGATTCACCTGGTATATTTTTCTACTACTTATATGGCTTATTATAAAGAATAATGACTTTTCCGAAAACAAAAGAAAAATTTGTGGAAAATGTTATAATTTAACTCTAATAATTACATATAACACGAATTTACAAGGGGTATCAACATATTATCAATACAAACCACAAATACGATAGAAGTGAGGGCTATGAATATCAGAGAAATTGTGGTTTAAAACATGTGAAATGTAATTAAAATTACATGTAATTTGGGTCCTTTAACCACTTTAAATCAAAATTATTAATAACACAAAACATTAATTCACCAGGGTTAACAAGACATTTGCAGCACACGTGTCATTTAGGTTCCTTAATCATGTTAAATGCAGGAAGACCTAACCTAACTCGACCTAAATTCACAATATATGAAAACAGGGGGAGGTGTATGCAGACATGAAATAGTTTGTTACGAAAAGCAAAATAAGTAAGCTCATTTCGGGACATCCACACCTGTGATTCATCTATTGTAAAGTTATGTTTTATTTGGTTAGGTCTGATGCATTTAACATGGCTGGTGGCAGCAGTATACAAGCCCTTCAATTACTACACTCACACGCAATACTACCAAGTACAATTCACTACACTATATACACTTTCCATGCAAAACTCCAACTATATTACGTAACTCGCCCATTCAAGTGTCAGTCATAACTCCTAGCCGATTAATTGCCGATTATAAAGAACGACAGATTAATGTCTTCAATTTGTCTAAACTCCACAGACATTCACATTTCTGCAATAATATTACATTTTAACACTTCGCATAGACATAACAGCACAAAAACAATCGTTTTTTTTAGAACTATTATGTGATTTAACACATCAAACATACTTAATTGCAATAAAACACATATAACAGCACTCGTAAATCACAAAACTCCAAACAGTAAAATTCATACAGATGTTACATAAACCAATATCGATGTGCATTTGTTTCCTTTCTCTGTGCATCATTGTTAAACGAATGTATTTGAATGTATCATGGTGATACACATCGACTCTTTTTAAACACCATCTGTGAACATCTTTTTTATGATACACCATATGTATATTTTTTCTGCTACTAATATGTTATGTAGAACAATCATCTCGTGAATATAGACTAACATAAGCTTGAAAAATTCAACAGATGATGTGGGCCAAACTCATGGGCCTCCGCGACTGTTCACTGTGCCGCAGAACAAGAGTAGCCCCGGCTTAGCACTGTACTGACGACACGAACATCGGGTATGGCCGTCAGCAACAGTATCTCGTCAGTGTTTAGGAAAGCACCTGCTTCGCCCAACATCGGGCGAGTAAGCTGACGATCCCTCTTTTATCCGACCACATAGGCGACACCAGAACAGCATCGTGGTTCGAATCTAAACTGACTGGCACGTGTGCTCACACTCAGCACTGTGCCATTAGGACATAGCATGTGTGAAGGCGACACCAGGCTTCTAGGCACCCCTGGTCAGGGTTCTTATGAAGAACAGATGCCATTGTGCAATACTTAGTGTTACAAGTGCTAGTGGCTCCAAAAAGGAGAGCATAATCATTATTAATTTACCCTAAGTGAACATTACGAGTTTAACGTGTTTTTTCAAAGCAACTTAAAACTACGTGAAAAGTGAAGTGCCACAACTTCAGACTTGGGTCAAGGGCTTCACTCATGCCAACCTAAGCTTAGACACCACAGACATCACCTAACCAGGGGCAAGTCAGTTTCATTTAAATTGCTTAATGTAGAGTAGAAGTGGAAGGGCATATGTTTTTTTTTTCAGCAGCAACAAGGTTTACAGACTCACATAGACATGTTATTAGCCAAACATCCACATAAACCTAACAACACAAAACTTTTTTGTCATGGATATTTTAGTAGTGTGTATAGATTCCAGAACACTTAACTTTTTCTTAAGGCAAATATCCTATCACAGTTTAGTTAAGGGAATTTTCTCAACAACGCATTGTATCAATTAAGGGCTTGACCAACTTTCAGTTTTTTTTATGCTCACACATTATGTGACCCCCAGCATCTTCATAGCATGTGGCTGGAAAGATGCTAGTAGCCATTTAGTCTGTAGCGGGTATTCACGGTGTAGGCCCTGCCGTAAGCTTCTACAGGACACTTCAGCAACTTCTCTTTGTCCGTCATCAAGAACAATAGTCTTTTACTTTTATCAATTGGAACCTTAACATAATGTAATCTCACCACCAAGGAGGAGCGCCTGTCCACTTCCTGCTGTCTCGCAAGCCCCAGGAGCTTAATTACCCAACCAAAGTTGGAGAGCACGAACTCAGTTTTCCCACGTTACCCCCCAACAGGCTTAGTGCATCGGGCCCGTTGTACAATGATATGAGCATTGTCATCATGGTATGTGCTGTGTCAAAACGATATTAAATGACTTGAAACCCCAGTCAAGTGTTTTTGATTCCAGGTTCAGCAGCTTTATGGCATGTAGGGAGTTGGACCCACCAGCCAGCATTTTTCAGGGTTTTTTATGTGTTTTCAGTGTAAAATTAATTTTCATTCATGTGTAATATGTGTGTGGAGTGACCATACATCTCCACATTCATTAAATTCCATATTATCAGAACTGTCAACCTCACAATGGGCACCTGCAGCAGTATTGGGCCGACCACGACTGCCCGTGGATAGAAGCCAGATACAACCTAGTTAATTCATCTCTAATTAAGACGTAGAGGACCAGAAGAACAACTGAGCCACCTGGGTGATTCGTCCATGACCCACCACAGCAGAACAGCTGGTAAGCAACCAACAAGATGCCTCTGGTGAGTGAATCCTGCCAGATCTTTGCACAAACAACAGTGCAACCACGACGTCTTTACCATCCTCCACCCCATGCTCTTGCCACAGAATGAAGTAAAATTCCGACACTTCTTGAGCACTGTGATTTATACCTGTATAACCTGATGCAGGAAAGCATGGTTTTCCATGCCCCGACCACTGCATCAACCGGTACCAGTGTGCCCTCAGTGCACAGTGCAGTGTTGCATGTAGTGTAGTGCGAGAGCTGGAGAGTGCAGAGTAGTGCCGTAGAACTTCATACCACATTGTGCGGGAAACGGTGCATTATGACGATCTCGGCACACATTTATTATAGGGCAGTTTAAGATAAAATAATTAAAGGCAAAATAAAGACATACCAGGTGTGTTGACGCTCAAAGATGCCCTATAAGCGTTTCAGTGTTATAATTATGTTTATTTGAAAATTCATGTATTTTTCACCTCAGTGTTAAACCTTCATTTCATGCCACCCACATTCAAATTGTATCTGTTTGTATGCAGTGTAATTATATTTATTTATTTATTTATGTTTTATGCAAGGGTCCATATCCATTTAGTTGTGCAAAATTTTTAGTTCAACAGAAAGTATACAGGGCCAGCCATATGCCACCATATTCCACGCCTCGCAAGCTTGCCAGATTCAGTCGCCTTCGAATGTCTCAAGTGGTCAGCACATGCCGTGTCAAGCTGTAGGTGCTTTCACATTTTCGCATCAATCATCATTAGCTGCAATGGTCTGATGTAACTTACTGGAATCTGTTATTTTCTGCACCCGAAGACACCGCCCCTTCTTTTCCTGGGAATAGCATCGTGTGGGGAAACTTAACACGTCAGTAATTCATTGTTGTGTACACCTGTGTACTTTCGCAGTTTCACCTATAGTGATATAAGTGTTTTTGTGCAAGAGTCATTACATCCATTTTTTCAGACTTCAAGTGTTTTATTTCGTGCACTCTCTCGAGGCGTTTCGGGGTCTGGGACCCTTATAACCAGTCTAAAGTAAATTACTTAACAGTCAGTATGCTCAACTCAGAGCTTTTAGAGTTTAAGGTGTGGGTTAGCCTGAATAGGCCCACAGTATTTTCCATATAAGTATACAGGAGACGAGGGGCTCTTCCAACAATTCACCGAGGGACCACATATATCCAGGCGAATGGCTTGCCATACCCTGAGATCATCATCATCATCATCAGCAGCAACAATTTACACTGCCTGCCAATGGTTTCTGGCACCTAGTCGGGTATCCAACTCCAAAGCACACCTAACAGTGTTTTTCGACGCCCCTCAAAATTTTCATTAACCCAACACCATCCAGTAAAGCGGCGTTAAATTGGTGCCCAACTTTGTGGCGAATTTGTATTCTAATTATCTGATGTCCTACGCAATTTAACAGGCGTTAAATCTTAGCACATCTGCAATAACATACCTTATGACTAACGTTTCGTAAAAAAGTTTCTTTTCCAGAGGTGTTCTCGAATGAAACACGATTCTGCTGGCCGAAAGAAATACATTTGCCATACATTTGACATGTTTTGCCGCATTCACACCTCGATCTTAATTGCCTTCCTCGCCATAGCATTTCATGGTATATAATGCAAATTATGTGGAACCCCAATAAAATGTGTATTAAATGTGATTAGTAATGACAATATATAACATTAGAATTGATTATTTTCCCGATTTTCGGAAAAGCCGCTCTTATTTAACCTTAGTGTGTCTGCAATAACATAACACGTGACTAACGTTTTGTTAAATGTGTTTCATTTCCAGAGGTGTTCTCGATTGAAACACAATTCTGTGGCCCGAGAAAATATATTTGCCCTAAATTTTACGTGTTTTACCACGTAAACACCCCGATCTTAATTGCTTTCCTCTACATCAAATTTAATGTTATATACTGCTAATTACATATGGCCCCAATAAAATTCCTATTAAATGTGATTAGTAATGACAATATATATCAAATGCAGGTTTTATTTTCCCGATTTTCGGAAAAGTTACTGTTCTTAACTACCCTTGTATGTTACATAATACAATTATCTCTTGAATATCACGAGGATAAGCATCGCAAAATTCAACAGAATTAAATGATATTCCGACACTGTTTGATTAGCATTGTTATAGCTTTATAACCTTAGCACTTTGACATTAACATACCATGTGAAGAATGTATTGTAAATTAAGGTTTGGTTTCCAGATGCGTTCTCGCCTTTAACACAATTCAACGTCCCAATTGAAATAAATTTTACATAAATTTAATGTTTTAATGCAAAAATTCTTAGATCTTCATAGATCTCCTCGCCTCAAATTACGTGACCACGTCACGGAAATTGTATTAACTGAAATTAGTACTTTCAATTTAAACCATTTCCAAATTTTATTTTTCCGTTTTTCGGAAAGCCTTGATTCCTAATAATTACTGACCACTATACATATTTTAAACGATAATTAAAATATTATTAAATACCATTCCGGGTTTTTCCATTCCTTTTGTGTATACCGGAAAATGAGCTTCAAAAAAGATTGTTCTCTTGAATTTTGTCTATAAAATTAACATTTATGGGGAATGCAAGCGAAATAACCGACTCTTAAAGGACATTTGTGCGTTGACTTTTGGGCTTAATTAATTTTTTAATTATTTATTTATTTATCATCCAATTGCTAATACAAGCTAAACAAAACACAATCAAAATAAAAAAGTTAAAAGTTTGTTATAATAATTTAAAAAATAATAACAATGTAAATAGAGTAATCAATTTTGACAGTAAGTGTTCGTGCCTCCTGCAGAGATTTACAACTGTGGCTCTATTTTAAGATGGTACATATCTTACGAACAGAGGATATTACATAAGTGTATATACGTCCGGGTAGATTAACGAATCTGTGTAGGTATTTTATTTTGTGTATTTACTGTTTAATTTAGTTATATTGACATATTTGTAGAAAAAAATAGGTTGTCTTAATTACGTGACAATTATAGTATGTATAGTATATTATTAGTTGTGAAATGATTTATGAATATCGAATACGTAAGTTTTCCGTTTTATTGTGAGCGGTGGGGTGGGAATAGTTTGAGTCAACGTTTTAACAGAATGAATCAATGTCTGATTTCCGATTATTTTATTTAATCTGGAAAATGTATTTGCACCAGTGAGTAAAGAGCGAAATATTTCTAGGCGCTGGGTTTATTTAGCTGGTAAAATAGGATGTATTTTCTTCTGATGCCGTCCTTAGAAATTATATTTATGTAACAATTGACCATTCCCAGCACATGCTGTGTAAAGTGGGAGCTAAATATATAATAACAAAAGTTAATTTTCAAAATAATCCAAAATAATGTTATTGTACAGCTGCAATTACAGAAGTAATCAGTTACACCATTTCTGTAATATATGGAAGATAGTGTACTCACTATTCGGTAAAGGTAATTTTTTTAACACTAAAAAGCTTGTTTTATATTTACGTGTGTGTTTTAAAATAGGGTATGTTAATCCTATTTGTGTATTCATGTAGGCTACGATATGTGACCTAAATTTGTAACTTATATCCTGGGATTTTAATAGCCCGGGTGTGGGTCTACATGAATTTTTAATTAAATCTCATCAGTTATGTAAAAAAAAAAATTGTAATTGTTGTTTATTCGTTAACAGTAAATGCATGATTAATTCCCTAGTTTTTTTGCATTGTTTTTTTTTTAAGAGCAGAATTATTTATTATAGGAAATTGATCATTCATAGCAAAATGCATGTGCCCCTTACTGGAGAAATGTCATCTTATTTTATTGTGAAAATGAATTGTTTACAATGCAAATTGTGTACCCAAATATAAATAGTTAAACACCGGTCATTCAGGGTGCAAACTCAGTTGCCAAGCCAGTTAATCTGCCTGCATCAGTGTTAAAATGCACATAAATAGAAACAATGGAACAGTTTTAGATTACAATTAATTCTATAATCTCTTGGGAATGTCTATTGCATTATATCCTTATTGTTTTGGTTTGTGGAATTGTGTAAATGTCATGGGTGAAATCAATTTATGTTTAACACAAGACTGTTTTCTCTATTATCTAAGAAGTTGGCATTATGCAGTTATAAACATTGGTGTGGTTGGGAAGCCAAGGGGGAGTGGTGACTCCCTGGACTGGATCTGAGCATAAATTTTGAAGTGGAAAAGGTAATTGGTATGAATTGTGTATTCAAAAAAAAAAAACAGATAATGGTACATGCCAACATTACTAATAAAGTTGAATATTTCATGGGGGCATTGTGATATTCTCATTATATACTATGAAAGCTGTAAAAGCAGGCAGACCTGATTTGAAATCATGTAACTTCACGATAGGTTCTGGTACTGAAAACTTTGGCTCTATGCATAATCGTGAAGTTACATAAGGTACCTGGACTCTCTTGCCCATAACTTAAACCTTTTTGTTTTCAATGTCTTGGTGGATGCAAATGAATTGGTAGGTATTTTGTCGTTCTTCCTCCCATGAATGTTGCAAGAACAAATGAAATGCCATTCTCTTTGCAGAATGTGCTGCTATGCAGGGTAAGATGTGAGGAATGGCCATCCATAACAAAAATGCTGGTAGAGGTATATTGTTCTTAATCAGTCAGGGGTGAAATATGCTGCTCAGAAACTAAGAATACCTTCATCCAATCTTATACCTTCATCCAGCCATTTTGGGACTTTCAATTCCCCATTCTGAATGTATGTCAGCCACAATATCCTGTGGAAGTCTTTCGTATTTCCAGTAAAGAAGTGGTGGGCATAGGTTTTCAGCAGCATTACCATTTACCAGTCAACAAGATTGCAACACATTCTTTTTCATCTGAATTCACCTGCTGAAATATGTATTTGTTTCCCTTCTTAGCCAGTTCTTTGTTCCCCTGGTCTCATCTCCATTGAATATTCTTCTTGGATTTCTTTCAAGTATTTAATTACATTAGAGCACCCCTCAACCGGAATTCCCTCAAACAGACTCCCCATATCCAGAACAAATTTTCCAAAAAAATTCATTCAAACATAGTAAATTTTTGCCATAACTTTTCCACTCTCACGAGAGGTCTTTTATTGCTTGCACCAGACTGTAAATGCCTGTTAGCTGCACACAAGTGTGCCAGTGCAGCCCTAAAAATAGTTGTTCGCTTCACGCACTAGTGATGAGATGTTTGTTTTGAGTCTGGCATTAAGTAAATATTTCCGTTTGTATGTTGTAAATCTTTTTTGAAGGTATACTTATTTTGGCGCGTTGAGGGTAAAAGTTTAGTGTGCAACGGAAGTGGTGCGCGCAGAGTGTAACAAAATTCTACAGTGAACGGGGTAGGGATATGACCCAACGCGCATGCACGCATCATCTAGCAGGAGGTAATTCACACCATGAATCCTGCAGGGTAGTCCACAAATCCAATCTGCGCCAATTTGAGAAAGGGTTGCTTGTCTGTCACGTTCAATGATTCTCGTCAGTTGTCGTTTGTCCCGTTCTTTCACGATCTTTTTCCGGCCACAGCGATGTCAAAGATACAATGTTTTACCGGATTCCCGATATTCGCGGTACACTCGTGAAATGGACGTATGCGAACATCCAAATGTTATTGCTACTTTGGAGATGCTATGTCCCATCTCTAGTGCACCAACTATAACACCACGTTCAAACTCACTTAAATCTTGATAACCTGCCATTGTAGCAGCAGTAATCGATCTAGTTCCCGACCGCAACGCTTTACTCTGATTGGTTCCATACCTCTGTTATTTGCATACCCACGCCTATACCAGTTTTTTTTTTTTTTTTTCTGTTCAGTGTATATATTTTATTAATTAATTTTACTTGCATTGTGCCGTGAAAAATTTGTTAGTGACAAAAATTGTAAAATAAAATTTTGAAAGCGTTTTTAAGTATTTGAGGTTAATTTTTTGTGAGTATTATTTTATTAAGTTATACCTATTTTGACACATTGAGGGTAATTTAATTATGTTCTTTAATCAAACCTTTATTAATTGTATTTCATGTCTTCTGTCGTTTTATTGTTTTTCCTACTTACATAAATTATTTCCATACATAATAACATTTTATTTTAGTCATGCCAAAGAAGTATAACTTCTAACCCGCGCACACACTTGTTTTAAATATTATGTTGATTAAACTAAATATACTGGCTTCGATAATTATATAGAATAAGAGCTTTTCTGAAAATAAAAGATAAAGTCACTGAAAGTGGTTTATTTCCACTCTACTAATTACACAAAACACGAATTTACCAGGGGCATTAATGTATTGCCAATACAAACCACAAATACGATAGTGGGGAGGGCTATGAAGATCAGGGAAATTGTGGGGTAAAATCACTAAAATTACACCCACAAAAAATACAAAAACACCTTAATTTAACATTTGTCCAGCCAATTTTGTAATATGTGCCCAAGTTACCTAACCCCATGATGAGTGAATCACTATTTTACATTTTTTAATCTAACATAGGATTGTAGGGTTTTAATCTAACCTATGATTATAGGGTGTTAATGTAACCTACGATTTTATTCTAATTTAGGATTTTAGGGTTTTAAAGTAACAGTAAAACATACCGGAAGTATATGAATTAACTCACCTAAGTAGGCAGCGGGTAAAATTCCACTGTCCTCTGCCAATTCAACTACTGTTGTGCATGACTCGCACCTTACCTCACTCGACAAAACACCATGATCTACTAAAACGTCCAAATAACACCCACTACATAGACAACTGTCACGCACAGACACATTCGTACTAGCACCCTCCGCTCTTAAATCACAAACCTTGGCATGGTCAGATTTGGACGTCACAACTCACGAACCGCACTGTATTGCCTCTAAAGAGCAACTAAACGCAGTTCACGTCTGCACCGACACCATTACATGACTATTCAACATGGCGTCCTACGAAAACAAAGTGGCCAACTCGTCGTATTTTATCTATTTTATTTAGAACTTTCTACTTATTTTACCATCACGCCCTCCTCAGTATTAAAAAGGGAAGCTATGCGGAACTCATTTATGATACTTTTGTGGGTCTACTATGTTTCCTTCAGAAAAAAACGCTATTCTATATAATTACCCTGGCTTCTAGCGATATAGCTAAATGGCAAAGAAAAATGCTTTCTATTCAAGAGAATGTGGACATGTTAAAAAAACTGGATGCAGGAAGTTCTGTGAAGTCTGTGAATTTTATGGTGTAGGAGTGTCTAAAGTGTGTATCAAAAAGCAAAAAAGGTGAACTATGGGAGTTTTACGTGAGTAGTGAATCAAAATTGGGAATGACAAGTAAAAATGAGCCTGCCGACTTTAGAGGATTCAGTGTTTCGCAGGGGATAAAATGTTAAATGAACTTATAAAATATGCAATGACAATAACCAGCTCTGAACTGACAGATTTGCAGGAAGAAATCATTGAAGAATGGTTCACTGATGATTGTGATGTTCCAGTTGTGCAACATTACGCAGATGAAGATATTCTGGAAATGGTTACAAACAAGAATAAGAAAGACTAGAACTGCATTGAAGATTCGGATGAGGATGAACCTTCAGAAAAAATTGCCCAGGATGAATGCATTTTTCACATCAGCCATTTGATAGCTGGGCTTGAGCAGCATAGCTACATAAGTGAACAGCAGTTAATGAGCTTGTATCTGCTGGAAAAAAAATTTCAGGTAAAGAAGCCCAAGAAAAGTAAGCAAAAACGCATTACAAATGTGTTCAAAGTCTTATCTGCACCGGCTACTGTAAACAAGTTGCACATCTGCTGGCCCAAGTAGCACATTTTCAGTGACATGTGCACATGTGCCGTTGGTTTTAGTGGCGTGACTTTCAAAACCTATTGTTCTAACGTGTTAGTGTAAATGTATATTGTGCCGAACCTTTTCAGGAATTCGTTACCACAGGGACATGACTTTTATTTCAAAAATCTCACATGCCTCAGCCAAGACTTAAACTGCAGCTGATTTTGTGAGAAGCTAGTTCTATAACCACTTTTGTATAGTAGACTTAAAAATTAATCTGCAGTTTGGAACTCCAAACTCGTGGCAGCTGTTTATTATAAAATATGCCCGTATGACAATGACATTATGCTATACAGTTTGCAAAGTTCACATTTTAGATAGTTTTTATTTCTCTATTTTGTGATAAATCAAAAAAAAAGTATTTGTTCTTAATGTTTCATCCAGAGTTGTCATTGATTTGCGCCAGAGCACTGTACAGTAATTTCATGAAAACTATTAACACAACAATGTATTTTGTGCATTCAGCACTTGCCTTTTTTTCATGTTTATTACCAACTAAAATGTACCAATATTCGTCAAAAGTACAATTGTAAAACTTAACTCATGCTATTTATTATTGGACACTTGTCAAAACCATACAGAAACACAAACATTATAATAACACTTATTGACATCTAAATTCAAAGCAACATTTACTTTCCTCCATAACAGAAACAACCAGCAATTTGTATAATTTATGAAATAACAATGCACAGTTGTATAAAGGCAGTGGTTTCTCTTTGAATTCTGGTGTGTTCCAGAAATTCCACGCTGCAGAAAACAAACTACTCTCGCAGCACAAAATAAGATGTTCTGCACTTCAAATTTTTCACTTTTACTCTTATCCTCATTTGTTAACGAAGTGACGACTACTGGTACATATACTGTATGGGACACATTTACAGACTATTGTAATTATTCTAAACTTCACAAATACTCATATTTTTCTGCAGAATGATTGGATTTAACACTTCACACAGTAAAAATTGCAAGACACCAGGAGTATCATCAGCACTAATGGTAATCCACTTACTTACCTCCTCAATTAACTATAAAACGTGCTGAATTGGTGGAACCAATCGGAAACCTTCACATTGTCAAATTCAGAAGGAACTTGCTGCCCACCAACCTCACTCGCTTATCTATAACTGTCAACTGATAACAATACAGTACTGTAAAATTGACTGGACAGCAGAGTGTAGATTCACATTTGTTTCCTTCACTACAGAATTGTATGTCTGTGTGAGTGTGTATATATGTATGTATACATATGTGTGTGTGTGGGTGTATGATGGCAATACACGTAAACAAAGCTCCTGAATTGCAAAAGCCAACATGATTGCATATTATTCCAACATGGTTTGATAGCTCNTGTATACATATGTGTGTGTGTGGGTGTATGATGGCAATACACGTAAACAAAGCTCCTGAATTGCAAAAGCCAACATGGTTTGATAGCTGTAGTTTATTCTATTTAGTCTATATTATACTTTTTCTCTCGTGCTATAGTGCATCAACACACCAACCCCATGTTATTTGCATTGGCTAATAATAGGGTGGCAGGACGGGCAAAATGCCAGGGGCCCCCGGCCCGAGAGGGCCGCGAGCACAGGAGGATCCTAACATTTATTGTTACAAAATTTAGTAAAATTTATTAGTTTTGTATTTAATTAATTTAAGTTACCTACTGAAGTACATACACAAATTAAACAAAAAATATATCAAGATTTGAACGCATTTGTAAGAAAAAGATATTACCCAGTTTTAGAACGCATCCGGTACGTTGTAATAAAGTCCTCGCGAGCAGTTGTAGACACAGCGCTGTAGCAACGCTGTCAGCTGTGGAAGAAGTGTTTTGTCTATGGTTTTTTTGTTAGTTCATATTTTTGCCGTGGGACTTCTTTCGTGGCGCGGGCTCTATTAATAGTGACGCTCTGGGAATCCCTGCTTTCTGTTTTGTAAGTATAAGAAAGGTTCCACTACACATACATCATTTGATTGTTATAAGAATTGGTTGTTTGTGGCATAGATTTTTTTTCGATATCACAGTTTTTGTTTTATTGGATCACGGTCAGTCACAAAGTTAATTAATTAATTGTGGAAATTAGATAACAATATGCCTAGTTCTAGAAAGTATCTAAGTGGTAGCGAAAAACGAAAGAGAAAGGTATCTGAAGAAAAAAATAAAAAGTTGCCTAAAATAAGTCCTGCCCATCTAGTTGGATTTAATGTTTTTAATGTTACCAAAGTTGAAGACTCCCCTCCCCTTCTTTATAAGATATAAAACTTGATAGTATATTCCATCTTTTGATACTATGCCCAAAAAGATTATAAATTTGTTGCACTGTTTCAAAAAATGTTTGCATTTCTATAACCTCTTGTATTGCATCATTAACTACCAGATTTAAATTATAAGCAGCACAATGGACATACACCGCATTTGGCTCAATATCTCTTATAAGTTTTTGAACTCCACCATAAGTGCCTTTCATGTTATTAGCACCATCATATCCTTTTCCACGACACTTATTCAGAGGAATATTTTTGTCATTTATGGATTTTATAATCTGGTTGGACATTGCTAAGGCAGTTTGATCCTTAACTTCATGAAATCCTAAGAATGACTCTTAATTACGAGCGCCTTTGGAGTTCCATTTTCATCTTCCTCAATCACATAGTAACTGTAGAGTTCACACAATTGATCTGTTTTCGAAATATGTTCAGTCGTATAAAATATAATGGAGTAAAATGGTGCAGTTATTATTTCATTTACCAGTGCGTTTTCCACTTTTTGAACCAGAACAGCAATGAGCTATTTTGTATTTTTGAACTTGCGTATTTTGTCTGGCCCTTTGGTTTACTTAACAATTCTTGTAAAACAGGATCGTATTTCGCTAATAACTCAACAATAATCAAAAAATTTCCTCTTGGACTTTAATCATTGATGTATGCCTTTTCTCTATGGCCATGAAAAGCTAAATTACAGGTTAAGAGTGTCAGAGTAACATCAAGGAGTCTAGTGAGTACTTGGCACCAAAAAGATTTTTCTTTCTTGATTATGGACTTTTGCTCTTCATCTAGTGTTCCATGTAACCACCATTGTTAATATAAAAGACATGAATTCAAATGATTTTTCGATGTCTTGTGTCATTCTATGGCTTCTACAATATGTTTCCAATCGTCATAACCTTCTATCCAAACATTTTGTATATTTTTAGATGCCCTATTTGCGAATAACCAAAATGGTTCACAATATGCTTTATGAAGCAATAGAGAATAGGACAGCCATGTACGTTCTAGTTTTACGCCAGACTTAGAAACAATAAAATTATATTTTTCCAAGAAAGATCTATATTATTGTCACTGTCTTTTAAGAAGGGGCATTTAGGTTTACAGTGTCCGTTTTCGATCACAAACCGTTTCACTTTATCATATAATTCTTTAAAATTACCTTTATCAGTAACATACGGCAAAGATGTAATTTTTTGCACATCAAAAAATGATTCACTTTGATTTTTGCTTGTACCTGGTTGTGGTTGCTCTGGATCTAGATATTCACTGTTGTCGGGCTCTGAAATACTGCCACTTTTAGTCACGCCAATTTCTTTATTTCTGCCGCACTGTTCATTTGATTCTTCTGCAATAAAATCTTAATTCTTAAAGTACTGACTTATTTTAGGCAACTTTTTATTTTTTTCTTCAGATACCTTTCTCTTTCGTTGCAATTTTTGCTTTAAATGTTTGGTTTGTTAAAGTTCAAAAAGCGCTAACAAAAACTATTCTATTAAATTCCAAAGCTGATGAGAGNCTTTCTCTTTCGTTGCAATTTTTGCTTTAAATGTTTGGTTTGTTAAAGTTCAAAAAGCGCTAACAAAAACTATTCTATTAAATTCCAAATGAAACTTTTTCACTGAAGAAGAAGGTCAAAAACTACAACTTTATTATATTACTGGTTTTCCATTGCAAAATTTTACAGACCAACGCAGCCTCGAAAGCACTTCAGTCTAAAGCCATCAATCTTTCAAATGCCTCAAAGCGTTTGCAAGTCTGTCTGGAAGAACTTGAAAAGTGTCAACATGAATTTGGAGATTTAAAAATGCAAACAAAGAGAGTAGCAGAAAAATGGTCTATCAACCCTGAATTTCCTAAAACTCTTCAGAGGAAGGTGAAACGTCATTTTGATGAAATCTGCGAGGATGAACGTCTCCAAGATCCTGAAAACTTGTTTAGAATGAACGTATTCTATTGTGTATTGGACGTCATCATTAATCAACGGAAATTGCGTTTCCTTGGAATGAATGAAATTGTTTCCAATTTCAGTGTCTTGCAACCTGCCACTTTGCAAAATTTAAATGATGCCAATTTATTAGAAAAGGCTTTAGAATTTGTTGATTTATATAAAAAAAAACAGACATATCTGTCTTGTTGCCAAGGAAATTCTCAGTTTTCGATCCACTTTTAGACACGAAATAGAAAAATCATCTTCTGTAAGAGAACTTGCTGATTTATTAATCATAAAGAATTATTTTATGTCTTCAAGCTTTCCTGAAGTGTGCACTGCATTTCTGTTATTAGTAACCATTCCTGTGACTACGGCTAGTCCTGAGCGATCATTTTCAAAATTAAAATTCATAAAAACTTATTTAAGAAATTCTATGGGACAAGAAAGGTTACACAACTTAGCTATTCTATCCATGGAACATTCCATGGCCCAAAATTTGAAATTTGATGTCATTAACCCTTTTGCTGAACAGAAATCCCGAAAAAAGGAATTTTAATAATTAAAATTTTGACTAAAAATAAAATTATATTAATAAATACGCTCTTTAAATTAAAAGTTACTAGAAAATCAACAAAAAACGTACACAATAATTAAAAATAGCGTTGGTACGTACTTTACGTAGTGATTTATTAAAAAGAAACTACAACGTTGGTTGAGCTACTTTACATTGAGGGAGTGCCCCATCCGATGAATTTGCCACGGGCATCAACGGTATAGTTACGCCACTGGTTATTTGCATATCGTGTAGTTAGGTTTAGTTTGATTGTGTCATAATGCATTTAATGTGCTTAAGCAGACAGACTGACGTATATTTTACATAAACTTACATGTTTTACCCCACAATTTCCCTGATCTTAATGCAAATATTATGGTTCCCCCATGAGATTCATATTAAGCATGTTTAGTAATGTCTATACATAACAGTTTGTGTAATTCTTTTCCTAGTTTTTCAGAAAAAGCAGCAATTCTTAACAATTTCCATGGGAAAAAACAGTGTCTTATTAATTAAGGTAGGATTACTAACAAAATGAATAGGGTTTTTAATTATGGCAGACAGTAGTGTATTAGGGATGTTAAGGGCCAATTCATTGCTTCTGTTTCTTTTGGTACATTATGTCTAATAGAAATAATTTATATTTACATCCACACCCTAATTTTCAGAACTCTGCTACACTTAGTTGTGAAGGGTTCAAATAATATGTTGCATGCAAATGTTGTTGGTTTAAAATTTGGTAATTATGAAGAGTATAGGTTTTACAACAAACCAATAATAAATCAATTGAAATAATGTGTTATGGCACTACTTATCATGCTGAAATATAGTTGCATAGGTGCAGTGCGATATTTGCAGTATATATTATTAAATGCAATTGTGGGGTAAATGAGTACTAGTGCTCTGATAAACAGTGTGGTACAGAGTTGCCTGAATTCACTTTCCTGGAGTGAGTTGATAGCTGGTATAAAGTTCCTACAGTTACAAACCTCAAACTAAATACATCCACCTACCTGAATGACCATCTATGACAATAACGATGAAGTAAGCCTACTCACCTCATGACAGAAGCAGTACAACCATAAAGGGTGACATGCAGACAAAATGGCACATTCAACTTTAACCGTAGTCGTACATACCGTACAATGTAAGTAAACAACCATTTGTCACTTTTACAAATATAAAGGTAACACAAATAACTTCTTTCAAAATGTGTGCCATTCTGAATAAGATTTATTAAATTTATTTTGCACCTCATTACGTCGCTTGCTACTGGTATGTTTATTAAGGTACTGTTGCAATGAAAAAAAAACACTGTCTATGGTCAGTTCAGTTACAGTTAACATACTGATAAAAAATACAAGGCCAAACATGTCGTAACTCAAAAATCATATACATCTACAAAATACACAGAAATCTGATGATTCTCAACTCTTTACACACTCAAATTTTTTAATACAATTTTGAAATAAATGTCCACAATTCCGAATTAAAGAAAAGGCACGAATGCATGTACTGCAATCTGCGCTCCCCAAAATTTTCAGCTATAGATACTGACAGGAAAATGAATTTGAATTGTCTTTTTGAATTTGCAAATTTGGCTTTACTTTTGTTTGTGTCGGTTTGGCATTATAGGACCTGGTATTTATTATGATCTAATATATATAACAACCATGTATATGGCCACGCTTTTGTATTTTTACGTGGCATTATTACCATAATACCACCACAACTCCCTATTTGGTGGTGGAAAGGGGTCACTATCACAAGCATTTTATTTATACTTGTGTTAACGTAAAAGAACATTATTTTGGGTTAAATTGTTTTATACCAGTTGTGTTTATTAGTTACTTAGTAATTTTTACATTAACAATTCACTAAAGGATACGAATAAGCTGAAAGGAATTTTAAGCACTGCCTTAAAAAGTGCTTTTTATATTGTGAACAGCCTATACTTTTATTTACAAATTATTCTATTTAATTTGTTATTAATATGAATGAAAACATATATAAAATAGGTATGTTGGTAATGCCAAGTAAGAAATTGTTGTCATGCAAAATAATATTAAAGTGAGTGTGCACTAATAAGATGCATTGTCCCTTTCGTGCAAGTTTGTAGACTTATTTAAGCCTTGTTTGCCATGAGGCAGAAGAATAGGTAGAACTTTAGCATGGCATCAGAAAAGTTGGAAGTAACTGTGAATGGACTATACACCATGTCGAAATTCAGGTGGGTTTTGTAATACCTCCCGTGAAAATAGTAAAAGAAAAATATTGTACGAGGCATTCGGAGCTTTTGTTTACATGTATTGCTGTGGTATGTTTACCATGTTATGACGTAGCGACATTGAGAAATGTAAATCAGAATTTGTGCACTCGCTTTACTGTTACCCAAACTGCAGTTAACAAATTATATGCAAAAATTGCAAATTGGTTCAGCCATTTCAATATAATTTACCGTTAAGTACTTGAGAATGAGTATTTTTGATTCTTTGCTATTTTTACAGTGTGAATTTGAAAAAACTAATTATTAAGAGGAATTACGAGTGTTTGTGTAGTTAAGATTCATTACAATAGGTCACTGTATCTTATATGTGTATTAGCAATATTATCACCAAGGAGATGTATACACTGCATCCACGAGTAACGTCAGCACTGTTTGGTTAATCAATTTAATGGACTGTAAGTTGTATGTTTGTGTGGAAATTGCATTCAGTGTAGTGGAGTGTACTGTCTTGTATTGCACGCTAATGTGGGAATAGCAGAGATTGCATACTGTCAGTAGTTAGCTTTGTCAAAGGCAGTATACCTATTCTGATTAAACCTAATTTCACGATAGGTGAGTCACAAGGGAGGGGTGGGGGGCCGACTCACTATTAGTGTCTGAATAAGAACAATGACTTTCAGGATTAAATCTTAATCAGACTCAGTTTAATTAGTATCATTTATTCCTGTTGGTATTTATTGTACTTTTCCCAATGTGCATTAGCATGTCCCCACCCCAAGTGATTTGCCAATTGTGAAGTTAGGTTAGGTCTTCTTGCATTTTCTGTTAAGCAACCCAATTAATATATATTTGCATAAATTTTAGAAGTTTTATACCACTTTTTCTCTTATCGTAACCTTCCCCACTGTCGTGATTTTAGTAAGGTACCTTTGTACTGCAAATATTATAATGTCCCCCTGAAGTTTATATTCAGCATGATTAGTACTGTCGATACATACCATTTTCTGGAATTTTCCCCTCGTTTTTTGGAAAAACTGAGATTCTTGAAATAATGACATTCAACAGCACTACTCCATATGGTGCTACATGTAAACAAAGGCTCTCAGTACTTTATACAATATCAATTTTTTTGTACCTATTAGGTCCGTGGGCTGTATTAAAACATGCAGCGTAATTTCAACAAGGTATGGCTTGCAAAATCCAAATATACAGTTTTTTTTTTTTTTTTTTTTTCAAAACAGCCCTCCCTGATTCTTTATAATTAAAGAATATTATACGTATAACATAAGCAATGAACACTAGTCATCACAATACAAAAATTGCAGCCATCTAGGATGCAATTAGGCAAATATACCTATTACAGCTGAAGCTTCAAATTGAATATTATCTTTATGAATGTTTAGAAGAGAGAGGCTGTAGAGTCAGTCTTCTCGCATTGTCATTTTCTTATGTGCATTGAAATTGTATTATTTTCCCCGTAATTTTGCTGACCTTAGCCAAAGAAAGCAGGAGTAAGTTGTCACGTGATTAGGTATCTCCTGCACGTGTAATAAAATTTTTTTTGTCTTTCTTTGGAATTTGACATATATTGAAAATAAAAAGTGAAGGAATGGTTATTGCACTGTAAAATGTGTATATGGAGGAAATGTATCATAAAAATTTTACTTTCAAAATAGTTTGCCAACTAGGTAAAATGTGAACATCAAAATGAGCAGTGGGTTCCCTGTAGATTTATAATAAATGTAACTGTGTTGTAAGGCTTAAAATATGATAAACAAAGTGTTAGGAACAGAAAAGTAAAAAAAATTTTGAGAACACGTTACATTAATCAATTTGTTATAATGAAAAGCAGGCAAAGTTTAACCAATATATTTATTCAGTAGTGAAACTGGATGTTCTGAATTTTGTTTTAAGGTAGTGGGAAAAGTTAGTTTGCCAGTTTTATTTTATTATAAATGCAGGGCTCAGAGCAAGTCACTAAAAGTTACTTTTTTTAAGCTAAGTCCTAAGATCCTTTTTCTGCAGTTTGGTCACTAAAAGTTACTAATTTTGGCACAAACTGTTGAGGCACAGATACGTACTTTGGAGTACTGTTAGTCATCAAAAGACAGTATTGTAAACAATTCAGAATCATCTTCTTTGAAGTTCTGTCACATGTCTAGGATAACTGTATTATAATTACTTAATCTCTTTCTCTCAACCTTATTTTGTGGGCATCCATGACTTTTTTTTAATGCCCTGCAATTACAGAATTTGCACATCATTACCTCTGTATTGGAGACCTTTGTATTTTTCTGCGAGGTTTCAAAAAGTTATATTTTCAAGATTGATAGTTCCTTTGCATACTTTGGGCATGTATATCTAAATTTAGAATGCCTTGCAAAAAATTGTTTTAACTCTTTGAGAGGAATTGTGCACTCATGTATTATATTTACCAACTTTTCACTACTACTGGTTTTTTTGGATGGTCAATTGAAACTTCCTTCTGGCATACATGATAGAAAATTAGTCACTAATTTGGTTACTTTTTTATGATCTGTAGTTACTAAATTAACTTTTTTTTTTTTAATTTGTGCTTTGACCCCTTTAAATGTTTTTGCAAATGTCTGCAAACTCGTAAAACATTGTGTGTTTTGGACAGTCATTTCCATGAAATATGTGATGGTTTTGTCGCAGCCACAAGTGTAACATTATATTTGTTAGTTTGATTTAATTCCATTTGAGCTTCATTGTTCACTTAATAATTTTGTGAAGCAGTGTGCTGTATTTAAGATGTACACTGCTATAAGACGATAGTCGTTACACATGTATGTTTTAATCGGAGGCAGTTAGCCATCTGGGGGCAGCTCAGATATTTTTAAAATGAAATTTGACAAAACACGTAAAAATTTTATGTAATTCTGTTTGGTATTGAGGCTGAAGCCGTATGAGGCATTTATTGTTGTCGTTTGTGGATCTTAAAAGTGCATAGCTATGCATTTCGGGGCATGATTTGGCCATACAATGTATGGCAATATTTATTAAATAAATATTCTGGCCTCTGGGATGTACATTTTTTTTTTTTGCGCAGATATTTAGTTGAAAAGTTTCTCATTACTTTTGGCTTGTTATAAATACGTCAATTCATGTGGGAACTAGCTCAAAGTAGTGATGGGCAGAAAGATTCAGCTGAACGAATTGATCCATTTGGAACAGTTAAGTGAAATTATTGTTCAAAAGAATTGTTCTTTTTGTTCTGGTGTACTACAGTTCTTTACAGTCATGACTCTCCCTTTCGGGTATTTGTTATATCTGCTTTTCTTTCTAGACTCTTGCCACAGCTGTGTATTATTTATCTATTATTTTAGCTAGCATGGTTACTAAGGGGCGATTGTTTTCGCAGAAGATTTGTGGTGTCTATGTAAACTATAAAATTCTAAACTACTACTTGGCATTGTCTGGTGTCAAGTTACAACAACATGATGTATATGCAGGCAATATCTATTAAGAGACGTAGTAGTAATGCAGTGATTGTTAAGGTCACCCCTTTCCTTAACCCAGCTGCATGCAAGCTGCAAATCTGACGACTTGTGACTCCCGACTCATTTTACGAATGAATCAGACTGCCTGACTTCACATTTTTGCCTTTTCATTTTTCTCTTGAGTCATTGACTCACAATGAATCAATTCTTTTCATTTTGAACAAATTGTTAACGAACAACCTATCACTTGGTAAACAATTTAACTTTTAAAGTAATTATAGATTAATATCACACAATGTATTTCAAACCTCAGGTGTATCAAGCTGTTGTGAGGCTAATGTTTCTTTCAAAGTATAGGATACCTCCACTCGCACTCCGATGCACACATTCATCTACCGCAGTCCTCGTTCGTGTTGGTCCTTTTCTTTGATGCCTCTCAATTTCCCAATCTTTGCTAGACACTTCTCGCACTCAAGCCAGATGGCTATCACAGACTGCCAGTCCTCCGACGACAGCCATATATATATTCTAGTTATCCTGACCCAGAACCTTATTTATACCTCGACACGCTGAGAGAAGTGTTAGCTGGAAGGTCTTTGCGTAGACTCCTCCAGCAGGGTGGGGCTGTGATGTAAGTCCAGGTCAGCTTTCAATCATTACTCTGCCATCCTGGTGAGACAGCAGCGCTGGGTCAACCTGATTGGCCACGCATAACAATAGAAAAAGAATTTAATTATACAAATATTTTATCGGATTTAAAAAAATTTATTTAAAAGAATGTTACTGTAAACTTTAAAATTTAACAAAATAAAAAGAATGGCAGCATTATACACAGTAACATCCAAATTATGTATCATTGGCAAGCTACACAAAAATTTGGCATGTACTTAATAATCTTGTTTCCCAGTATACATACATACATATTGAGAGATTGAAAGCTTAGTCCGTATGCCTGACAACATAAAAAAAACTGATACGTGTGGTGACAAAGTTTTAAATCTGAAGAGTTACGTTGCATTCAAATATTTTTTATGTAAAGAATAATTGAATTTTTTTTTAAGTTTATTTTTATTCTAAATTTATTTTCAGTTTTTTTGGACTGGTGTTGAAGTTAACAACCAATGTCTTGAATCTGAAATTATTAATGCATAAATGAGGATTAGAAAGCCTATTTAATTTAAATCATCAGTAGGGATATACATCCTGTGAAAAATAAGTTTTAATGCATAGTTTGGAAGTATGGTTGAACTTTGCCAAAAATATTATAATACACCTAATGTTTGTAAGCAAAACATCTAGTGTGAAAATGTTACTAAGTATACATAAATTGCCATTGCTGTTATTAGATGAGTGGGGGTGAAGATTGAAAGCAACATTTTATTTTGTAACACAGAAGAATAACAACTGTTTATTTTGAAGTCATGTTCAGTGTGTAAAATCTAAATCTTAGGTATAGTTGGAACATCTTTGTGCTTTATAAATTAATTTTGGTTTATACACATTGGGTTATAGTTAACAATATCCACAGTTTTAGTTGTGCTGTAAAGCATGCCTCATGTTTGAAGATTGCCCTATTTCAAGATTTGGCCCACTCAAGTTCACAATAAAAATATCACTTCTTTGCAATAAGCGTGACAAAATTAAAAATACTGTAATTTTACAGGAAAGCAGAAATTATATTGGAAAAATTATACGTAATTATACATACTACAATTTATGTACCAAACACAGCATAATTTCCATCAGTAGTTTTCCGAAAAGTTAATACACCAGACATGGAATCCATGTTAGTCCGTAATAACATATAATATATCCTCTGAAAATTATGTCATTCTGTGAAGGGAAATCTCAGACATTTTAAAAATACAAATATATTCAATTAGGCCTACACATTTTATTTCCAATACACTAGAACTGTACAAAATAGTGACTNAATAACATATAATATATCCTCTGAAAATTATGTCATTCTGTGAAGGGAAATCTCAGACATTTTAAAAATACAAATATGTTTAATTAGGCCTACACATTTTATTTCCAATACACTAGAACTGTACAAAATAGTGACTCTAAAGTTCCTCTGTTGCAACATTCCTTCATAAATTAATTAATGCTCATACAGATGGTAAAAATACTTATTTAAAATTACCAACACTTAAAAAAAAACTTCATGTTCATTACCTACAGGTGCTTATACACTTAATTATTAGAAGGAAAAAAACATATTTTGCCTTGTTTAGAAACTAACCTACTTAGCTCTAACTTTGAATCTAGAAGTTTGCAGAAGTGAAATCCAGTGTTATGTGCTTTTGAATGCAAAAGAAAGTCATTGTATGTATCATAAAATAATGAAAAATAAACAAATTTACAAAATATATAATAGCATAGAAAAACTAGCCCAGTGTTATAATTACTTTATGACAAATGTATTGCAAAAATGCATTTTTTTTATATTTGGTTATCTGATTACATCAAACTAGAAAGTATTTTCAAAAATTCCTTATTTGAACTGCTTGAGATTATAGTAAAAAGTCTACATAGCTTTATATTAAGTTAACACACAGAAATAAGGCAGCACAGCTTAGTCTTGACACATCATGTTGAATAACAATTAGTCTGTTGAAAAGTGATATAGCCTACAGAGCACTTAAAATGACTTTAAATTGTAGATTAACAATATGGATTATGTTCCTGCAATTATCTTTCCAGCCACTTCTAGGCGATTGCCACAGTCAAGTCGTTGAAACTTAACTTTGTGAAATGGTGTTATTCTGGTGCACAACTAAAATAGTGATCCAGTTTAGAAGTAGAAAAATGTCGCAACCCATAATAAATATTGAATGAAGAGTCCCAAATAATGAAACAAGTTTGTGTATGTAATTAAAAAATGTCATAACTCAAATTCTACCAGTGTTCACAAGAATGTAATAAGTGAATCTCAAAACATATTATCATACATACCATCACTACTCCAGATGTGTCATTGCCGTCACAACCCCAAATGTGTCATTAATGAGAACTACAGTACTTACCTCTCCAGCCACAGGCACGCAACTCTGAGAATTAGCATTTTGCCTAATAGATGATGTGAGAAATCAATCAAACTGTAAAATGACACAAGCATTAGCTACCTAACAAAAACCATTGAACTAGGAGTTGTGTGTTTTTACTGATAACAAGCATCCTTCCGGTGCATTAACCTTAAAAAAAATTTCTCAAAATTTTTAGTCTAGTCACTTGCAAAGGAGTTATATGCTTCATCGGTGGCTCTGTTAAGCCACAATTTTACCACAAAAAATAGTCTTAACAGGATGGCAACTGTTCTAGAAAACCTGGAAAAGTCAGTGAATTTTGTAAAATGTGTATAAAATCAAGGAAATTTTTTTAAGGCAACCATTGAAATGTGAAGTTTGTATTTTAAATTATGGTAATTGTTTTTTTTAGTAGAGAGACCTCTGTAAAATGTTTTCAATTATTTTCAGCTGTTAGGTTAGTATTTATGGACGTCCATATGTTACCATCTCCATTGTGAGCTTGACATTTTTGTATTTTCACACAGAGCTGAACATGTCACAGGTTAAATGATTTAATCTAAAATTATTTTTAAAACAAATCATGTTGAAAATTTTAAGCCTTGCATATGTGTTTCATATGTATTCAGTAGATACTCACATCATATTAAAATTTTTATACATTCATTTTCAATTTTTTTTTTACTACCCAGGGGCAGTAGTTGTGGTGTTAATACTTGTTGATGAGTTTATATTAAATTCACGTACCCAAATCTGTGTTACCAAATGTTTAAGCTACATTCAACAAGGCAAATTTCACTGAACAATTATAATATTTATGAAATTTTTACTGATATGACAAAATGGTATAAAATTGAATATTTTATACAGATTTTGTCATATTTTACGAATAAGAAATGTTTTTTAAGTTTACAATATAGGTCCATTTGGTTTGCCAACTCTTTTACACCATATCCATTGTTAAACCTAACATCTGTGTAGGTACAGGAGATAATGACTTTAGGAGTATTGTTTGCCAGCAGCATAGCTGTTTTATTTTGTGAAAATTAGGTTGTTGAATCAAATAAAATAATTATTGCTGCTGTACAAAGGTAGGTTTTTACTGTTCTCATTGCACAAAACAATTTAATGATTAATTATGTCAAGCAAAGATAAGGCCAAAATAAGAAGTCGGGAGGGGGGGTGCAAATTTGGTTTTGAAAATTCGGGGAATTTTTAAACAGAAATTGAGTGGCATTCCTGCTTGAGAGTTTATGAGATTTGTTATTTTTTGTATGGCACTAATATTGATTTTACTAAAAAATTAGTAAGGAATTTTAAAACAGTTTTCTGTTTAATAAAAAGAATAAAAATTTACACTTGTGATACAGGGATGTAGTAGCAGAATGAAAAGGGGGGTGAAACAATAGCACTCCAAGGAAACCCTACACTACAGTAGTGCCTGCCACACTTCTACACAAGACTTTTTTTAATCTCAATCCTGTCAATGTAGATTGAAAACTGGCGATACTAATGGTAAAAGGCTTGGGGAGGGGAGAATTGTGAGTTATTAATATGGACATTTTAAATGTTTGTATATTTTGGGTAAGCTGTATGTGTTTGTCAGTGAACAAAACCCAACAGAATAAATTCACTTATTAGCAGAAAGTTATGATTAAAATTTTCAGAAATGTTGTACATACAGTATAAGAGAGTAGGTTCTGTTTTATTCACAGTAGGCGGTTGTGGGTTTGATCACTGCTGACTGCTCTAAAAATTTCTCTTAGGTTTTCTATCCCAGTTTCAACCAAGTGCTGATGCAGTTCCTTAAAATGAACCTCCCTTGCCCTAAAGGTTAACTACCTTATTGACATTGATATTTATATAGAAGTAAATATAAATTTTTTATCATATGTGCTGTAAATTTGTTTATTTGTTACGCTTGTAGTGAAACTGGTATTTCCATATTTTTGTATGCCATNCTATCATATGTGCTGTAAATTTGTTTATTTGTTACGCTTGTAGTGAAACTGGTATTTCCATATTTTTGTATGCCATATAAGTTATTTTATTTTATAAAGTATACACAGTTTTGCAATATGTGATGCATTCCAAATGTCATATAATTTCAGTGTTAGCAACTGCAATCACAGACTGGTGTAAGTTAACTGTGAATAGCAAATTGATGTTGGAGCCGTGTGTCGACCATGTGTTATCTCAAACTTCCTGCTTTGGCAGCCACAACATCCTGGAAGTGACTTCCTGTTGAATAACCGCATATTGCAGCTGGCTTGCTTGTGCAGGCAACAGGATATCATGCTTATATTCTTTACTAGGCGAATGAAACTGTAGCCATGTTTCCAGTTGATATTTTGGCATATTTTATTTCTTATAAAACTACAAACTGAGATTTGAAATTAAATAAATATTAGTTTGATTGCATATTGACTTTGTAGTAATGCTCTACAATTCTTAACATCACTAGATATTAAATTGCACTTGTACCAGCAGGTAAACTTGGAGTAGGTGGGAATTAAAGTAATAATACAAGATTATGTATTATTTTTTAAAAAATGATATGTAAATTTGTTTATATTGTGTTGCATTGTAAAATGTAGTTGCACACAGAAAGAATCTAATAATATTTTTACAGTGGATTCTTCAGACTATTTTGTTGAATCATATTTCAAATAATTTTGAGACTTGCGATGTAATGTATCTCAGACCATCACCACTTCAACCTCCTCCCCAAGCAATGATGCAGTTGCAATAATTGCCACTAAGGACTCCTGTTTGTCTGGTGCCATGTAACACACACTATCTGCAGGTAACTGAACACTTCTGAAAGCCCTGAACAGGATCTGCTTTTCTGCTGATTTTGTATCCCTTTATTTTTTTTATTGTAGTTTATGATATTGTTTCATTTGCACAGAGAAATATTCCAAATCACAAGTAGGTAAATGTGGCAAAAAGTACAAATATGTTATATATAAATATATATAATTTGTTTAACTCTTTAGAGGTGCTAGTTTTCTTGCCGCATAGCAATTGCACTATCCTGTTCCATCTAATGGTTTGTCGTGTTGAAAAAAAAATGTAATGAAAACATTAAAATTGCTTTGTATTTAAGTAAACATTTGCATCGTTGTTGCAGAAATGTTTNGAAAAAAAATGTAATGAAAACATTAAAATTGCTTTGTATTTAAGTAAACATTTGCATCGTTGTTGCAGAAATGTTTTCTATACATGAAGGAAATTTTAAAAACATCTGATAGTGTTCATTTAATTCCTCTTTCATTAGTAATTTTTCAACCAGATAACTCTGTTTTCAGCAAGGTTAGTTAAGTTTTTAATGACAATAACTGCATACATTCAGACGCACATTTAAGGTATTCATAAATACTTAATCAAAAACTTAGGAGGATGTTCTCATTTGCTTAAGTACACACAACTAATTTAGAAAAAGTGGATAGGCTTGCCAAATTATATCTTTTTAAAGATGCTTTTTACTATATATGCTTAGTGTCTTTAATATTGCATTGTTAACGGTGTACCTGATTTCAAGGAAAATCTTATTTTATCCAGTATATAATAAAGCTCGCAAGGACCAAGGGGGCTGGGGCTCAAGCCCTCTATCTCTTGGTTCCCCCGTCCCATTTGNGTATATAATAAAGCTCGCAAGGACCAAGGGGGCTGGGGCTCAAGCCCTCTATCTCTTGGTTCCCCCGTCCCATTTGGATCCACCCTTGGTCTCATGAAAACCGTATGCGTCATGATGAGTGCAGGTATCTGTAGATGCATTTCAATGCACATTTAAGATTACATTTCCAGTTGTAATCCTTCATAAGAACAATGTTATTTAGTAATGGTTAAAAAATTGTCAGAAAATGATATTTCTCAAGCCTTAATAGTGGATTGCTAAAGTCTAAAAAAAAAAAAAACCATTTATTTGTATTAAAATTTCATAGCATTGAAGATAATTTGTTTTACGAAGAAGTTTGGTTTATGGAGTTAGAATGCCAGGATGGTAAGATTTAATGCCCAGTTCACTACCGGTATGTGGCCACATCACTTTTATTTAGCTTTATTTCCACAACCATGTTGTGTAAAGCCCTAGCTTCTTTTTTGTGTGTGTGTGTGTNACATCACTTTTATTTAGCTTTATTTCCACAACCATGTTGTGTAAAGCCCTAGCTTCTTTTTTGTGTGTGTGTGTGTGTGTTTGTTCATCCAAGAAAACCCTAACATACTCAATTAAGGGAAGTTAAAGATGTTGTAATGACAGAATATAAACATATTTAGGGTTTTATGTTGCTTGGTAACGTGAAGAAAAACTGCTTAGCCTGTCAATTTATAATAGGATAGGGGGCCATATTCCTATATATAGTCTAGGTGCTGTTCTTCTGCATTATTCTTCATGTCTCAAGTCAGTTGTTTACAATGCACTTAACTTTATATTTATTTTCAGAAAATTTGTTGGTGCCTTTTTTTTTTNTGTCTCAAGTCAGTTGTTTACAATGCACTTAACTTTATATTTATTTTCAGAAAATTTGTTGGTGCCTTTTTTTTTTAGTTTGTGCTGGTAACTGTAATATTGCAAAAATTGCCAAAACCTAGTTCATAAATGTATCAAAAATAATACCTTATATTTCTGAAAATTACTTATACTGAATATTGATCAGCAGGTTGTTTCTAAATTATGTGTTTAGTTTTCAGTTCAATTAATTTAATTATTTGTCTCTTGTGGAAGTTTTTGTACATACAAAGATATTGGACAAATCGTGCTATATAGTAAACAAATATATAATTGTCCTTCACAATGAAGTATCACCCATGTTTGCAGTTTCCTCATAGGAAAAAAATAAACTTAANACAAATATATAATTGTCCTTCACAATGAAGTATCACCCATGTTTGCAGTTTCCTCATAGGAAAAAAATAAACTTAATAAAAACGGGTGTAACAATTCTACAGTTCCCTTATATTATCTATTTACTCATTATTGTCTATAAAGTTAATTTTCAACAACGGAATAAAAACCATTGAATATTAAAATTTTCTATAGTTTTTAAAAGGTTGTGTATTAGAATTCCTCCTCCCTCCTCTGCCATCCCCATCCTCCAATATTCAGGTAGATTTTTTAGTATCGAGTTGATAAGGGGCATGTATAAGTTTTCTTGTTATAGGAAGATAAAAAATAGTTTTTTTATTTAAATGAATTACTGTTTATAGATATAANCATGTATAAGTTTTCTTGTTATAGGAAGATAAAAAATAGTTTTTTTATTTAAATGAATTACTGTTTATAGATATAATAAGTGAGGGATAAATATATTTGCATGTTAGTAGCAAAATTTTACGAAAGAATATATGTAGGTGTGTATATATANATAAGTGAGGGATAAATATATTTGCATGTTAGTAGCAAAATTTTACGAAAGAATATATGTAGGTGTGTATATATATGTGTATGTATGTATATAGGGTGGAACGAAAGGTCATTTACAACATTTGGGGGTTAATTGGGGTAAAAATAAACTATATTTGTATATACTAAAAGTCATGTACTTCGACCGTTTTGCCACTGGGGTGAGTCACCGTTCTAAGTACCATTTCCACGAAAGAGTTGATGTGTTACACTTGAATACATTGCTGAAATTGCTCGCCATTTACTTCAACACATGTGGCTTCTGTGTACCAGTGATTTTCTGGTACGTTCAAAAATTCTAGTTGTTTCCGAGATGACCATTGCAGCTGCAGCAGCACTGGCAACCAAATCTTCTGCGGTATCTACGGGGGTTGCATAAACGAGATATTTCATCTCCTCCCACAGAAAGAAATCCATTCAAGTAAGATCGGGTGTGGTGGCNTGGGGGTTGCATAAACGAGATATTTCATCTCCTCCCACAGAAAGAAATCCATTCAAGTAAGATCGGGTGTGGTGGCCAAGGTACAGGCCCGCACCTTCCAGTCCAATTATTGTGGAAACTTTGATTCCAGGATTTCCTGACATTGAGGTCTTAATGTGAATGAGCACTGTTGTGCTGAAACCATAATAGTTGCCTCACTGCCAGTGGAACATTCTCCAGGAGCTGTGGTAAGACTTCACGTAAAAACACACCATGCCACCATGTAGTTGGTCCGGTAAAATGTATGGCCCAACCAGATGGTCAGCTGCAATGCTAGCCCACACATTAACAGCAAATCTGTGTTGATAATTGTACAGAACAGTGTCCTTTGGATTATCCCAATCCCAGAAATGGCTGTTGTGGATGTTGAAAATTCCCTCCCTCGGGAACAGGGCCTCATCCGTAAACAAAACACATGTTTGAAAGGCATGATTAGCAATGTTTGCTGACAAAACCATTGTGCAAATTGTAGGCGAAGGGGAAAGTTGTGAGACAGGTCCTGCACCTTTTGCAACACGAATGGGTGCATTCCCTCCTGATTCAGAACATGCAGCATGGTAGCATGTGTAGTGTTGAGACGTCTGGCTACAGTGTGTGTGCTGGGATGTGGATTCTGCCAAAACTGTTGTGGAACAGCCTCCTCCATTTATACAGTGTACACAGTGCAAGGGCAACCAATTTCCTGTTGTGCTTGCAGGGATCCTGTCTCATGAATGTGCTTATACAGTCGTTGGAAGATGATGTGAGATGGCAACCGTCTAATCGGAAAGTGTTCAGTGTACAGATGCCTTGCAGCACGGCTATTGCATTGAGTGTCCCCATACAACAAATGCATGTCCGCCAGCTCAAAGAATGTGAAGTCCGCCATTAAAAACCTATCAGAAATGGTAGTGTTGTACTGTACAATAATCATTTCAAACTCTTCAGAGTTGTAAAACAATGAACACTGTACGTACAGTACAGTACGACATGGAGGCTTAACTTTTTGTGCTTACAAACTGTGTTGCCAAATGCACGCTGTTGATAATTTTTGAACAGAAACAGACTGCTTTTATCGACAACTATGCGACTGACCTAACACATAATGTCACGGAGGATACNTAATTTTTGAACAGAAACAGACTGCTTTTATCGACAACTATGCGACTGACCTAACACATAATGTCACGGAGGATACACGCTCCTAAACCGCCAACCCATCCACCTTATCTATGCCCCTAGCGGCAAAACTGTCGTAGTACATGACTTTTGGTACATACAAATGTTGTTCATATTGACCTCTATCATCCCCCAAACGTTGTAAATATTTCTTCCACTCTCTGTGTGTGTGTGTGTGTGTGTGTGCGTACACACACACACACACACACACACAGAGATAAATTACCTGACACCTAATATATCATTTTGTCTTTTAATAGTATTGGCTTTTCAGTAAATAGTAATACCTTACTGAATATAACCTAATCTACAAGCCATGATATTAGAAAGGGGCTAGTAGTTTTTTTTATAAAAAACATTAGGTGGTTTTTTATTGAATACAGACAACCTAACAGTTACTTAATTTAGGTTCCTGTCACAATAGCCTCACAACAACTTCTAACTGGCCATGTGCAATATTTATTCGCAGTATGTTGAGTTATGAGCATTTTGCAAATATACTCTTACCTGAATACCTAGAAGTACACACATCCACCAAACTGGATCTTCAATTCTTGCACTGATTGGATGGCTGAATTTTTGTTCCAATTGATGGCGGAACTGTAAAATCTATAGGAAAGCATACTTTTAATTATAACAAAGAAAACTATGTCTTTCAATGAAGTAATCCTTTATTCAAATTTGTTCTCTCACAGTGAATTTAACTGTATTTAATGTAACATGTAATAAATCAATTTTGAAACATAACAGTGATATGAAATTCAACAATGTAATAATGACAAAGCAATGTTTTAATATACACACAAGTATTCAATTTATTTAAGCATGGTATAGCAAACTAATATTTTCCATGCTTAAATTATAATTGCTATATGATAACTAAGTTTTTGGTAGCAGTGCATGCATTTTTTTGATTCTGTATGCACAATTGTATTAAGTGTATGTGAAGAAATTCCACAGTGCACAAAAAGCACATAATGATTTTATAATCTCAAAACCTTGAAATATTTCAAAGAGTATAAAGAGCTGAGAAGGAAACAGGAACAGTTAAGATTTTACATCCACCTAGAGAGCAGCACTTGACAAATCATTAAATTTAGTGTCGGAAAGGGATGGAAATCGTGAATGAGAGGTTCACGATCCCATTTATGGGGTTTTCAGCCCAGTTGGGGACTGGAGCTGATTTTGGCCTACACAGTATTTAAGTTTGGTACTGAAGTGTGTGTGTGCTAAATTTGGTCCAGATCCATAGAATCGTATAGAATTATATATAGAAAAAAACATATTAACTTACATAAATACATACAAATGCTGACAATCTATATTCTCAAATATTATTCCAACATCTCATTCTTGCATACAAAGTCAGCTTTATTAATTGAAATCCTCCAAAAAATACCTTGTCGTGGTGACATGTAAATATGCAAAGTACATTAATTGCTATGCATTATATTTAAAATTCCTACAACATTAGACAAAACAAAACAAGTAAAAGTGATTTTTTGTGAAATATGTTCAATATGATATTTATGTTTTAACCCTTTGTCAGACACGAGCTATCCCTGTAGTCCAGATATAGTGTTGCTAATAAGTTCACTTCAAACCGTTACAGAGCCCTTCCCCCTCTATAGTAGCTGCGAAGGTGGGGGAAGTCTCAAAGCCAGTGTCATAGTGACTTTGAATGAGATCAGTATTGTCATCCAAATAGCAAATTATACTGTTTCATATAAATAGACTGAATCCTGACAGACAGTATGACAAACCTACGTGCAATGTAAACAGTAAATGCTCTCATTTGCAAAGTATTGTATCAGCTGATGAGTTGTTGCAGATGTGTAGGGATATGTTGGTGATATTAATGATTGACAAAAGTGGTACTCAGAACTGAAAGTTTTAATTCAAAACTTAAATTATATTTAAATATTCGTGGTTTAAATTATGTTTTTAAAGTAAAGTGATTTTTTGTATGTGTGTCTATATATATATATAGCAAATTGGTTTAAAAATATGTTTAGCAATTATGGCTGAGAATGCAGACAGTAACAAACAGTGAAATGTTTTCCCACATTTGTGAACGGCATTATGCGTGCAATTTTTTTTCATCACATTATGTGCGTACTTTATTGTTGTTATCGGGATGTTATGTCTGTAGTTAATTATTTTTGTATTTAATTTCATTCAGCATAGTTAGTTGTAGGGGTGCATTTTTAGTGCGTTTTCTTGCGTGAAATGTAATACAGTGGAACCTCTATGTATTGAACTTAGTTGGATCAAAATCCCACATCCATGGAACTTATTATGTGGTCCCATTTTTGATTTATCTGCATTTCAAGACCACATTCATTGAAAGTCCACTTGTATTGAAATTTTTTGTCAGTCCCCTGAGAAACGATGAATAGAGAAACCACTGTATTATCAGCACTGAATTGCTTGGACTGCCATTTTCGGTACTGTTATGAAACGCTGTGTATTTGTATCAGTGGCAGACATTCATGTCCAAGGATTGCTACAGAACAACATGTGTTCAGGAGTTGCAAATAGAAATTGCGAACCGTAAGTCAGTGTGTTTTGTAAATGTATTTTGCAACGGTTATTAGAATGTTTGAAATGTAAGTTTCCTAGAAAACCACCATTTCAATGCTGTTTTGTTGTGTAAAAATATTTACGTGCATACGGAAAGTGTTAATTATTCACATTGGTACGAACAACATAATATTTATCGTGTTTTATTCTTTTGGTGAGGTTAAAACTTTACAGATTATGATAATTTTGATCTTACTTCCGTACAAACAAATTTTTCCACTGGTCCATTAAAACACTATGCATTTCAAAATACCGCCTCATAAGAGCTGCAAAACAATGTCGTCTAATAAAAGATGTTAAACTAAAGGCCCCCCATCTATACAGACCCTTAGTATAATTTGACCATGAGAAAAGTAAAGTAAGCTGGAATGGTAACCTACATTGATCATAACATTTGTTTGCTTCATAGATGAAACAGCTGTGGCAGAAGCATACATTATTGCCATGCTACATTTCTTGAACTGTCACATAAGTAGTCCAAGCACCTAATAGTTAAACATTTGGTTTTACCTGATATAATCAATATGCTTAACTGTACAACATTTGTATTTATATTCCTAAAGCCATAAGGGAATGTCTGCTCCCAAGAAGCAACATATTGAATGTACCAGTGACACAGCGATTCTTCAACAATGCCTGAATTAATGTATTAGCAGTGATAAAAATAGTATAGGGTACACAGAAGACGAGTTGGAATAAAAGATTGTTTAGAAAAAAGAGCATGACTTTGAATCAGAACAAGAAATACATCCCGAAGATATAATATATAAAAACCTATTTTGTTACCATTATTTACATTTGGACGGTAACGTTATTCATATGCCTATGCATGTTCAATTTTGGATTCACTTGACAGAGGGTTAAGTGATTGTCTACTGGCAATCCAAGAAATTTCGTGTTTTGGTGGATTCTCTGATTTTATATGAACCAGTGATAACTAAACTGTTTTTAGTGAGAACCTGAATGAAATTTGGTTTTTCTAGTTTA